>OZ025242.1:29847271-29967271 GCA_964019155.1 Osedax fenrisi
ATTAGTTATACACTCGCTGATTAGTAATCACTAATGCTGGTATACGTGGTTGCACTTATTTCTCATATGGGCCGACTAGTTTTTATTTTAGGATAAAATTGAATGTTGATTATTTCAGATCAGTAAATAAGGGACCTCTCTTATAAACATTTGTGTACAAATATTTCGTAATTTGTCATATAAATATGTATAAATTATGTTATCATAAGGTAGTCAATTAAATATCTATATATCAAATCAAATATGTAGAATATTGATGATGATATAAAGCTATCAATCGCAAATGTACAGAAGTAATAGAGATTAGTAGTTAGTATATTACTATTTTGTTGATATAACAATATTCTATTAATCAATTATTAATATTATTATTCTCACTTATTTCAATAATGACTGTTTTGTATTTTATTAAATTATTGATTGGCTTTTTATTTAAGCAAATAATAATCAAAAGATTAACGTTAGAATATTTGTTAAAGAAAACATGCGGTATTGAAATAAACAAAGAATAATACGAAATTAACAAAATACTGAATGTAAAATGATTTTAAAGTTATCGTAAAAATAGTCATTTATTGGTATTTTATAAATTGGGAACATTAATTTATATTATAAAATGATGGCATCTGAATTAGAATGAAAGTGATGTAGCGCGTATATTTTTATATCATTACATTTTTGTTTAGTTAAACTCTCATAAATTTCCATTAATGGACAATTGTCATTTCTAAAACCAAGATCTGGAAATCAATTTTATTATTTGTAATATCGAATAGGTGATATAATATTTAAAATTAGATTTAAGAACTCTAGATTTAAAATTTGCATATTTTAATATTTTTTATAAAAACTTGAATTGAATTTGTGAATTAATCGCATAAAGTTTAGCATATTGTCGGTACCGTACTGTTGTATCAGTCGATAATGTCGTATGCGGCTAGTTTGTCATTATATTTATCATAATGAACTTCATGGGATAATAGTAGAATTTAAAATTTGTTTAAATTGTAAAGCATAACTATTTTACAATAGTTATAATTAAAAGATATTTAGAAATATTTGTTATATATATTTTATTTTATAAATAATACATGTTATAAAACGACTATTTTAATTATGTGTAGAACTGTTTGAAGATAAACTTTTTTCACATCATTTTCGATACAACTAACTAAATAAGTTATCAATGCGATATTAATTATCATATTAATTAGTAAGATATATAAGATATTTTGAAAATAAAAAATATTAAATTTAGTTATTTTTTTATTTATTCCTATAAACCATGTAACTCTAACCTCTCTCGAAATCTACAAATTCTAGTTTTGTTTTTTTAAGTTTCATTTGCTCAACTTATTTATATTTATTTGTTAAGTTAATTTTAGATTTTCTAGTGTATTTTGTACTGTCTTCATTTTTTTATTATGGGATTACTTATTTTATTTATATTAGGAACATATGATGGATGATCACAAGAATCCAACAGCAACACTGCAATGCAAGGACATGAACTTTAAATATACTGCGCGCGCGCGCAAAGTATTTTGCTATAGGCTCGTTACATTCAGTGATGTGTTATGTATTTAAATGATTTGCAATATAATTTATATTCATACGCGATTATTAAGATATAATACGCATACATGTATATAATATATATATATAATATATATATATATATATATATATATATATATATATATATATATGCTGTGTATATATATAAATATAATATATATATATTATAAATAAATAATTTTTTTTAAACTAAATTTAAATTATTACTATCAGAAATTACTCGATTATAATTCGAATATGTTACGTACGAATGAGATCGATATAGTTTTAGAATGTCCATTTAATTTCAAGTAGAATCAATATATTATATATGTATAATACTATACGTCATCAATATGCTATCCGTTATAGTAACTTTACAATGAAGTATTAGTTAATAAATTTGATTTTAAATTAAATTTAAATTATTACTATCAGAAATTACTCGATTATAATTCGAATATGTTACGTACGAATGAAATCGATATAGTTTTAGAATGTCCATTTAATTTCAAGTATAATCAATATATTATATATGTATAATACTATACGTCATAAATATGCTATCCGTTATAGTAACTGTACAATGAAGTATTAGTTAATAAATTTGATTTTAAATTAAATTTAAATTATTAAATGGACATTCTAAAACTATATCGATCTCATTCGCACGTAACATATTCGAATTATAATCGAGTAATTTCTGATAGTAATAATTTAAATTTAATTAAAAATCAAATTTATTAACTATAGTTAATAAATTTAAAGTATTATAATACTTCATTGTACAGTTACTATAACGGATAGCATATTTATGACGTATAGTTACTATAATACTATAATAGTATTATACATATATAATATATTGATTCTACTTGAAATTAAATGGACATTCTAAAACTATATCGATCTCATTCGTACGTAACATATTCGAATTATAATCGAGTAATTTCTGATAGTAATAATTTAAATTTAGTTTAAAAAAATTTATTTATTTATAATATATATATATATATAAATGTTTTTTAAATAGGAAAATGAATATTATAATATATAACATTGGTTGTGGCTCAGTGCTATAATGGATGCGTACGCAGAGTACGTTCTAAGCAGAAAGTCCCGAGTACGAATCTAGCTGGAGCTAGATTTATTTTTATCACACACACACATACATACATATATATATATAATTACTATATGCTAGGATCTACTTTCATGCGGATCTACTTTCACGCGTATGTATATTTATTTGAATATTTCAACTCCCGCAATATAAATATAACTCCCGCAAGTATGTGTTCGTGTCCTTGCTGTAGAATTCTTGTTATGATCCCATATGATAACATATGAAATTAATTTATTTTTTAAAGAAACATTATTAGGTATAATAATCCTATATTAAACAATATATATATAATAAACAATTATTGGTTAATATAATAAAAAATAGCTCCTTTAAGGTACATAAAGAAGTGTTTACGACTTATATGAATTATGCACCAGACTATATAACAGCGTATTTATTACATTATTAAAATAGTATACTTTTTGATAAATATTATAATTATTATAACTTTGATATGTCTAATTAAATCTAGAAAGACTATATTTAATAACTTTTATATTATATTTATTAAAATAAAAATGATTATAATTTAAAATATTTATTCAAATTTAAAATATTTTCATAGATATTTTTCAATATTTTCATTAAATTAGTAAATTAATTTAAAAGTGTTCATTTTTATTTGTTATTTAAATTCTGAAATGTTCTTCAATAGTTATATTAGATAGTAATTATATTAAATTAGAAAAAGTAAATCAATTAATATTTATTACAAATTGACTTATTTATTAATTTAAAAAATTAATTTTAATAATCAAATTGTATTAGTTCTTTGGGTAACTCGGAAATATATATTCTTTCCAATTAGGTACAATTTGCTCAATTAAATCTCCTAAAGAAATTATGAATTAGAAATGAGTTGTATTATATTTAATAATCTACGTATTTTTTAATGAGAAAATGTATTACAATTTAGTGGTATATAAATATATATATAAATAAATGTAATGTAGTTTTAGAAATATTTTTAAATATATATACACCATTTTGAAATAAAATAGTTTAACAAATATTTCTACACCTCCTCTATGCATTAATTGATCAAATCTAAATAACTCCACATGTATTCCTGTTCACAGACATCGTCTACGGATAAAAAAGTTACAGCAACCAATTATATATTATATGTATTAGATACAATCACAGTTATTTATTTTATTTCTAATACTACAAGCTTTGAATTATCTCGAAGCAGGCCGCCGATTGTTATTATAATAATGTCAGAGTTCAAGGTGGGTGGTACTTTAAGTACCGTACTTATATATACGCTACTGAACATTATACGCATTATAAGAAATTTTATAGTAACACAATATTTCATAGACCACTTGGGAATATAATGCAGCTAAAAAAAACAGCAAAATAAAACAAAACTAAAGAAATCACACAACCCAATATACAAATTAAACTCTGACATTCTAATAATAATAATAATTGGCAGCCTGCTTTCAGATTCACGCAAGCTTTAGCTAAGAATATACTTGTTATAGTTAATATCTTTATTGCCATTTAGTTGTATTGCAACTGTAGTAGTATTGTTGTTAATATGTTTAGTAATTGCATTTCTATAAATAATATATCACAATTTCCATGTATTATCTTCACTAGATGAGGTATTCTAATAAATGGTATTGTTTATGATCTAAGCTATTTTGAATTATATATCTAATAATTTATTTATTTGTTACTATATGGGTTAAAATATTTATATTTTTTCATTTACGTTTTGGGGGGAGAGAGTATCCATAGCATTTACATTTAAGTTTGAGAAGCATTTACATTGACATTAATAAATGGGTCTATTAAAAATATCCCAACTACAGAGATAAAGTAAAATGACTACATGATATATTTACTATATCGATATTCATATGTAACAATATACCTACAGTAAACGATCATCGTACAATTATTAGACAATGACAAATAAACTTAAAATACAATTAATAAATAATTTCTGAATATAGATTTGCTTTATATAATAAGTATCAAATAAATATATTTATATCATCAATATATTATGTATAAACTCTGAAAGATTATCTAACAATGGAATCTTCCAAATAATATAAATTGTGTAAACAAAATTCAGAGATATCATCAGCATCTAATGTTGTGTATGTTGGTAATGATCATAACATAATCATAACATAATGTGAATTATATTTTGTACAGTGCATAAATAAGGCACTTATAGTTATATTTGAACAACATATTATACATATAAAAAGATAAATTATACTTAAAAATAATTGTTAATTGATAACAATTGAAAATGAACGCCTACCTTCTCCCACTTATAGATACTATAGTGAATGCATTCTAAATCAATAATTCTAACTTATGATTGCATTTTATTCATAATCAAAAAACCTTAAAATCTTATTATTTATTATCATTTTCTATATTTTCATATATTTATACTATATACATATATTATCATCCATATATTTAAAATTATTAATTTACGAATAATATTCTAACTACAATCCAGATAAATTTATTTATTATACAATATACAAGAATATATATTAGTTATTAATTTATACATCAATTAATATAGTTTTTATTAATGAAGGTATTTATATTTAATTTATAACTTTTTGTTACAGATTGTTATACAATTTTTATGCAATTTAATAATGCTAAAGTTCTGGTTGTTGTTATATTTGTTGTTATTCAATAATATTATTGTCGATATCTATTATAATTGCAATCTCATGGTTTAGGATTCCGATGATGAATCAGATTCAGATCTTGACCTTGAACCAGATTCAGATGAACTTGAACTCAGCGAAGACGATGGACTAATGCTTCAAGGTCGTTCTAAAGCCATGAACTCTGGAAATACACTCGCAGATAGTGATAATGATTTCTAATAATATATATATATATATACACAATAAATTTGATATATAATAAAAATACTTTATTGATGGCAACCTTGTCTAGTCTCAGTAATGATGATGAAGATAAATAAGTTATGAAATAATAAAATGAAATCACAGAGAATACAAAAATAATAAATACGTTAAAAAAGATTAATTCGGTATCAAAGAGTAGGCGACATTCTTTAGCAGCGGAACATCTGAGGTATGAACTCTGCAAGTGTGTAGTGAGTTATTATAGGGATGGTGGTGCTAGTGATGGTGTAGGGTAGAGAGGCAATGCAAATAGAGTTCAAAATCTGTATATATATATATATATATATATATATATATGTATATAAATACACAATTATCAAATGAATGCAAAAATTATTTAAAAAAAAATAAAGTCACTATCATTATAACAAGATTGAATGCAATAATGTAACTTCACAGGTGGTGGTGCAAACTGTGATAAGTATGATGATAAGACGATGAACTGTCAATGCTAACCCTATAAGATTTGAGATGCTTTTCGACGAAAATGATTTCTCAGTTTGAATATATTCCGAAACAATCTTACTCTTGAAGTAAATCTCTTGCATGCAGTCTTCCAGGTGGATGATGCACTGTGTGGTGGTGATGTATGTGGTGGTGTGTGTGTGGTGATGTTTGTGGTGGTGGGGTAGTCGTAATAGGATGATATTTGTAGGACATAAACGTATAGGTTGTTGATAATATTTGTAATATCGAATAAATTTATATTTCTAAATAAATGTATTCAACAAGTTTAGTATATTATGTTTATTTCTGTTGTCTTTGAAATCATTAATTTAAATGAAAAGAAATTACTCAGTATAACACACACATAATAATAACTCTAATAACTTATTTTAATAATGTATTATAATAATTTGTATATAATATATAATTTATATGTAATATATTTATATAAATAATTGTGTATAATATATATTTTGTTATAGTGGTGGATAATAATAACTAAATGTGTGATGTCATGTTTACATAATGCATTGTAAATAAATACATGATATATGATTTTCAACAATAATTCAACAAATTAGTAATTGAAATTACATATTAAGAATTTTGTTAACATAAATATAAATTATATATTAAATATTTATATTACAGTAGTTATTTAATTATAAAAATATGTTAAATAAATTTAAAATCCTAATTTAGTAATAGTTTAAGTGAGATTAATAAATATATTTAAATTTAGATATAATCTTTAAAATTAATGATTACAATTTAAGAATATATTATTATGTCTTTTATTATAAATGAAGGAGGAGGGGAATGTAAATAGATATGAAACACCAACATTTTTTTAAATTCCAATTTAAAATATTTGTGCACAATTTTTTCAAATCTATAATAATAAATAATTATATAGGACCACTATTTTTTTATTTATAAAATATATATTATTTTTAAAATTAGAGTAAATTAAGTATTTGTATTTTTATTAGAAGTAAATATATTGATGGAAACATGATATAATATTTTATTTGTAACTAATATATTATTAACAAAGATTGCAATTCTATGCATATATGTGTTATATTACTATTCTGAAAATGTCAACAATTTAGGGAATAATATTAAGGAATGCAAAAGTTCAATTTTAGTATTAATTTGTTAGTAAAGAAATAAACTCTCATTAATTAGTTGTTAACTTATAACTGTCACGTAGTGTTAGTAGTAGTTGTAGTAGTACTAATGTGTTCAGTTTAGTGTGTATTGGTTGTGAATGCAGTGCTATGGTGTACTACTAACAAACTGTGGATCGTACTTCATGAGGTACAGATCTAGAAACTGTTGTAGGAGATTGCGTATCAGCAGCGAGAACTCTATCTCTTTGCGTATTATCTTGTCATCCATTGAGGCGTTACAGGACACCTTCGTGACGGCGCTGGGGGCAGAGGGGGGTAGGGGCGTTATGGTGATGGCATGGCATAGAGGCATTACATAATATATAGACTAGTAAAGTGGCAGAGATATAATGCACATGTGCTTCAGGGCTTCAATGTTTCACTAGGTATTATGAGGTGACAGCAGTAGATACGCAGCAGATACTACACAACAATTAACTAAATAACACATGAATAATAATACACACATGTACACACACACACACACACACACACACACACACACACACGCACATACATAGACATAGGTACTAACTAGGTGTCGATGTTGACCACATTGCAGATAGTCTCCACTATGGGCTCCCCTAGAACAGAATGTCTTAGGGAATGTCTCAAGTCAGCATCCAGCTTAGTCTTGTAGTCTGGGTCATTGGTACCTGAAAGGTAGTAAAGGTTAGTAGAGGTCGGTGATATAAGTGGGGGTGGGGGCATATAGGTTAGTAGAGGAATGAGATTATTATAGGTCGTAGAGCTGTGGCACCAGAGAGGTATAGAAGTCAGTAGAGGTTAGTAGAGAGGGGTGATATGAGGCGTAGAGGTAGGTGGCAGCAGTGGTGGGTGGGTGGGTACCTTGTAGCACAAAGTCCGAGCAGTAGAGTTTACTGTGGCGGGTGAACAGAGAGTATTCGAAGTAGCGAGTTCTCTCAAACTCTATCAGCGGTGAGGTGGGCGATGTCTGTAAAGCTGGCCTGTCAATCACGCAGCGTGTTATTCATAATCAATACATATACAGAGAATAGTGTCTAGAGAGGGTTGGAGAATATAGTCGGGAAAGTTATTATGAATATCAAATATGAGTGTAATTTAATTCTATAAGGAAATTTAATATAAAATAAATACAGATTTAATAACATAGGACAATACAATGGACTGAAGGGTATTGAAGTGATATTAAATTACACATACAGATATAATAACAATAGAGTATTAGAGGCCTAAAAGAGTTAAAATGATTGGAATAGTTTAGAAGTGGCATACAAGTTCTAAATAAGGGTAACAGAAGGGTCGGGGAGATATTAACCCTACAAGAGGAACCATGACTAGATTCAGTACAGATTCGATACTGCCGCACGAGGAACTGGACGAGGCTGAAGATGAATGTCGCGTAGGGGTCGCGGCGGGGGTGGGGGTGGTACCCTGAGGTAGTATGTCGGCGTGGTCCACAATGCAATAGTCCTCGGCGAGGGGCGTCGACGTGGGCGTGTCTACGTCATCGAATGATTCGCAATCAGAGGTAGTCACACGGGACGTGGGCGTGTTATCACCCGTGGTGATGGTTGAAGCGCGACGACGTTCCGACGAGTTTTCGGCGTCGAATCGTTGAAGGGCGAAGTTCTTGAAAGTTGAAGGTCGCTCGGCTATGAACGACTCGTCGAGGGAGGCCGTAGAGAAGCCGCTGTCGCTGTAGACGCCGCCTCCCTCCAGCGAACTGTAGACCCCGCTGTCATGGAATGAGGGCGCGGCATCGCGGCCCACTAGTTGGGTGTGTACTAGTTGAGTGTGTACTAGTTGGGTGTCGGGGTAGGGGTCGTAAGAGTAACACTCCACGGATCCCCCCGTCACCCCCGTATTACACTCAGCGTTGATCAGAGCGGGGTAACAAGTATTCGTGCGTGATTCGCTGTATTCGTTAGATGAGTCGTATTGTTCGAATGTATTAACAGGATCCCGACTGTATTTGTTCGATGAGTAACAACTATCCGCAGTGGAATGTTCCCCCCAGCCGCCGTTGTCATTCGTAGAGGGTTGACCGTTTCGTAGCATTTCTATTTCGAGATCTAAACAAGGGTAGATGGACTCGACGCTGGTGTTGGGCACGAAGGTGACGTCCACCTTGACCTTGGGAAGGTTCTCCGGATCGATGTACCAGATCGTCTTCGGCTTGTTGACGATGCAGTTGTTCTCTGCGAGACAATGTTAACGATAAGTTAATATATAGATATAATTAATACGAAGATTAAATGGTAAAAATAGTAAAAACACGAATACCCCGCCCACCCACCCACCCTTAAAGGATTTTTGGGCCGAGCTGCATTTTGCTATTCATCGAATTATGATTAATATATTACGTTATTTATTTATATCCTATATCGTAATCGTAATTGTAGCGTATTTTATTAAAACACGACTTATTAAACTGGAATACTAGGTGCTAAGGGCTGGCGTAACATTCACGCCGCCATCTACATGTAAAAGGGGGGGGGACGAAGGGTCTGGGAAATGTCTACGTAAAATGCTATTTAAAAGACGCATAATCTAAAAATTACTAATTTTGTTTACGATGTGTATAAATCTAACGGAATAACTTCTTTATATTATTGTATGACAAGGATAGCATATTGAAAAGTGAACTTAATAATTTTAATTCTACAAAATAATAAAATATACAAATTTGTTCGTGATCTTTACAACATTATGTATTAAAGTTTATACATTAGGTATATAGTGAATCATATAATGATACATCAAAAGTTCAGCTAAAAAATGACTTATATAACTTATATGTATTGTGTACTAAATAATATTATCACTGTTTATTATATATATATATATATATATATATATATATAATATGTACAATGTAAAATATAATTAAATATCAATATTATATTTAATAATACTAAGATATATATACAATATAATATAAATAATTATATAGTAGATAAACTGTTAAATGTAATACATAAATTAGATAAGAATAATATCACAATAATATTCCTGTTTATAACACTATTATCTCTAGGCTGATGATTAAAATGTTTATACGATATACACTTATAGTTACTTTTGTATGTATTTTTTAAATGACATTTTAAGGATAATTAATTATATTTCACTATAATGTAAGTTACGATAACAAAAGAAGATCTCAAGTAGTACACATGTACACATGGTGTGTGTACTGGTGTGTGTGTGTGTGTGTACTGGTGTGTGTGTGTGTACTGGTGTGTGTGTGTGTGTGTACTGGTGTGTGTGTGTGTGTGTACTGGTGTGTGTGTGTGTGTGTACTGGTGTGTGTGTGTGTGTGTACTGGTGTGTGTGTGTGTGTACTGGTGTGTGTGTGTGTGTGTACTGGTGTGTGTGTGTGTGTGTACTGGTGTGTGTGTGTGTGTGTACTGGTGTGTGTGTGTGTGTGTACTGGTGTGTGTGTGTGTGTGTACTGGTGTGTGTGTGTGTACTGGTGTGTGTGTGTGTGTACTGGTGTGTGTGTGTGTGTGTACTGGTGTGTGTGTGTGTGTGTGTACTGGTGTGTGTGTGTGTACTGGTGTGTGTGTGTGTGTGTACTGGTGTGTGTGTGTGTGTACTGGTGTGTGTGTGTGTGTACTGGTGTGTGTGTGTGTACTGGTGTGTGTGTGTGTGTGTACTGGTGTGTGTGTGTGTACTGGTGTGTGTGTGTGTGTACTGGTGTGTGTGTGTGTGTGTACTGGTGTGTGTGTGTGTGTGTACTGGTGTGTGTGTGTGTGTACTGGTGTGTGTGTGTGTGTGTACTGGTGTGTGTGTGTGTGTGTACTGGTGTGTGTGTGTGTGTACTGGTGTGTGTGTGTGTGTACTGGTGTGTGTGTGTGTGTGCTGGTGTGTGTGTGTGTGTGTAATACAGCGATAAGTTACACTCCACTAGGTGGGGGTTCATTATTAGATATCATTGTTTACTGGAATATATAGTAATAACATAATCAATTGAAATAACTGAAGTGATTATTATCATTAAGGGGGTTTTACATGTAGATAGATAGGTGATACATAGATAGAATATAAAATCTATTTTTGTGAAAATAATTTTAATATTGCCAACATTTTCTAATCTTTATAAACTTGACATATACATCTAAATATCTGTAGAGATAATTGTTAATACAATTCAATATTAATATATGTAATTATATATATATATATATATATATATATGTATTGTGATATTTGAAATTTAACATTTATTTTTTTTCTATAAAATTAGCAAATTTGTTCAATTGACAATCTATATATATGACTCCGATGCATTATAGAACTATAGAATTCTGTATTTAAGGTTTGTATATATTCTTTCCATATCAAATAGATGACACAAACCATTATCGTCGTAAGATGTGGGCGGGAAAGGGTTCTCTTTAAACTTCTGTAGGTGGCAACACCTGATGAAGTAAGTGAGCAGCAGTAGAATACGATTGACCAGAGCGGCATTTTGACCAATGAGAAGCGTCCGGTTCAAGGTCAAAGGACAGCCGGTAGCTCCGTAGAGGTCACTGAAAGTAACGAGGATTACAGCGTAAAGGAATTGATATAACATAAAGTATAATAATGTAAATATTAGAGTTGAAACTTCTCAATTTGTGCACGAGGTAATAAAGGATATTTAAAATCCGGACGAGTAATTTCATTCCAACATTTAGTGAGGATATTTTGCATCTACGTTATTGAAATGAAATACTCTCGATGATCAATAACGAGGGAATGATTCGCGGTCAATGTGGCCGGTGACTCATAGTTATCGGGCATAAGTAATGGTATTGGGCGTGTGGGTTGTATTATAGCTTACCCGAGTTGAGCCCAGAGAGCGTTGTAAGGATGAGACTTGGCCAGCGCGTCCATCTGTAGATGTTAGTGGTCAATAGAGTATAATGTTAGAGGTCGGTAGTCAAGGACAGAGGTCGGTAGTCAAGGACAGAGGTCGGTAGATTATGACAGAGGTCGGTAGTCAAGGACAGAGGTCGTTAGTCAAGGACATAGGTCAGTAGATTAGGACAGAGGTATTAAGAGGTAGTTTTCAGTAGATTAGGGATAGGGGTGTGAAAACTAACCCATTTTGCGGAGTGTTTGTCTACGTAGTTCTTGTGGGGCGCGTTGCCAGTAGGTGTCACTGTGGGTACCCAGCCGAGGTGACTCATCAGCACAGAGGTCAGTAGTCTGCTTACAAAACTATGAGTGATGCGGATATAGGGAGGATAGGGTTATAGTGGTATAGCGTTATATAGATATGTAGTAATATTATATAATTCTATTTATATATAATATTAATAATAATAATAATAATAATAATAATAATAATAATTAGTTAGACGTTTTTATTTATAATGGTATAATAAATATAAATGATATGACATTTGTTTACTTCGTAATACTACTTTATACTATAATTGTTAGTTTCTATCAAAAAGTATCCATGCAAAACGCCTAGAAATGATATAAAAATCAGTTTTTTGAGAGAGTTATAATTTGTTTTTATTTAAAAGTAAAACTCCAAATGCTGTTTACTCCAAATAATAATTAAGTTAAAACTATACATGTATGAGGAATAAGAAAATACTATTATAGTTATAATACAAATTGTTATTGATACATATAAAGATATATTTTCATAAATATAATTACAAATAATTGTAAACATACAATTATATAGAAATATCATAATAAAGCCCTATTTTTCAATATTTGTTATGTCTACTATATATATTCATATTATAATATACTATATATTATAAACATGATGCTATTTCATAGTAAATATATATATATATATATTATAAATATAATAAAAAAACTGGCTCAATGAATAGATTTCTATGTGCCCTACTTTGAATAGATGTGTATGTACTGCATTCATATATGAATGGGTGAATGTAGTATAGAGTACAATGGCCCTTTAAGATATAAATCTTTACTATTGTTGGCCAGTGAAAGGAATTCTCTTTTACAGATACATATATATATAAAATAATAAAGGTAATGATAAAATACATCAGGCATAATATATAATTATTATGATTCAAACTCAATTTGTAACATCTACAATACATATATAATACACATTTATTAAATACATCTGATTATAAATTATAATACAAATATCACTTAATTAAATATTAAACTAATTAATGCTCATTTCCAATGCTAATTCACAAATGACATAATCATTGGGTAACTATGTGCATTATTATTGAACTATTTATTCAAAAATGTATAATTCCCAAATAATTACGATGTTGTGGTGACTATTATTCAATGTGTCATCACTAATTAATTAAATTAATAACGTCTACACTTCTTAACGAGCTTAACGAGTGATACTAATAACATGTAAGCGGTATAACAAGTCAGCAGTATTAAAATCACAACAACAAAGGGCAATAACGAATAGCTAACAGTAAGGCATTTGTAAATCTTAACATTGATAATGTAAGTCATCACTAAGTTAGAAATAATTAAAACTAGCGAATTCTCCATTTTAATATCAAATCATATAATAAAGCCTGCTTTCTAATATGATTGTTGTTATAATTGTCCGTTATCATCGGTGTCACGATTGCCATAGTTACGCCATACTAACAAGTTGCTCTTGTGAGTGTCGTACTTATCGACGAACGAGGCCAGATCCGACACGAACTCGCCGGCAAACTTGCGATGTTGTTTCTCGGTGCTGCAGCGGATCGAGTTAAGCCACAGGTGTTCCGACAGTCTAACGGCGTAGTAGAGGTCATCCACCGACGTTTCAAGGTCGAACACGGCTTCCGCTAGACCGGTGCCGATACTAGTGGTGGTGGCGCCGGTGGGTCCCGTACGTCTGTGAGAACCGTCGTCCGAGGCTCGAAGTCGTCTGGTGCCAGCCCCGCTGAGGAGGTCGAGTACGCGACCTCTAAGCCTGGAGACGTGACCTTCGATCAGCGTCATGTGCGAGAAGAAGAACTCTTCGTAGGAGGCGACGCGGTCACCGTAACACTCGGGGAACAGCACTGCGAACCCAAACTTCTGAGGTCTTTGTCGCAGAGGCTGAGGGGCGAAGAGTCGCGGCATTATGCTTGTGCACAACACACGCGCGTGTTCCTAGGTTATAATATACTTCATTTTAATGAAGGTGTGAAATGTTACTCTTCGAATTGAATTCATAAAATGTAATGCATTGCAAATCCGGGTAATTCTATGCCGTGGGTAAACTAAACAATAAGATTAATCGTGCGAGGAGTGGTGGAGATGTAGGTAGCGGTGGAGAGATAAGGAGATAGAGGTGGAGAGATAAGGAGGTAGTGGTGGAGAGATAAGGACATACAAACCACACTACGATGTCCCACTCCTATTTGTTGGGAGAGTTTGTGTTCTAAAGAGGTGGCCCTGTTTCTCTTCATGCGACGATCTCTACTTCTGGTCAACGAAGAAGGGGTGGAAGGGGGTGTTAACCCTACTGTTGATGATTCTATTGATGATAGCAATGAAAAGATGACGATAGTTTATATAATGAAGTTTGATGTGAACATTCATGTTCAATAATAATAAATATTAAATTAATAGTGCCAATGATGCTCAAAAAAAATATAAGCAGTTGAAAGGTAATTAATCAATTCACTAATGACATTGATTAGAATACCTTATATTAAATTCATAAGGGTTTAATAATTGTAATTAATATTTAAGAAATAATACGAGACAATTAAATTATTTGAGAATTATGATATATGATATATGATATACGATATATATAAAATGTGATATACTGCCTGTCGAATATGGCATGCGTGAGCGATATTAAGTCTATTTAGGTGTGTTATTATATGGTGCTAATGTCATTATAACAGTAGCTATAGCTAGAGAGTGAGAGGTCCAGGGTTCGATGCCCGGTAGCACTTATTGTTCTTGAGAACTTGAGATATATAGAATCAAAACAAATAAATAGTTTATAAACTATTTCTATTGTATTATATGGATCCCTCATAGTTATTTATAACGTGTAAAAGTCTTTGAATGAACCCATTTTATGACTTCTTAAGTGGTTCTTTTATGTTAGTAATTAATATATTAAATATATATGGCATATATTATATGCATATGAATAATGATGGTCAGTATTGCTATGATGTGTTACCTGCAGGGTTGCTGTAGGACTTCTGCAAGTCTCCGCTCGTAGGGGAACAGCTTCCTTCGTTGCTGTGTAGCGCGGGGGCGTGGTTAACAACGCTACCACTAACTATTAACCACTACCATTACGAGGTCACTAGTGTACCGTACACTAACCCGTAGGACGTCTGTTGTTGTTGTTGTGTAGGACGGACGGACAGCCCGAATATCTCGGTGACCATTATACGCGAGGGATCGCTGTGAACGTATAACGTGAAGTATAACCAGTGTTGTATGTAGTGTGGTGACTGTGTGGTGACTGTGTGGTGACTGACGGTATCGCCCCCTATCCACTAACGTGAGTGTGTGTATTTTACGAGTGTCGTGAGAACCTCGGAAAGCCATCGGAGTGGAGCCGAATATCATGTCGGAAAACAGTTTTGTGTCGGGTCGTGTTGTTATCTGCAGGTGTAGGGGAGGTGTAGGAGGTGTAAGAGGTGTATGAGAGGTGTGGGGGAGGTGTAGGAGAGGTGTAGGAGGTGTATGAGAGGTGTATGAGAGGTGTGGGGGAGGTGTAGGAGAGGTGTAGGAGGTGTAAGAGGTGTATGAGAGGTGTGGGGGAAGTGTAGGAGGTGTGCTAGGTGTAAGAGGTATAAAAGGTGAAGTAGAAACATATTATATTCACTGCATGAGTATGTCACTAGGGCTCGGTAAATAAGTTCACGGAATTATCTATTTATAATTAATGTAACAAATGTAATATTGATTTCTGTTTTATTATAGTGTGAGCCAACATAAAAGCATATTTGAAACCAGGTGCAAGATTATAGTGAAAATACTCTATAAATACTGGTAAGAAAGGGGATGCGACTCACCTTATTATCATTGCAGGCGGATGGAACCGACGAATCGTAGAGAAGGGCGCGACCTTGCAATCCATCGTCTCTGTACAAGATCAGTCGAATGTTTAGATTCGCAGGCTCTACGGTACTGTACAGAGAGATCAGAGTGTTTATATCATAGTAGTGAGGGAAGAGGTGGGAGGAGGAGGAGGAGGAGGATGATGAGGAGGAGCAGGATGAGGATGATGATGAGGAGCAGGAGGAGCAGGATTAGGAGGAGGAGGAGGAGTAGGAGGAGTAGAAGTAGGAGGAGTAGGAGAGGAGGTTATTTGTATCTAGCCCTATATGTTCTATGAAATATGATCAACCATTAGGCTATCATTTAAACACATACATTTGCTTGCATATTTCTATTACAGATAAACTTTGCGTCTATGTCTACAGTAAATCAAATACTATAACAAGTTGTCTACTGCAATCGAATGGAAATCAAAGTATTGTATATAAATGTTATGCATATAATGAGTATAGTATGAGTATAACAAGTATAGTATGCATGTATATTTCATATTTTATGATAATTGACTGATAATGAAATAGACATAGAGATAATGAAAATTAACAAACTCCACTCTCTATTGGCGTCATCTCGGAAGCTCACAATGACATTATTAAGTTCATCAAGCCCATGTCTACATAACATTATACTAAATGGTAAACATGTGATCAAAATTACATGTTAGCAACGTGATCGTCATATGATCGCTATGATATATTACTACTTCTCTAATGAATGTACGTATATAATATTATTATAACAAGATATTTAAAAATATTTGTATATATATTTTTTAATAAAATTATGAATCTAATATCATCATATTAAAAATACTTATGTATATAAATATACTAAATATATAATTGACATGTGTAAAGAAAAGTAGGCCATAGACAATATCGTACAAATCAATCACACTGTACATGCTTTCACCTATCTAATAGAAACTGGGTTGTATAATATCACTTGTAAATCCATCATTGTATGATTCACCAATTATTTCATCATCGTATCTATTTTAATACACGTATACTCAAACAAAATAAAAGCATATTCCCTTGATATCATGTGCTATATATACACACTATGATACGTAGATGTTACCTGTCTAAAGGTATGAATCACGTACACTATTGGCATTGCAAATAGTTGCTGCGATACGAATAAACAATGATTCAACAAATATAAGCATGCGATTCACAACGACGCACTGATCACATGATAGGATATGCAATAATGTAATCTAAATATAGAACATACGATCTTGTGATATAGAGATCATGTGACAGCGGCATGTGACAGTGAAGGTCTAGTTTGTTATGATGAATTGCATTATTTATTGTGTTCAAATGGTTACAGTGTAATTAACATTGAATTATATAATCAGATATAGATGGCATAATGATAATACAGATAGTGATACTACAGCTAGTGATAAACAAATGTATTTAATAATATTTTATAATATTTTTAAAATTAATTTCATTATTATATATTTAAAGAAATGAGAATAACATAAAAATTGTCCCCTATCAAATAAAATAGAAGTTTTCAGAATTTGTAATGACATCAATATATTACTTATCAAATATAATTGTATTATTTCTAAAAGTTTAAATTGTTGGTAATTTAAACACGAAATATATAATATGGTAAACTATATTACTACATATTATCTGCACATTCTACCTCAGACAATAATTCATTTATAATGTATATATATCAGGGTTGTTGTTTTTTTTGGTTTTTAAAAAAAAAACAAAAAAACCGGTTTATTTGTTTTGTTTAAGGTTTATTTGGTTTTTTTGTTTTTTTGAAGAATAGTGGTTTAAATAATAGGTTTTTAAATAATTGTTATTAATAAATTGTTATATTGAATGTTATTTGTAATAAATACTTCTATAGATATATGATTATTATTAGATATTTCTTGTATTATATTAAGAAGTATTATAGGATAATTTATACAAGTATTCAGTAAATTCTATCCAATTATATTTTTATTTCGGCTAGGCTTGTTTATTAAATGAATAAATTTATATAATCTATACATCTATTAATAATATTGATAGGGTTGTTTATTTTTGTTGTTTTGTTTTGGTTTTTTTGGTTAATTAGTTTTTTTAAAAACGATAAAAACCAATAACATTGCCTTATATAATTTAAAATTATAAGGTATAATTTATATAATATATACTATTATTTTTAATATTATTAATATTGATACTAATTTTAAACAATATAATATTGAAATTAATATATTTATCAATAATTTTATATTCAAAAATCAAAAAAACCAAAAAAACAAATTATCCAAAAAAAACTTTAAAAAAACTGAATCAAAAAAACCATATCTTTGCTTATTCCCTGTACGCTCACATATGTATACACTGTATACAATGTGTACACATCGCAAGCAATCTGTATAACGTTTATATCAATGTCATTTCCGTATTTGTGTATACGAATATCTATATACGCGAGACTGTGTATTTCTCACATCTACCGTCCCATTGAAACACATACATGTTATATATACAATTCATATTATATATACAGGTTTCTACAAGTATTCTACTATAAAAGAGTTTAATATATTTATATTTATCATAGAATAAATGCTTTAGATTTATATATATATACACAGTGATATATATATATATATATTTATAATAATAGGTATATACATTACTCATAATTGTAAAAAGGGGGGGGGGTTGTACTATAGCCTACATTTAGCGATACTTTGTGGGTAGTATTCCTACAATGCAATTGCTCCGCAAAAGTTAACGCCATATTTCACACTAAAACATTATGCGCTAATGTTTAATATGTCTTGCATTGCTATCAAGTATTGCAGGAAAATGTTTAATTTACTTTATTGCCGATAAGTCAGTATTATTCCCGTTACAAATAAATATCAATAAAATAGTATGATATCTTCAATTTAAATACACAAAATTACGAGGAATTGTGGACATAATGTATTTTAAATATATAATTTTATTTTTAGTATATATAGAACATTACAATTTGTAGTAATTATCAATATATATATATATATATGTATAAATTAATATTATTTATTTAAAATTGAGTAGGTATTAAGTAGTAGGTTTCGACTGTAGTGACTCTATCGCAAAGTGCCATACACTACATTCAATTGCTTATCCACTTTTTTTATTTCCTAGAGATTTCTAAATGAGAATTCAAGTAAATATTTCGCGGCCTGCGTTATATTTCACAGTAAATTATTGTGACGTCGTGTTATATATACATAAATACCATAATACAGTATCATAATGTATCATACTGAATATGCTTATATATTATAATCATATTATATAAGCCCTACACACAATGTTTACTTGAAATCTCGGTTAGACAAGTGACACGTTTAACATGATGTTGGGGGCCGATGTAAGTCTAAATCTATTTTATAATAGATTATCTATTAGATAATCTAAGATAGATAAAATAAATGTAAAAAAGTGTATATTTGTTAGGGGCCGATGTAAGTCTAAATCTATTTTATAATAGATACTATCTAAGATTATCTTAAACTTTAAGTTAAAGATAAATAAAATAAATGTAAAAAAGTGTATATTGTTTAATAAATTGCATTATTTATATAGGTTCTATTAATTAGTTACTGAGAATAATATTATATTATTTAATATAATATAATATTAAATATATTCAATATATTTCATTATTATAATTATTAAATAATAATTATTACATGCTTTACAAAATTATATAATTATAATAATTATAACTATATAATTTTGTAAAGCATGTAAGATAAGTCTATATTTATTAATACTTAAATTAAATGATATACTAACTAGGAATTTATCTTATTTAAATAAAAAGATGAATTACTACTATTTAATTCTTTTTTATTATTAAATAAACGTGAAAATAAAGCCATTTTTAGTTTAAATGTGTTATTTACATTTTATATAAATCACATGATTACTTTAATAACAATACCAATAATTTAAAGGTTTTTGACCTCAATGCGATAGCCAATAGACACAGACTTTGAGGGGGGTCAACGTCTGTGCCAATAGAGTAATATTATTTTAAATATTAATTCCGATAAATTCTAGATTAATTTGTGTACTCAATATTTGATATTTATAAATACGTAACAGATATTATTATTCTCAATTGAAGAGTCAGAACCGTAACAAAGTATGTTAATAATTAGGATTTATTTTAAAGTGTACATTGTATACATATAGGCACTTTACATACTATTGTATATAATACTTATTAATTTAATTTAATAATTATTAATTTATAATAAATTGTATTGCTAAAATGATGAAAATTATGAACATTATTTTTACCATAAAATAATTAATATTTTATAATATAATGTTATAATATAATAATATTTTAATATTGTATAATATCATATTTAATATTGTATATAAAATTTAATTTCATTCATTAAACATAATAATAATATTATATAGACCCCTTAGTTACATCCTTAGTTACATTATAATAAGGTAACTATCATAGTTACTATGGTAAATAAATAAATAAAAAAATTGAAATTGAAATTTAAACACATTAAAAAGTTTGTATCCTGAATAATTATATTAATTTCAAAAATGTATTCATATATTAAATATTATTATTATAATAATTATAATTATATTAAATATTATTTAATTACTTATATTATATTTATATATATAGGATATAATTTATTTTTATTATATTGTAATATATTCATGTATTTATAAATATGTAATATTATTAAATATAAATTAATATTATTTTTTTAGTTTGTTTAAAAGCATTATTTAATTAACATATAAATTATGGTATGAATTTTAATATATGCATATTTATGTGTATGTTATATACATTTTAAATATATGTATAACATTTTGTATGGACAATTAGAACATATAATTTGTATACATTCTAAAATGTAAAAACCTTCCTTAATAGGTAAATAAGTTTAACTATATCATGATAAAATTAAATAATATAGAGTAACACAAGAAAATATTTCGTAACAAAAATATGTGTTTTTGTGATATAAAATATGTCAGTTTATTGCATTTTTCATAAATTTCCATTAGTAAGGGGATATGATAGCTCATACACCATTTCAGTTTACCATATAATTAGATAGGCAGTATATGTTCTATTAATAGTCTGGTGCACAGAATTCTATTCATTGAATAAATCTATTTTTGTTTATATTGTATTTATAATATACCCGCATAGACATATATTTATAATATTTATTATATATAGCCTATTGTGTATATATATTATTAATAATTTTATTAAAATATGCAAATATGTAATACTATAATATACAATTAAATATTGAAATAAGTATAAAAAATCTAAAATCAATATACTTTGAAATACAAAATATTTAAAGCTACGAACAACTTTATAAAAAAAATTATTTAAAATATATACAATAAAAAAGTTATTGTTGACTGAATAATTGAATAATTGTTATTTCAAAATAAAATAAATAATTGTTGTTTGTCTAAATTGTAATTGTTCACGTCTCTAGAGGGACTACCATTTTTTATTTTTGAGAAAAACAATTTTGTACAACTAATTTTTTCAATATACTTAATAATCTATAAAATTGTCATCAAAATCTGAGGTGGTCATGCGGGAATTTGCTAATTTTACTTGGAATGACCCATGTATATATATATATATATATAGTATTATTATAATGTTATATAAAAATTAATAATTCAGAACTATTTATATTTTTCTATTAAAACAGATTTGGAATGATACGAATTACTAGAGTATTACAAGTTTTTAAAGTAAAGAATACATTACCGGTTAATATGAATGAATGTTATATATATATATATAGAAGTATATATATATAATACTCACCTATATATAAACTTATAATTTTATAAAAGGATATCAAAGAATCTCGACGAACTATTATTAATGACGCTAGACCGAGATGATTGGAGAGGTTATCGTGCACTAAGAAGTGTCCCCCCTACGACTGAGGAGGAGTCGCGGCCTTAAAGTAAGTAAAGCAAGTTTATATCAACACTTTTGTATAATAACCACCGTTAATAACCATCATTTATGAGTTTTAAATGTCGACTACATACATATATGGTATCATTATAATGTCTTCTTTTTAAATTTATTATTATTTGTGTAACTATTTATTTGTTTTATTATTTCAACTTGACGCACATAAACGTCCATCGTTTTCTGAGTCAATAAACCTTTATATTATTATTTATTATTATTAAACAGATACTAGAGCGGTTGAAACCCGCGTATTGGAACGTCTCGGACATCGCGTAGTGAGTCATCAGCAGACGCGCCATTACCCGTGTTAGTTGCATCGTTAATATCCAAGTTATACCTAAATGTCAGATAACTATTCCTAGTCTAACGATACGAGTGTTAAGTGTACGCATGTCTGATGTATACACGACTTATTCGTAATGAATTGTTATCTAATAACTAAGTCTAACTCTTACATCATATCTATGATCTTGTGTTCTTTATAAATACATATCATCACATAGGTGTATTTAAAATAAGCATTAAGTATTATAGTATTAGTTATTATGCATCTGCATTATATACCAGTCAATATTATATCAAACGTATCCCATAGAATATTCTATATAGGCATTATATAATAGTCATACCTATATATAGGAAGTTATTTGATTATATATATAATTATATATATATATATATATACATGATTATATATAATTATAATTATAATCAAATTTAACAGACACACAAACACACACACACATATATATATATATATATATATATATATATATTGATTTTATTGATTGATTGGTAAATATATTAATAATTATATATATAGTTTATATAAATATCATAATTTTAGAATTTTTTTAACTAGTGTTTCTTTATCACTTTAAGAATTTTGACTTTAAAACTGTATGTCGCTACTGTTGATGTTTATCACAAAGCTAAACTTATTAATATACTAACTATATGTCCTAACAATAGTTAATAAGTTCTGAGAGTATTAATATATTCACATGAATTATATTATATAGAAATTTATTAATTACAAAATTAACAAATCGTAATTACAAATTAATTATATTATTTAATTTTATTTTATATGGAAATTTATAATAAAAAAATACAAACCATACATTTTTTGTAATTTATATATATATATATATATATATATATATATATATATATGTATATACAGAATTAATTATAATATTTAATTTAATTATATAAAGTATTATTAAATATTTTTCATTACTTTGATATATTGAAATAATATTTTTTACATGTGAAAAAGGGCATTTTTTTAATTTATTTATAATTAATATTGTTTTTTAGCTATAACTACAAAATAACTAAAATAAACTACAAATATTAGTTAGTGTTATAAACCTATTTAGATACTATTACAATTTTATTTATATAAAATTACTATATTATATAGTTATTATAACTATATAGTATATAAAAGTGCAACAATGTTACATCTAAATGTACTCCTATATAACTAATTGACTATATGATATTATATTCAACTAATTTTAGTTTAATATATTAATATAATACCACTAACTTGGAAGAATGATGTAGTTGCTATTGTTATTGAATGATATCTTAGTAGATTTGCCAGCTGTCGTATAGTTCCTCTCATACATCTCTTGTGAACACATCCTACTTAGTATATTTAGAGATTTCTAATGAGTGCTATTTTAATTTGCACAGTGTTATACTAAAAATAGTTGTATTATTAAAATTAGCAGAATATTTTACAATCGTGTTATTTAATATATTTATATATTTTAAATATAGAAATAGACATTTTTGATATTTTTTATTAAAATTTAAAATTAAAATTGTTCAATGGTTCTATATCGTTGACTATAATTAGAATTTGCATAGCATTTCAATGAAAGTAGTAATGTATATAATTTAATTGAACACATATTTACCCATTTTACTACTCCATATTTATAAGTTGGTGAAATTGTATATATTGATTTATGATTTGTGTATATGAGTACAAATAATATGCTGAATAAATAAGAGCTAATTTTCATTAATTAATATACACATATGTATTCTTCATAGAAAATCTATTGAGAATTATTAATCATATTAATTAATAGAATATTTTTATTATGTATATATATATATATATATTATTTTAATATATTATTTTGAATATATATATTCTATCAGCATTTTTATTACATATTATATGTTCAAAATGTGTATTAACATATTTAGAATTATAGTATTATAGAATTATATTTATATATTATAAAATGAAAAATCGAATAATTGATTTTTATAATTATTATATATATATATATACAATGTTATATTATACATGTGTATATATATATATATATATATATATATATATATATATATATATATATATATATATAATATATATATTATAGGTGAACATATAATATACATCTCTTATAAGATACTAAATTTAGATACCACGTCATGGCGCGATACCATGTTGTGACGCGTTTATATATATATGTATATTTATTTATTTAAATCAGACATGAAATACAGAGGTCCATAGAATATAAACGAAAATTAAAAAGAATAAACTAAAAAAAACAAACAATTAATCTAAGAAACGAAATTTAAAATATTATACAAACAATGAGTTATACCACATGGTAAACAGTGGCGATGGGAACACAATATTATATTTATATAATTGAACAATTAGTGAATTACACGATAATTGTATTCGTTTATATAGCGAATAATATGACTTGCGTAATTTAACAGTTAAATTATTAACATAATCGTTAAAAAACATTAAAGAGGCACTATTTCTACGTCTGTAGTTCATAACAATACGATAAGCATTATTATAAGCTATATTAAGTTTAGCCATGCAATATCTATTTGGTATCCATATGCTACTAAGGTATATATAGGATAGGATAGGATGGTTTATTTATACACCAAATATGGTAAAGAAAGATTACCCTCACTGGTGTTGTGAACGAACAAACAAAACGAAACAATAACATTAAATAAGGTAGCAATATAATATATAAAAATAGAGATGGAACCAGATCAACATCAAGGAGAGGGTTACTTTAATTTTAAATTTAAATAGTCTTTGAGACTATTAGCAAATACGTGAGGCGACTTCAATCTTCTTAGGCGGTAAGGCAACAGATTCCATGTAGTAGGAGCCATGCTTGTAAAGGAGCGAGAACGCATCACGTTACGAGTAACAGGTAAGTCAAGTAGTGTGGCATCAGACGAGCGCAGATGTGGGAGGATGTTGCGACGAGTGAGCAATGCACGTAAGTATGCAGGTCTGCCTAGGAATAGTGTTTTATGTGTTAAGCAGAGAAGCCTAAATTGGCACCGTTTTCTAAACGATAGCCATTTCATATTGCATTGGTGGGTGTCAGTTAAAGCATGATCCCGTCGCTTAAGCCTATGAACTAATCTTACGGATGAGCGAATAATTCGGTCAATTTTAATAACTTCAGAGTTCTTAATTCCGTAGAATAGAGAACAGCAATAGTCTATTCGAGATAATACTAGGGCATTGAGAAGGCGCTTAGTGATGTTGGGCGAACAATAGTTTCTAATGTGACGAATTTTTCTCAAATAGAGATTAGCGGATTTAGAGATTGCATTTATATGAGCACCGTACGATAGAGTACTATCAATTAAAACACCAAGATTGCGCACAGATTCAGAAGGTTTAATAATTATACCGTCAATTGACAGAGTAGGGAAAGTGACAGGTACCTTCGAGATGTTAAGAAGTTCAGTTTTGGAAGTATTGACTAAGAGGTCATTAGTTAGTAACCAGTAAGTGATCTCAGAAGTACAATCTGACAGCTCAGAGTTAGAGTTCATAGAGTCAATGGGCAGTTTCAGTAGTAGTTGAATGTCATCAGCATATATGTGGTAATAGATATTAGGGTATTTGCGAATAATATTAGAGATAGGACGTAAGTATATAGAGAAGAGAAGTGGCCCAAGAACTGACCCCTGAGGGACCCCTTTAAGAATATTGGTGGGAGGTGATATGAAGTCATTGATTTTAACAGACGAAGTTCGATCAGTGATGAACGACATCAGCCACTTAAGGGGGGAACCATCAATACCAAGTTCGATGATACGGTTAATTAGGATCGAATGGTTGAGCATGTCAAATGCACTAGAAAGGTCAATCAGGAGTAGTTGTACGCAATGAGAAGAGTCAAGCGAGTTATGAATCAGGTCAGTGACATGTGTGAGGGCAGTCTCAGTAGAGAAAGATTTTCTATAAGCACTTTGAAAGTAATCAAGCAGATTGTTATTTTCAAGGTAATTAATGAGCTGACGACTGACCACACGTTCCATGATTTTACTTAATATTGGAAGTTGCGAGATCGGTCGGTAATTGGTCAATACATCTGGATCAAGATACGGTTTTTTTAGAATGGGCTTAATAATGGCATATTTCAAGGAACTGACCATGATTCCATCGTCAAGTGATTGAGAGATCAAGTAAAGTATTGCATTTTCAGTTATAGGGACAATGTTCTTAAAAACAACGAGTGGTAATGGGTCAATTGGGGAAGTGGAATTAGCAGTGAGAATCAAGTTACGGATTTCGGTAATAGAAGGAGGAGTGAAACAAGAGAGTTTGCAAGATATAGGGTTAGTCGTTATATGAGCATAAAGTGTCATCGGTAATTGCGCCAATTTAGAGCTGATGTTGTCGAATATATGGGAGAGCTTAGTAGACAAGGAGGAGACAAAAGAAGAACACAGAGCAGCATCAGGTAGTGCAGTAGACTTAGATTTGATGTTGGTACCAAGGATGCTATTAGCCATTTTAAAAATTTTTCGAGTGTCATTTCCACAAGCATTAAATTTCGATTCATAATAGGACGTTTTATGGAGATTTAATTCATGTTTATAGGCTTTCCTCGCTATCAGAAATTTAGATTTGTGAGAGAGGGACATGTTAATCTTACGCTCAAGTTTCCTTAATGAACGTTTCATTATAGCAAGATGAGAAGAAAACCAAGGTGATGAAGTATGTAGAGTGAAGTAACGAGATTTTAAAGGAACTAAGTTATTCAAAGTAGATGAAAGACAGTAATTTAAAAAATCAAACGATATGTGATCACTGGATAATCTATTCTCAAATTGTAGGCCTAGTTCATGATAGTTTAATTTCCTCAACTCCCTATAAAAAACTAATGACTTAGTTGATACAGGTTTCCTTAGAGAAATAGATGTATGAATCAGATAATGATCAGTTAAGAGATCAGAACGAATACAGGGTGAAATGAACTGAGTGGGTGTATCATTAGGAGTAAAAATCAGATCAAGAATATTGCCACTTGTGTGAGTAGGACAGGATATATGTTGATGAAGACCAAGGGATTCAGTTAATTGCCTAAATAAGGAATGGGGTTGAGACATGGAGTCAAAATGATAATTGAAATCGCCCATACAAATGAATTTAAAAGAGCTAGAATGTAAGCCATTATTTATGCAATCAGAGAATTCATCAAAGAAGATGGAATAATCAGGCCTAGGAGGCCGATAAATAACTATAATACGAAGTATATCGAAAGGGAAATTAAATGTGCAAGATAAGCAATCACTATAAGAAAAAGTAACAGAAGAAATGGAAGGCGTTGGTAAGTCCATATGAATTAAGATACCAACGCCTCCCCCACGACCATAATTACGAGGTTGGAGATAAAGATTATAACCCGCCTCGCAGCACAATGAGAATATATCCGTATCATCAATGCTAATCCAGGTTTCAGTGATCCCAATAATAGAGATAGGTTTAATTTTTAGATAGGAAAGGAGTAGTACAATATTAGAGCGAAGAGATCGAATATTAATAAGGGAAATGCTAATTACATCAGATAACATACATAGTCACTTTTTATTAGACTCAGTCTCAGATTTTGATTTTGAAAAAGCCGCAAAAGATATCTTCCATGCGGATATTTCCTCTTGCGTAGGGTTATATTTATCAGATATCCAGTCAATCTTATCATTGATAGTTCTTCTTAACTCATAACAATTAGTTCTTTTATTAAATACCGATTTGAGGGACTTAATGGAACCTGATTTAATAGCATGATAATACAGCAAGCCCAATTTCCTAGTATCGAGTGATAATGACTGGAATATAAACAGTTTATCATATTTATTATCAAATTTTAGATCTAAAAACCTATCTCTAGAGTATTTTGAGTTGAAGTTTATTATGGCAGTGCCATTTATAAATTTAACATCAGAGATAGTAGCGTTATCGATACTAAAATACTTAAACATATCATTAATATAATCCATATTACAGCTAGATTTCGATATATTTTTTATAATTGCAGATAAATCATCTATTTGAGTATGTGTTATTTTACTCGGAATATTATTAATCTTAGATGTCATAGAACTAAACGAAGATTCAATTGAAGATTTCAGTGTATCAGCATATGTTGTATTTTTCTTAATAATATTATTAGAATCAAGTATTAAGGATTTTATATTATTTATTTGTACAGATAAAGAGTTCAACGTGACAACATCAATGGAAGGGGAAGAAACATCATTTTTAGATACCAGACAATTATTACAATAAAATAGAAAATTTTTAGAATTAAAAATCGCACAAGCATATTGAGGAGGAGTATTATTATTAGTCCACGCGGAGGGGAGAATATCGGCATTGAAAAGGCATTTATGATGAATACAATCATTACAATTGGTACAAGAATTGCTATTCTCAGTGCTACATGGCTTATCACAGTAGGTACAATTGGTCATATTAGCTAATATAAGTTAAATTAAATTCTAATGTAGTATGTATGTATCTAAGCTTGCTATATGAGTATGAATAGGTGATGTAATTGTGAAATAAATGCTATTGTATATCTATGCAGGAATGATGTATATATATTATATATACACAGTCATAATGTATGAATCAATAGTACAGTAAACAATATCAAAATTAAATCATACAGGCAATATAATAGAATAAATAAAACAATAGAAGTCAGTTGTTTACATAATCGAAATGCACGCGATGCGGTCTGGTGATTTTATAGATCTAAGGTATCGATTTATCAATTAACACAGCTCTGCAATCTCGAAAAACCTAATATAACGTTTATAATTATAGAAGATATACTCAATATGATTGATATTCTATTATATATAAGAAGAAAGCTATATATTTATATTGCGCATACACTATGAAATATCAATGGGATAATTGTACACTAATCTCGAGGTCACGACGGTTTAAACACGGGTTACCGACAACCAGAGCAAGCCAGGCACGGGATGATCCTCCTGGACAGTGACCGAGATATGTAGTCGTGTAGTACAATTTGATGATATGCGAAGATGTGTATATCTCAGTATACAAGCGTGTAACGTAGACGAATGCGAAATAGTGTGTTTAACAGTTAAACAATAGAAGTTTAGAATCAATAGAAACACGTCTGTTCGCTACGAGAGACAGAAACAGAAAAAATTATATATTAGAAACAAATGTTTTAAATAGAATAATTTTTGTATCCTTAGAGCAATGATTAAAGTTATATGATATTGCATAGCTTTGTTTATATAACTGTTTAATATTATTATATATATCAATATCATCAGATAAGTCCTCTGAAATCCAATGTCCAAGATATCTATATGATTTGACAACTTTTAGAAGTTTATTATCTATATATAATTTCACAGGTTTATGATATGATTTATCAAAATAAATTGGTAAAATAACCGATTTATCAATATTAAACGTTATGTGGTTATGGTTAGCAAACTCTTCACAACAACTTATTAACAACTGCAAACCCCCTAGTGATGGTGAAAATAATGCTATATCATCTGCATAACATAGATTATTTATGATATTTCCATTTAAGCAATAACCTGAATGTATTTCATTTAGTTTCTTAATCATAGGATTAGTATATAAATTAAATAACAATGGTGAGAGAATGCCACCTTGACGAACACCCCTTGTAACAGGAAAGCTATCCGATGAATTGTTACACCATTTAATATATATTCTTTGGTTTCTATACCAGTAATTTAAAAAATTAATTATGTATAAAGGAATATTATTATCTTTTAATCTTTGAAATAAAATGTTATGATTAATTTTATCAAAAGCTTTGGAAGCATCTAAAAATGCTACGAACATATTAGTGTTATTATTATTATAATCTGTTAAATATTGCTTAAGCGCAAACACACACATTTCAGTACCAAGATTTTTTTAAAAGCCAAATTGATTATCCATAGTAATTAATAATGAAGATATTCTATTATGTATCACCTTTTCAATTATCTTACAGATAATATTAGATATACATATAGGCCGATAATTATTGGAATCATTCGACCTTTTATTTTTATTTTTAACTATAGGTAAAATATAAGATAACATTAGCTTCTTCGGGAAATACGAATGCCGCAACATATTATTAATTAGTAGCATTATTAATTCAATTACAAAACTATTCGCGTGAGAAATATGTTCTATAGATATTCCATCAGGGCCTATGGCTTTACCCCCTTTAATTGATTTAATTATAGATAAAATTTCAGCATAGTTAGTATATTCAATGTCATTAACATTAATAGTATTGTAAGGATAAGGTATATCAGTAGTACTGTTAAATAAATTATTAAAATAATTATACCAGAATTTAGTAATATTAACTATACCATATTCATTTTCAATGTTATTTGGTGCGGAAGAGTTTTTTTTCTTCAGATTGTTTGAAATCACCTTCCAAAAATTATTACAATTTTTAATTAATTTTAATGCAATCTTATTAGATTCTGATTGATTAGATATCAATTTACTACGTCGCAATTCGTATTTGAAATTTTTTCTCAAATTAACCATATTATCATAGCATATTCCAGCCAAGGGTTTGTTATTACATTTCCAAGTTAAATAGTAAGATCTGGCAATAACATGTTTCTCATGTACATTATTATTCCACTCCATTCGTGCATATTTACATTTATTAGCTACTGAATATATATCGTTAGAACAATATACAAGAATACTCAATAAAGAATTATATAAGTAATCTGAATAATTAATATTACTATCAAAATAATATATATCATTAATTAATTTTCATAAGTTAAACTTAGTATCAATATTATATTTCAAAATTTGTTTCTTATCAAGTCTATTCCATTGAATTTTTTTATGAATAATACTATTATTATAGCTAATTGAGCTAGGAATAGTATTCTGATTTATGATAAAAACTAATGGATGATGATCTGATAATATAAAGGAGTAATCAATTTTAATATCCAAAATGGATGAATGCATATCAAAAGTGGATAATAAGTGATCTAACCATGAACATGTTTTCCACGCCGAACTAACACAAGTATAGCTATCAGAATCTAGTAATGATTTATCTGACATAATATTATTGTTATCCGCACAATATTTAACTAAAGTATTACTAAAGTATGAATCAGGATTAGAAATATTAGCATTAAAATCTCCTACTATACAATAATTAGATGAATTTAAGAATTCACAATATAATAACAGTTGAACGAGATGACCTTCAAATAAACTAATATTATTAGGACTCTCATACGGTAGATATATATTAATAATGTAGAAATCGAATACTTTAATACATATAAGCCAATCATATTCAGATTGCATAATACTTATATATCTATCTATTCCCTTTTTCCACATAAAACCAACACCACCAAAAGGTCTGCCGGTTCTCAATTTTGTGTTATCAAAAGAAGCATTACCATAACCACTATAACTATTATTATTGGTATTGAACATAGAACATTCCTCAGAGGAAAGCCAGTGTTCCTGAAAACAAAATAAATCAATATTAGGATAAGTATCTAAAATAATATTAGCCTTGTTCTTGAAACCATTGCAGTTTAAGGACAATAAATTTAATTTATTGTGTAAATCCATTATTATAGATTACTGTTAACATTAACATTATTGTCATGATTAGCTTTATTAAAAAAACGTTTAATTAAAATACCACTAGGCCATCTTTCACAGTTATATACATCTTGGACATTGTTAATCATCAGACTTACCTTAAATGAAGAGACAAAATGGTGGGAAGTAATGATTTTCTCCACTGAACATTCTTTAGATGTAATATCAAATTCTTTACATATATACGATGTAATATCGTCAGCGGTAACATCATTATTTAACCTAGAAAGGAATAAATGATATTGTCTTGGAGGAGTTTTCCCGAATGCCTCCGAAGAATTCTTTCCGATTATGACACCTTTACGCCGTATGTTCACAGTTTCTTTATTAGGAATCAGCGATTCTTTAACTTGACTTTTCTTCAATTTCTTGGTTGAGGTTATTAGTGTAAACCCATCATCCAGTGTGGTATTTCTTACGATTGATTCATAAGAGATAGGATGGTTATTCTTGCTGTTTCCACTTTTCAGTTGATTATCTATAGGGATATCAGCAGATATATGTTCACATATATTTGGTGAAATATCTTTATTAGTGGTATCTATAATATTATTAGTATTGTCAATTAATGGAATTATTGCTTCATTAATTAAATTGATGTTCTTTCTTAGTAATATTATAGCAGAATGAATTGATGCCATATTAGTATTTTTATCTCCAATAGGGGGTATACGTCTAATATTGGATGCAACAAATAAGGGAATCGATTCTGAATTTACATTATCAATCAAATCAAAGATACCAACGATATCTTTGGAGATTTTTTCAGATAAATTCGGGGATTTACGTTTAACGCTATATCTGCATTCAGAATCATCTACGATTTTTTTAATACATATATCACTAGTGAGAATTTCTTTAGCAACAGATAACTCATCAATCTCAAAATATCCCGAGATTACCATAACCATGGAATCACGGTTCATAGTCTCTCTGGCATTAACACAAAAGCATAGAACTTCATTGATAATTATTTGTCTAACAATCATTATAATGACTAATAGCGTGTATGTATAATTATATTCAGTGTAGCGCATTTTGACTTATTAACGTTTAACCAACATAGATTTAGTCTAAATAAAACGTAATCAACTTAATTTTGCATCATTACATTATCATTCGAAAATAAACCAGATCATCCGCAAACTTATCATCTGCATCCGCTTATTGTACTATTTCATTGTAAATTAATATTACCTGGCATAATCAGTTACGTAATCATAATGGAGTTAAGAGCCGGAGACATTGGGTCACCTTGTTTTATTCCACGATTGTCTGGTATACTAGGTGATCTCCGTTTTTATATTTTAATTGAGTTGAACAATAAGTATACATGATATAATTGGTATACATTTTAGGAGTCCCTACTCTTTCTGCTAATGCAACAATTGAGTTGTGAGATACTGTATCAAAAGTTTTAGAAACATCCAACAAACACATATTTAATGGGCGTAATACATTTATATGCTGATATATAAAGTTTTTAAGTAAAAATATATTCTCAGCAATACCGTCACGTCGAACAAAAGCTTTTTGCCGTTTGCCAACGTCACTATCCTGGTAGAGCTTGTCTCCGACTCGTGATCAATTTGGACGTATGGACCGGTATCTGGATGTTTGTGTATCCTAAGGTGTGTATGACTGGTATGTCAGTCATGGAGATACTTCTCGTCTCATACAGCTGACATTAATGTTGTGACGCTTTTATTATAGTTTATTATTTATATATTGAAAAAATAGATATATATATATATATATATATATATATATATATATTTATTTATATATATATATATATATAAACGCATCACAATATTAACGTCAGCTGTATAACACGAGAATATATAATAATCTATTTTATTTCATATATATATATACACATATATACAATTATATATAAACTTACTAATTATAGTATAAATGTATGTATATATTATGTGTGGCATCGTGTATTATACGTCATCAGTTTCTTCCTCATCAGTATCTTCCTCCTGCATATATCCTCTATATATCTGCACATAGCTCACGTAAATGTTTGCATTTATAATATAAACTTTATATACATATATATAAATTATAGTTTATTATATATATATAATTACATATATTAATTCGGAAATTATTAATATATTAATATAATCGATATATATATATATATATATATCCATTTTTTTCGGACAATGGTTGGTTAATAACTAGAGCCACACAGTAAAAACTAAACGTTCATTAGACATATTCAGAGTCTAATGAACGTTTAATATTATAAAATATAACCTAAACGTTCATGAAATATAGTTGTGTAATGAACGTTTATCAATGGTGTATAAACGTATTTTAGACATTTCAGAGTCCAATGAACCTTTAATATTATAAAATTTAACATAAACGTTCATGAAATATAGTTGAGTAATGAACCTTTATAATTTATATTATTAAATACAGAATTATTTTTAAAAAATTCTTGCCAATAATATTAATTTTCGCATAGATTATTTATTTAAATATAGATACAATATTATATTTTAACTTTTCTTAATTTTGTTAAATTGATTTAATTTAGCACTAATGGAATTAAGTATCAATTATTATTTTATTTCTATATTTAAGTAGATATTATGATTTAATAAATAAAGACACTATTTTAAAATCATATGTTGATAGTATCTATGTTATTTTGATATCATCATAATTTCATTTATGTGTCAACTTAATTATAATAATCAACAATAATTATAATCATAATTATATTGATAATTAAGATAATATAAATTTGAAATAATGTTATAATGATTGATCAATATTAAACATTGAAACATTGTATTTAATATTAAAAATATTATTAATGTTAAATTCATGTATTAAATATAACATATATGTAATTATATAATATATTTTAATATATAAGTCATTACAAGTTAAATACTAATATGAACATATCTCCGCTAATACATATATAATTATAAGCATATCAATAATATAAAATATTCAAAATATAGAGTCTAATGAACATTTTTGCATAAACGTTCATTAGAATATAGAGTCTAATGAACGTTTATACAAAAACGTTCATTAGAATATAGAGTCTAATGAACGTTATAAAAGGTTCGCTATTTCGACCACCCAATGAACGTTTAAATTGAGTCTAATGAACGTTTAGTTTTTACTGTGCAGTTATGCCATTTATTAATGTAAATTATATAAAAATAATATGACGAAGTAGGCTAGGGAGAGGCCAGATAATTAGGGATTTTACAAAAATCCATTGCAGCTGTATTTACGATAAATATTTAGACTGCCTGTCATAACACGAATACTGAGTAGCGTAATATCATGTATTATTAAAATTAGCCGAATATATATAATCGTGTTATTTAATCGTATATTTATATGTTTTAAATATTATAGAAATAGACATTATTGATATTTCTTATTTACAAAATTGTTAAATGGTTTATCAAGCTATATAGTTTACTACAATTAGAATTTGCATAGAATTTCAATGAAAGTAGTTATGTATATAATAATTTAATTGAACACATATTTACTCATTTTACTACTTCATATTTATAAGTTGGTGAAATTGTATATAATGTTTTATGATTTGTGTATATGAGTACAAATAATATGCTGAATGTAAGGGCTAATTTTCATTAATTAATATAAACATATGTATTCTTCATAGAAAATCTATTGAGAATTATTAATCATATTAATTAATAGCATATTTTTATTATGTATATATATATATTATTTTAATATATTATTTTGTATATATATATATTCTATCAACATTTGTATTACATATTTTATGTTAAAAATGTGCATTAACATATTTTTTAAGTTTTTTTTTCCCTTGAATATACGTAATAGAATTATATTTATATATTATAAAATGAAAAATCTACTAAATGATTTTTATTATTATTATATATATATATATATAGATAGATAGATAGATAGATCAAAAGTTTATTGAATTACTGGTTATATATAAAGAAAGTTAAAATTATATATAAACATATAATTATATTACATATATAAACAAAATATATAAATGTGATAACAGTAAGACAAAACGACACGATACAAAAAAACAAGAAATATACGGAGAAGTTAAATAAAAAAAAACATTGGATTATACGAGCCGTTGAAGCAATATATAGTATCCGATAGTGCAATTTATCAAACAGGAGAGGTAACAAAACCGAAGGTCTCGGGTTAGCAAGGCCCATATGGGATGGATCAATACTCAAGGGTGGATGAGTCCCTAGTAAGTAATTTGGTTGACGTCTCCTGGTGTTAAGCTACCGTAAATTGATGACAGCAAGCATAATAAATATCTACATACTATATATTGGTACAATTAATACGGAATAACAATAACATGATTGATACATTTGGTGTGAATTAATTTTTCACGGAAAAGTACTACGGTTTTACAAGATGTAATTGTAAAAGGTAACGCGTTCCAGGAAGAGCAAACTCTATTTCCAAAATAATTCATATGGGCGTTTGTTCTACACTTTTTCTTTCGTATCTTCCCTTTAGGCCCTCTGCAATTATTGCTATATAGATCAAAGATATCAGTTACATCCACATCGACAAGTCCGTTCAGTATCTTATAAGTCAGGGTAAGATCAGCTAATAACCTGCGATGAAATAAAGTTTTAATATTGAGAAAAATAATTCTATCTTCATAAGACCGTTTAGTAAGGTTACATCTATAAAAAAGTATTTTAGTGAAATAGATTTGAATATTTTCTATATTGTTAGAATTGCATATGACATTGTCTAGATTCCAAATAGATGAATCCGATTCCACAATAGGGTGAACGTATGATAAATAGGCTTTAAGCAAGTATATATAATCATTGGTGATGAAACATCTAAATAATCTATTAATAATTAAGTGTGCTTTAGTACATATAGTATCAATATGAGTATTAAAACTCATATTATCATTAAATGTTATGTCTAAATCCTTGAATGAGGTGTGTATAGGCAGTTCAAAATCATTAATGAAATATGAATGAACAGGGTTTTTATTACCAATTCGCATGACAAAACATTTAGTAGGAGCAATTTCTAGTTCCCATCTCTTCATCCAATCACTATGTTCATCAAGAGCACATTGTAAAGGTAAACAACTTTCTGTGGGCTTAAAAGAATATAAAAGCTTAGCATCATCTGCAAAGAGAGAAGCATATATGGGTGGTTTAATAATATTTTGTAAATCATTAATATAAATTAAGATTGTTATATTATACATGCATATATATATATATATATATATATAATATACATTATACGTCGTACTTATATCACATGTAGGGTCGCTGCAACAGGGGGGGACGGGGTGGATATGTCCCCCCATTTTAAAATCTAGAGGGACCTCCTATGTATTGGTCCCCCCCCCCTCCACTTTTACCACAACATTTATTTTGATTGGTTGGTCCAATCCCCCTACATACACACCATCTTTCCAGCGCCCCTAGTTATTATACTTTCGTTTGTTCCGTTTGCCAATGTCGCTATCCTGGTAGAGCTTGACTATCCACATGTGATCAATCTGGACGTATGGACCGGTATCTGGATGTTTGTGTATCCTAAGGTGTGTATGACTGGTATGTCAGTCATGGAGATCCTTCTCGTCTCATACAGCTGACATTAATGTTGTGACGCGTTTATATATATATATATATATATATATATATAAATTATAGTTTATTATTAATATATTGAAAAAATAGATATATATATATATATATATATATATAGAATTATATTTATATATTATAAAATGAAAAATCGAATAATTGATTTTTATAATTATTATATATATATATATATATATATATACAATGTTATATTATACATGCATATATATATATAATATATATATTATAGGTGAACATATAATATACATATCTTATAAGATACTAAATTTAGATACCACGTCATGGCGCGATACCATGTTGTGAAGCGTTTATATATATATATATATATATATAAATTATAGATTATTATTAATATATTAAATTATTTATTGATTATTATTAATATGTTGTGAGGCGTTTATAGATTATTATTAATATATTGAAAAAATAGATATATATATATATATATATATATATATATATATATATATATATATATATATATATATATATATATATACAGTATACCGTGCCTAAGCTTCACCATATCTACAAGATCACGACCAGAAAACATCTTTATAGAAGAAGTTATCCAATCATTGGTAAAAGGACTAAGCATGCCTAATTCTAAACCCTTACCATCGACAGAATTAAATAAATATATTGAATGATATTAATTTATGGACATGTTATCAATAAACGTGTATTCATAGAATTATCGCGGTGTAGACCATTTTAGAATAACGCTATCAGGAAGAGTTTGAAATATATATCATCATTCCTTCTAATGGATTACATATATAAATTATAGATTATTATTAATATATTGAAAAAATAGATATATATATATATCAATATAAATTATAGAACTATACTTTATATTGATATATATATAAATATATATATATATATATATATATATATATATATATATATATATATATCTATTTTTTCAATATATTAATAATAAACTTTTATTATTAATATATTGAAAAAATAAATATATATATATATATATATAAACGCGTTACAACATTAACGTCAGCTGTATAACACGAGAATATATAATAATCTATTTTGTTTCATATATATATATATATACACATATATACAATTATATATAAGCTTACTAATTATAGTATAAATGTATGTATATATTATGTGTGTCATTGTGTATGTATTATAATACGTCATCAGTATCTTCCTCATCAATATCTTCCTCCTGCATATATCCTCTATATATCTGCATATAGCTCACGTAAATGTTTGCGTTTATATATATATATATATAAATTATAGTTTATTATTAATATATAATTATATATATATCTCTAGGAATGTGTTTAGTAATATGGAAGTTACGTAATGCTATAAGTAAATCTATTTATAAATACACACATATTGATCCTCAGTTAATTATTAATGTACGATTTATTGACAACCATAGGTAAACAGCAAATTAAACAATAGATTATATACCTATTGTTCTAGTTATCTGACATTTAGTATAATTTGTTTATATATCTTTGCAACTATTGAGGGTAACGTTACTCATGCAACGTTTATTAATGAATATACACATATACTCAGAGAGAACCGATGTAGTCGCAAGAACAATAAGGTACGTAGACAATGATAATGCACATATTATGTATACATATTCACATATTATGTATACATATTCACATAATCAACTCCTCTATTCCGTAGATACAATCAAGTGGATAACTAAATACGGCTCGCCTAGTCTTCAAGTTTCGATCGTAAACTCACTGTCTGCGTACAAGAGATGTATGTGTTGTTTATAATAAGTACACATTCTACATAGGTGTCATGTGACCCCTCTACGAACGTACTATTTCATTGTGTGTGTAACCCAGTGTTATTATTACGCATAGATTTATATTTACATGTAAACTATAAATCTATGTTATTACGGCATTACGATATAATGGCATATATGCCATTTATTATATATCCATATTATTATAATAATAACGTGTTATTAGAGAACCATAATTAAGCTTGAAGTGATAATAAACTATAAAATACATTCGATTTAATATTTTATTTATCTTTATTATTAAAAAATGTATTATATATTTTCATTTATTTTAAGTTTTATATCATTAGTATAATTATGATATCACTTCGTATAATGATTGTATTAACAAGCTTAGTGGCACTATAGAAGCATTATAGATATATAGATAGATAGTTTATTTAAATACTATGTAATCTATACAAGTATTACAGTGTGTGAGGTTATAATATAATGAGAATAAACAAATAGTGTTAATTAGCCTACGAAAGTAGATATTATATAATAGAATAAAGAAAGACTTAGAGGTGGTTTTAAGTGATGGAGAACTTGTTTCCAGAGATAGTTAGCACAAACAGAGTGTCGTCGCTCTCCACAAGGTTGATAAACGTGTGATGGTATACCTATAGATAACCTATAGATTAGCATGTAAACATAATTATCTTAAATTTAGTTTTATAATCTTTCGTAAACGTAATTTACTACAATACAGATCAATAAATGTCCTTCACGTATATGTTGCCTAAACATATCGCTATCATTAAATGTCCAGATTCACATGTGATGCATCACCAGTAGATAACATTAAACAAACCAGTAATAAGATCTAAGTTCTCTCTGTACTATTTTTCTAAACTGTATCTACTGCTTTTATTATTGATTTACTAAATAAACATCACAAATTGTCCACGTATACACTTGTAATTTCCACATTGTTCACACTTCATTGCACTTTCATTTGTTAGAATAGTTCTATGTCTTTACTTAATTGCAAACTTATTTTCAAAAACCGTGTATTTCCGAATAGAAATATGTTCATCATAATTTTAAATTCTACACAGAATCAGTAACATTCATAACTGATCATTTTATATTTCAGTAATATACATATATTGTTATTTTTTTTTTTTTTATTTGGTGGAGTCCTTTCATCCCATCAAGTAACTTAGATGAAGTTTTCACTTATAACCATAAATGGCTCTAATGTCCCTTCGAAGCCGCTCTCATGTTAAGGCATCCATGGTTTTAACGAGAGCCGATCATTTATTTATACACAATTATATAAAATCATATATATATATATTGATGTGTATCTTTGAATTCATATATTTGCTAATCATTACATACGTTATTGAAACAATGAATTATAAAATAAGTATTTTATTTAAGGGTTATTGCTATAATGTATCGGCTATGTCACATATCTTATGTGTAATAGTAGTTAGGTATAGTAATCAATGCGTGGTATTAGTCATGCAGGTAGGTCTAGTACCTACTTACCTACATACTTACACACTTACAATCTTGAACTAGGCAACCCCTCCTCAATGATATATAGAATGTATATTTATATAATATAATTAATTATCAAGTTAATGTTACATTCTAATGATAAGTACATACAGGATAATCTATTTTTTCAAACCAAAATTTGAAATTTGTTCGAAAATTTTATTTATTCGAATATTGAAAATTATTTTCAATAATTTTCAATATTCGCCAATTTCTGATTTTTTTTTTTTTTTAAAAACATGAAGTTTGCAAAATATTTGAAAATAATACGGAAATAATTTTCGAAAATTTTATGAAAATAATTTTCAAATAAAATGCAAAGTTTGTAAATTTTTTGAAAACAAAACACGAAGTTTGTAAAATATTTGAAATTAATTTATGAAAATAATACGAAAATCATTTGAAAATAAAACACGAAGTTTGCAAATTCTATATTAATAAAATTAATCAATATATTAAGATTATTAATAGATTTAATTAAATTTTATTGCAGACAAATTGTTTAAACGAAATAAATATTAAATAGATAAAATGTTTCTATTTTAAAATCAATTTTTATTTATATTGATATACATATTTTATATTTAACATATTTAACATCATTATTAATGGTTATTCAATACAAAATAATCTATGATAGGTCTGCAAATACCAATTAATAAACCATGGTTATTCAGTTAAACTATTTTTTGATACATTCAATGAAGTACAAAATATTTATTCTATTATATATATATATATATATATATATATATAAATGTATTTCATATAACAATATCTTTTATTTTTATTATATTCTCCATATTATTTATTTTTGATTGGCAAACGTGTTGAATGTTGACTAAATATTTTTTAATTCTGAAAATTATGTTTCAAGTTTGCAAATGATTTTCGAAAAATGTACGTAAATAATTGAAATTTAATTTCAAAGTTTGCAAAAATGTGTCCACAACATTTTCTAAAAATTTTGAAAATCATTTTATTGTAAAAATTAATAATTATATACTAAACAATTTTAATTGCAATATTAAATAATAATATGATTTTTATAATTATCTATCAAATTTGATTACTCACAAATTAATATAGATTGCATTGCACCTTTTATCACCTACCATATATACACCTAATAATTTAAATAATATTATAATGTTAAATGATCTGGATGATGAATCCATTTAAAATGGAATTATTGAATATTTATATTCTCAATATGAATTTATTATTTACTAATTTTCATTAAATATTGTAATATTTAATATAATTAATATTTGATTGAAGCTTCTCATTCAAATTGACTATCATATATAGGTAATTTAATTTTTTTATCATACCTAAGTAATTTAATATTAATAATAATACACATTTTAATAATATATTGGTTTATAAATGATAGTTTATTACAAATATAAATTTAATAGGGGAAAGTCTCCGATTACCGACCCCTAAATGATTATTTGTAATAACTTATTCAATATTAAATATATTTATTTGAAATTTTGTTTTTATTGAATTTATGTTTTAGTAGTAATATTAAATTTAAATTTTATAGTAATTATATTAAAATAGTGTATATTATTATTTAATATTTATTTATTAATCAGTATGTATATAATCAACTGGAACCATGAATCCTTAATCTATATCAATGATACACAAACAACTTACAACATATTTTAAAGTAAAATACGGATATATTTTGATTGGATATTATAAATCACATGGGGTTGGTATCAGGCCCGTAGCCAGAAAATTATACCAGGGGGGCAAGGCCCCACAAAATATTAAGATTTAAATTCAATGAATATAACCTATACTCTATTATATACTCTATTATATATTGACGCATAATGTTAATTACTCAGGGTAAAAATAAACAATAAATAAAAATACACTGTGTGTGTATACACTATATAAACATAAGTTTATATGCATATAATAAAATAAAATATAGTTTATTATGACTTCAAAAACACATGGTGATTATAGGCGTCATTAGATAATAAGAATACATATAAATAAAAAAATGTATAACAAAATAAACGAATTACAATAATTAAAATTGACACCTAGAGTTTACGTTTAAAAATAAAAGCGATGTTGTACAATGGATATAATAGGGCAGTGAATTCCAGATTTTCGGAGCAATAGCCAAGAAAGCTGATTTAGAGTAGGCCAGATATGTTGAGCTTTACACCAATTTCGTGACGTATCACTTACGACTAGATATGCTATACGTTATAGCCTTTAACTGAATAATAATAGATTAAGCTAGATATTCATGAAATCCAAGGTGTAGGGGAGAGCGGGGCAGGTTGAGCCGGTTTTTATAAAAACACATGTATCTTATAATGTAATGAATATATTTTAATAAAATAAAGTGCATACGATATATATAGTTTATGATCAATTAAAAACATTCATAAATAAGTGTAATAATAAATAATTAATTATATAATTAAATTTTAATTTTTTTTTTAATTTGGCTCAACCTGCCCCGTCTACTGGGGCAGGTTGAGCCATGTAGAAAAAATGCAAACTTAAAGATATATTTAACAAATAAACATAGTTAAAGTTATATATTTATATTTATTAGTTATTTAACAAGTATATGCACCAAGATTAATATCAAAACTAATGAAACTTTTAAGGCGAGAGGTTATATTAGGAGAGAGGAGAAGATTCTCTATGTTTTAATCCAGCATATAAACCAATTATTTAATTATTTAAAATAATTACTTAATTAGATTATTATTATTATTTAAATAAGTCATTAATAAATTATATAAATAAATATGTGTAATGATACACAAGTCAGATTAATCCTATGGTCAACCTGCCCCGTTTTACTATGGTCAACCTGCCCATATCACTAGTATATATAAAAGTAATATAATTAATTTGTAAGTGATAATTTTTGAATTATTTATTTTATAATATATAGTATATTAATTATACTTTATTTATATACCATTAATACTGCTATGTTATTACAAAATATATAATAATATCAAAGTTAAACTTACTGTCCCACTAACGAGATTTTCATAAAATATTAATAATTAAATAATATTTTAATTAGTTAAAATAAATAATTGTTGAGTTGTTATACTAATGCTAAATATAATTGTGTATACATATATTAAAAATTGCATTAAAATATTTATTAATAGCAGAAATAATTGAGATGGCTCAACCTGCCCCTATGGTCAACCTGCCCCGCTCTCCCCTATAGCCTTATGCGTAATACACAATAACCTATTTTTACAAATGCACTTAATTCAGCCTATTTATCTTATGAATAGCACGACGTTTAATACGCAGGAGTTTATACATCAGGTTAATATGTAAATAACACAATAATGAACAGCAATAGATAATTCAACTGAATACTAGAGTATGAATTAAACATTTAATGGCAAAGGTAAGCTTATAACGAGATTTTCTAATATTATATAGAAAATAGTTAGTATGCGTATCATATTATTAATGTGTGGAGATTAGTCTAGTTGAGAGGTTATAGTGAAACAGAGGATAGTTATAGATTGAGAAGATGGAAGAGATAGTAGAAAAGAATGATTAATTGATAGTGAAGAAGTACCCAAGCAACCAAAATCATAAAATGTACATGTACAGAAACAATTCTTGTGTACTAGTAATGGTAACAGTTTTTTGGTAAGTTTCTGTAATAGTTACGATGTACATGAACGCAATCAGGATTTTCGTACTATTGTACGTAACCATAGTACATTGTACTAGTACAAATCCGGATTTCCGTACTATTGTCTGTAACCATAAACCAATAGTTATATAAATAATAAAACAAATTTATTTATATATAAATATTTTTTATAATTAGAATTATTTGTTCGTCCTTTGAAATCTCTGTTTCATTTCTTTCAAAATAATTGAAAGAGGTGGTGTCTTCACATATACAGTTGAGCTAATTTCTGTAATATTAAATAATAATTAGTTCAATTATATATATATATATATATATATTAAACCTATACACTTTACTATATATATATATATATATATATATATATATATATATATATATATATATATATATATATGTATATATATAAAATATTATATATGTATATTATATTTTAAATTAACAAATATCATAAATATACCTAATATGTGTACTTATATAAAGCCTGGTTTATAGCAATATATAGAAGAAACGAGTGAGTGAGAACTATAGATGAGAACTTATTACCATATTACATAATACAACATTATTTATATTTCTCATATCTTGTAGGGGAAAGTAACCTAATACGGACACTTTAACAATAAAGGGTCTTAATATTTAAAGACTCATTATTTGTATTCAAAAATTACAATATATTAATATTATATGATTATAAATATTATTGTGATTTTAAAATTTTATTTAATCTTTTAATTTCATAGATAACATGGGTGTCTGTATTCGGTACCCGTGTCCGAATACAGACACTCTGTGTTATAATACGGACACCCTATATACTACTAGATAAACTATTGTGTATTGATGAATCAATCAGACAATTTATAATTAATGTTAGGAATAATTTATTCTAATTTAATTAGTTAATAATTTATTTATTTTTATTATTTTTCTAATTCATTTTCTAATTAATAATACAATATAAGTATCTAAATAATACAACATTTAGATTTAGCTTTATTGGTGTTATTTCTATTATAACGCACGCGATTTTTATGAAAATCCGAATAGTTCATACGCTGTGCATAGCGAATAGCGCTGATTGGTTATACGGTGTCCGCATTAAGAAATCTAGAGTGTCCGTATTAGGGACTTATATGACCTATAGATATATGATTATAACTTAATAAATAGTTGATAACAAATATAGAAATTATATACATATTTTTAGAATTCTTTATTTTTTAATAATATAGTGTATATTTATATCGATATATTTGTATATGCTTGAGAAAGTTTTAAGTTGGATTTTTTTTTCATAAATTTAAAAACACAATAAAAAAATCAGTTTATTGAATATATCTGCAATATTTTGAATAATTAAAAAATAAAAATTACTTTTTTAGACTATTTATATAATTATGAATATTTTATTAATTAACATTTTTTTTGTAGGATTTATGGTTTCTGAGATACCGAGAGTGTCCGTATTAGGTTACTTATCCTACAGATACTCTTATTTTAAAGAAAACAATTATTAAAATCTATTTTAAATAAATCATATTTATAAACTATTCTTTTGATTACTACTTTTAAATAATTAAATATACTATATATATATCCTATAGTTTATATAATAGGTATAACTGTAATTAACTTACTAAATATTTGTGAGTGCACGAATTATAATATATATTTATATACAGAACATAGATTATATTATTTAATTACTTTTATATTCTACACCAGAATTATGACTCATGTGACAAAATTAAACTTATAAAAGTATCTATATATTAATAATATGAAATTGGTATGCGTTATATAACACTGAATATCTGCAAGCCAAGAGTGAAGGGTAGGAACGTGAAGATTTGTGTTGATTGATATAGTAAAAAGAAACACAAATTTAACGTGTGGATATTTATTAAAATAGAAAGTTTACTTATTGATGTAAACTTAAAACGCCCAAATAATATATGGTGATATAGTGATATATTAATTGTTAAAGTAGGGCGTGTCTCTATGTTCATGTGTCGTTAGGTTCAGCATTCAGCAGGAGGTCCTCTTAAAGATAATGTCAAGCCTTCGTTAAGTTCGTGTATCGATATACAACTCGTTGAATTCAGTTCGTTGTACGTGTGTCCGATGATTCGAGAATGATCTGTGTGATGGGCAGCATATTATTTATTTGTTTACATTATACAGCATTCCAGTGTCAACGATTGTGATACAATTGTGTGACAATGGACTGTGCTGCTGGGCATGAGTTACTATTTAGTTTTAATCAGGAATATTTACGTGTATGAATAATACCGAGGTGATATTAGATGAATTTAGAGATCCTAGTATATTTATTACTAATGTATTACTTATGTATTACGAACCTTAGTTAATTGTTGGTTGTCCTCTCCTGAAATAATTCATTTCGAGTTTGAGTGTTTCACATGTTATCGAGATCTGCATCGCGTGGTCCATAGTTTAGTGGTTTTTAGGTGGCTTCTTTAACTTTGTTATGAACTCCTCGACGAATTATTCGCTGTAATATTCGTGTTGTCATCTGTGTCTCTTGTTTATAGCTTGTAGTATACATGGGTAGGTATGTTAAGTTATGTTTACTACGAATATCCGGAAGCCAATAATGAACAGTAACGATAAAGATACATTTTTGTTTTCTTGTTCGAAAACAGTTAACACATGCATAACGCCATGAGAACATTCTGCATAAACTGAAGATACACACTATGGACACTTGTCTGGGTTTGTCTCATCATTTGTATCTATTATATATATATATATGTAATGATCTTGTTGTTATTTATTAATTATTAATTTAATATTATAAATATCAATGAAATAATTATAAATATATATATATATATATATATATATATATGTTTATTACATTAATAAATAACAATAAGACCATTACATAGATATAATAGATACAAATGATGAGACAAACCCAGACAAGTGTTCATAGTGTGTATCTTCAGTTTATGCAGAATTTTCACAGGAACCGATGGTATGATCCTAACTCACGGCGTAAGTCTTACGCGGCTGGATACTGTATGTTCGGAGTGTTCTCTCGAGAGATGAAGATGTCGTATATATTGATATTTGTTGCTTTCAATGCGTGTATATACATCGAAAGAGATCGCTCGCTATCGATATTGCGAAAGATTCATGTTTATTATTTTAGTGAAACAAAACACAGCCGAAATGTTGAATTATTTATTAAAAGATTTAGTTTTTTATTAAAGTAAACAAAATAATAAAAAATAACATAAGAGATTTATGGAAATATAACAACAAATAATAATAACATATAAATCGACAAATATACTAAATCATCACATATATAATAGTTATATTATTAGATTCCTAATTGTATACCTATATAGCACCTATTACGCAGATATTTAAGTTGTTTAGTATACTACAATATATTATATAAATATGTAATACAAAATACCATTTAGATTAAATCTTAGAGCCCTAGGGATTAACATTAGTAGTTTATATTTATTATTCATCCTATTAACGCTCGGGTTCAATTGACGGTTTATATGTAACCATAGTAACACAAAAGCCCGCGTTTTTATACTACTATTGTGTTACCTAGATACATAGAGCTAGATAGAAAGTATATCTCTATGCATATAGGTAAACGCCTATTTAGAGTTCGGCTCGAGATGATATGGCTCGGAATAAATATTAAAACTATCTGCTCTTATAGAAACATATCGACTCTTATCCTCCTCACATATCTAATAAATATATAAGAATATATATGAATACCGATATAGGTATATATTATATTTATATAGTAACTATATAATATCATAACTTTTATATACAAAATGTATCATTATTTGTAATTACATGAGACATAAAACTTAATTTTTGCTTATTTATATAGAAAACTAAGACATAATTTTGACATGCAATTACACGAATATACAATGACTATAGAAACGACTAACTCACTTTCGATCTCTCCAGGAAACGTTCAGGGCGCTTGTTGAATGTGCATGTAGATTCCATTATTATTCTTCTCCAATATGTATGTCAATGTCCAAGTTGTAGCTCCATGTACTAAACTTAATCAACTGTTACTCTGAATAAGTTTCTCTTTAATATTTCTGAAAGATTAAATTAAAAATAATGAAATATCCGGTTTAATGCATACCAAGCTTTTGTAATTTTGATGTTTATTTTGTTCTTTGGATGCGATATAGTAAGACTTCCTATATTCTCTGGTGTTATTGGAGATTTTGAATATAGTTGATAAGGTATTTAAAATTGTTAACTTTGTTAATCCTTTCACCCTGTTGGAAGCTCATTAAATATCTTATACTATAAGACTTATAGTATGCTTTTGATTAAATGATATGTACTACTCGGTTTTATCGACATTAATGTGCAGTCCAATTTCTTTAGCGGAATTGTCTGTGCTATGTAATAGAACATTTGCTTCTCTGAGATTATTTGTAGTGACGGCAATTTCATCTGCGTAATATTCATCTGTTATGTTAAAGTCATGGTATTTTGTGCTCTCTCTTTTAATTATAATCTTAAAGAAAGGCGTATCTCAATCAGGTGATCTGACCATTTAACTTGTGTTGATATATAAGTATTATGGCATTAACAACTTCAGTTGTTAGGTCGCTAATTTTATTTCTGTCGACTGATCCAAACGCTTTCGAGAAGTCAATGATAAGTAATATGAAAGGTAGGTTCTTCGATTTAACTCCTTCGATTATACGCTGTACAGTTATTATTTGACTGGTTAGGGATCTGTTAGTTATGAAACCATTTTGATTTTTTATAAGAATATGATCTATTTTCGGTCTTATTCTATTTAGTAACAAAAAAAATCTTCACAGCAATTGGTGTAAGTGTTTAATTTCTGTAGTTTTTAGTAATGGCTAGGTTTCATTTTATTTTGAAACGGTAGAACCACCCTATATATCACCTGCTTATATACACTATCGCATAAGTGTAATAGTATGTCTTGAAATGCTTCTAACTTCCAGACTTCTGCTGATATTTTGTCTAGACATGCAGTTTTACCATTTGCAATGTACCCATAAGAGAATATAAGTTTGGAAACTGGATAATGTTGACATGTTCTGCATGGAGAAACTCGATAAATTCTTCAAATATAGGAATCGGAATGCTAGTTAACTGGCGAATATACAATACAATATATTAGGTCGAGATGATTAATCCGTGAATCATGGTAACAAAGGTTCAAGGAAATACTCAAACGACAATAATATCCTGTTACAGATCGACAAATGTTAGCGATGAAACTGATGCCGAAAGATACTATTCAGAACTCTCCTCATTGATTAAACAAGTACCGAAACATAACGTCCTGGTTATTGGGGTGATTTCAATGCCTTTCTAGGACAACATGGCAGTTTTAAACTAATCAAAACAGTATACTCATCAAAACAGTAATAGAAATGCTTAAGAATTTCTTATCGAGAATAAACTTGTATGTCTAAATAGATATTTCCAGAAAAGACGAGGTCATACATGGAAATATAAAGCACCCTACTCTAGCACTTCACAAATCGAATATGTTACCATTAACAAGTGGACAAATAGTGCAAATAACTGTAAAGAATATAATTATTGTATGAGTATTGCTTCTGATCACCGAATTGTTTAAACTCAAATACGATCGACTTTCTCGATGAAAGTCGACTTTCTCGTAGAGCTAATAAGAAGAAAAATAACAATAACAAACCTTATGATTGGAGCAGCCTGAAGAATAACCCTGACATACGTAACTCGTTCATTATAAAAACGTTAAAAACAGGTTCGAAGTATTTCAGAACAATTCATTTATATGAACAACAGATAAGTCTTATAAACATTTCGAAACTAGATGCAATAAAATATCTAACAATATAATACCATTTAAACTAAATCTCAAGAAAAGAATACCATGGGATACCCATATGGGTAGGGGCGTCACATAAGGGGGGGATGGGGGGGACATGTCCCCCCCACTTTTAAAACTGGGGGGGGGGGATATCATATCAAAAGCCCCCCCACTTTTAGGCCACCAAAAAAATTAGTATAATAATATATTACTATAGAGACTTTCTTCATATTGTTAATTATCCTTATATATATATATATATTATTATATATACTTTATACAGTCTATAATCCATTATTTAATTATTAAATGAACTATACAAAAATAATTATTGTATGACTTTATTATAGAAATAGAGTAATGAAATCATTGTTTTTGTATAGTAAATTTAATAATTGGAAAACTATTGTTTATTCAATTATAATATGTGTACATTTTAACTAAAATTTAATTGAATACATTTCAACGAAATGATTCCATACTGTAATAAAAGAGCTAGAGTGAGTGAACAAGAAAATCAGGAAAATATAATCAACGGAATAAATTTAAATACACTGATTTGGCATATATAAGTAAAAGTTATCTAAATTGGAAAAAAGCAATATCTCGTTTTTCAGATCACTCAAAGTCTTCATTACATAGCCATGCTATGGAAGAATGCCGCATTAAAGCCATAACTCCATTGTTATATAATCAACAAAATGCACAATTGAAGAAAAACAATATAGCTTTAAAACATATTTTAACATCCATTACATTTTTAGTATCTCAAAATATTTATTTATATATTTACATATGGTAATTTTAGAGATTTAATAGCATTAATATGCAATGATATTCCAGATCTCAAAGCATGGTTTAATTCAGAAAATCTCAAATTTCCACCACAATACAGAATGAAATTATAGCTATATATGCTAACAATATTAAAAAGAATATATTAAATAATATACATGGACACTATAGCGTTATGTGAGATAGTACGCAAGATATTTCTGGTCAATAACAAGAAGTTATTTGTATTAGATACCTAGATGAAAAATGTAATGTAAATGTATTAATCGGTAAGTTGAATTCAATTAATTAATATAACTATATATAAATTATATTATATAATAAATTATATAATATAATAATATAATTTATATATATATACAGTAAAACCTCTCTATAAGAAACCTCTTTATAAGAAAAACCTCTTTATAAGAACATTTGGTTTTTCACACATTTTTCACACATTTGGTTTGAATTCAACCTTTTCCACATTAAAAAAACCTCTTTATAAGAAAATTTTATAAGAAAAATATAAGAAAACCCTCTTTATAAGAAACTAATTGTATAACAAATAATTATATATAAATAGAAGTATTGTATATTGATAAAAATTATAGAAATGAATTATTATATAAGATATTTTTTTTTAAATATTATATTAGGTTTAAATATTATATTATTATAGCTCGAAATGAATTAAAATTAATTAATAATTGTTATTGTATATCCATAAATTTATTAAAATTAATTAATAAATGTTATTATATCCTTAATGTATTGATGATACAATTTATTATATTATGCAATTAATTGTTAAATAATAGATTATAATAATATTCATTATATTATATTCATCAATAATGATTCATAATTTATAATTTCTAATGTAAATCTAATAAAATTTCATTATGTATTAACATGTCTAAGCGCAAACAATACATTATACATTTATAACAGTATACAAAATAAATATACTATATATATATATATAACCTATAGGTTATATAATGCATTTTCAATTATAAATTAATTCTTAAAATCATTGGAAAAGTAAAAACCTCTTTATAAGAAAACCTCTCTATAAGAAAAAAAGTACTGAAAAAAAATAGTTTCTTATAGAGAGGTTTTACTGTATATATAAATATATATTTATATTAATTCTATATTATTAATTAATAAAATATTGTCTACAGGTATCTATACTGTTGAAAAACAACTGGAGAATATCTGTCATCATTAATATTAAATTGTTTGAATGAACATAATCTACCAATATAAAACTTATGTGGACAGTCATATGACGGGGCATCTAATATGTCCGGAAAATATAAAGATGTTAAAAGATTATTACAAAAACAACAGCCTTTAACATAGTATACACATTGTGGGGCCCATCGTGGAAATAGGATAGCTCAGGCTGATGGAACATCAGTGCACTTGCAGCCATGGCTATTAAAGAAGAATTAACATTAATAAATGAAATTGGACTTCTTTTCAGCGGTACAATTAAATTAAGACACATACACTCACACATTTCAAATGAAAAAATAAGACCATTTTGTCCAAAAAGATAGACTATAAGAAAATATGCTAATTTCAAAGTTCTAAATAACTATAACGATATAATCAAATTGATCTAAAGATCTTTAGAAGAATTTGACATATTCAGCATAATAGAAAGAGTTGTTAAATGTTATATGAATGTAAATACGACTCTTGAAAATACTTATAAGATTACAGAAATTTGTTTAGCGGAATTGAAAAGTCAGATAGATAATTTGGGTGATAAACGTAATAGAATAAAAGTAAAAATACAATGCCTGGACATAGAACCACTTGCAATGAAGAGAAAAAGGAAAATGCCTGAAAGGTCTATAGGTGTATACTTAATGTATTTATTAAAAATATATTTATAATTTTATATTTAGATATGAAACTACAGGAAATGCATATATTCCAGACAGTATATAAACCTATCTAAGGGTAGATTAATTTATATATATAGGATATTAATATTATAAATATATAAATATTATGTAAATATATGTAAATATACACTAATAAAAAATTATATATATAACTATAGTTATAGGCACCTATATATAGGCACCTAGTTACTAATATAATATTATATATAGTATATTATACCTATATATTATATTATAATACAATTATATATAATAAATTAAATTGATATTTATTACTGATATTATTTTAGATTGAAAAATATCCAGAACTTGGTAATGTTGAGCTGTTTCAGGAAAAATCAATATTCCAAATAAATAACTTTACTAATATAAGCGAATTTATCGATTATTTTAATCGTTATGATAATTTAAAATGATTGTTTCCTAATATTATTAAACTTATTCGTATTCTTATATGCAAACCAGTTAGTTCAGTAACATGTGAACGTTCGTTCAGCGGTCTAATAAGCTGGCAGACTTGGCTGAGAAATGCAATGTCTAACGAACGACTAAATAATCTACGATGATGATAGTGTAATGCGTCAATGTATTATGCAATCCGAATGGAGAAGATCCATGTTTAAATAAATGTCATAAATTTTATTTGAAAATATCCCCCCCACTTTTTTTGACCCTGTGACGCCACTACATGTGGGTCTATATAGGAGAAATAATTATATCAAAAGTGTTTATTTTACCTATAATATATACAACATTGGAACGTTGTCATATATTTTACGTTGGCAGGCAACGTGTTTGGTTGCTTGGGATAGGGTTATATAGATATATGCAACAAGCAAAATAAGTTACAAAAACAGCATGACAAAGAGATACACACCAAACAATGGAAAGAATCGGAAAATTTAAGAGAGCACAAAAATAACTTGAGCTTTCTTATAAAAAAGAACAATTTGAAGATATCCAGAAAAAGATAGATTAAATATAATGTTCTGTAATAAATCAAAAATCGGCAATATCTTGTAATACATTAAATGGAAGTTATATTCAATCAACAGAAAAGGATATGAATATAAGACTGGCTAAAAGCTGGGCAGCTTTAAATAAGATGAACGCTATTTGGAAATCTAGGTTACCGGATAGAATTAAAAGAAATTTCTTCAGAGCAACTGTTGAGTCGGTATTGGTATATGGATCTGTAAGTTGGACACTCACAAAAGCTCTGGAAAAAAGACTAAGTAGAAACTATACTCGCATGTTACGGGCAATACTAAACAGGTCTTGGAAGGACCATCCTACCAATAAAGAAATATATGTAAATATACCGGATATATGCACGTCGATACGACAGCAAAGACTTCGTTTTTCTGGTCACTGTTGGAGAAATAAGTGCGAAATGGCATCAGATACTATTATATGGCAACCTACCCATGGTGAGAGAAAAAGAGGACGGCCGCGAAGAACATACGTTGACCAACTCATGGAGGATACACTGTGTAATGTAAATGAATTGAAAACTGCGATGGACGATAAAGATGAATGGAAGAAGAGAGTCAAAAACTGCCGAGCAAGCTCGACCTGGTAAGGTAAGGTAAGGTAAGAATATCTGCAATCTAAGAGTGAAAGGTACTGGAAAGAGAAGATTTGTGTTGATTGATATAGTAAAAAGAAACACAAAAGTAACGTGAGGATATTTATTAAAATAGAAAGTTTACTTATTGATGTAAACTTAAAACGCCCACATAATATATGGTAATATATTGATATATTACTTATTAAAGTAGGGGGCGTGTCTCTATGTTTCTGTATTGTTACGTTCAGCATTCAGCAGGAGGTCCTCTTAAAGCGAATGTCCACCCTTCGTTAAGTTCGTGTATCGATATACAACTCGTTGAATTCAGTTCGTTGTACGTGTGTCCGATGATTCGAGAATGATCTGTGTGATGGGCAGCATATTATTTATTTGTTTACATTATACAGCATTCCAGTGTCAACGATTGTGATACAATTGACACTGGACTGTGCTGCTGGGCATGAGTTACTATTTAGTTTTAATCAGGAATATTTACGTGTATGAATAATACCGAGGTGATATTAGATGAATTTAGAGATCCTACTATATTTATTAGTAATGTTTTATCTATGTATTACGAACCTCTGTTAATTGTTGGTTGTCCTCTCCTGAAATAATTCATTTCGCGTTTGAGTGTTTCACATGTTATCAAGATCTGCATCGCGTGGTCCATAGTTAGGTGGTTTTTAGGTGGCTTCTTTAACTTTGTTATGAACTCCTCGACGAATTATTCGCTGTAATATTCCTGTTGTCATCTGTGCCTCTTGTTTATAGCTTGTAGCATACATGGGTAGGTTTGTTAAGTTATGTTTACTACGAATATCCGGAAGCCAATAATGAACAGTAACGATAAAGATACATTTTTGTTTTCTTGTTCGAAAACAGTTAACACATGCATAACGCCATGAGAACATTCTGCATAAACTGAAGATACACACTATGAACGCTTGTCTGGGTTTGTCTCATCATTTGTATATATTATATATATATATATATATATATATATATATATATATATATATATATGTATGATCTTGTTGTTATTTATTAATTATTAATTTAATATTATAAATATCAATGAAATAAATATATATATATATATATATATATATATATATGTATTACATTAATAAATAACAATAAGACCATTACATAGATATAATAGATACAAATGATGAGACAAACCCAGACAAGTGTTCATAGTGTGTATCTTCAGTTTATGCAGAATGTTCACAGGAACCGATGGTAGTATGATCCTAACTAACGGCTTGAGTCTTACGCGGCTGGATACTGTATGTTTGCAGTGTTCTCTCGAGAGATGAAGATGTCGTATCTATTGATATTTGTTGCTTTCAATGCGTGTATATACATCGAAAGAGATCGCTCGCTATCGAAATTGCGGAATATTCATGTTTATTATTTTAGAGAAACAAAAATGTTGCATTATTTTTTTTAATATTTAGTTTATTTATTAAAGTAATCAAAATAATAAAAAATAACATAGGAGATTTATGGAAATATAACAACAAATAATAATAACATATAAATCGACACATATACTAAATAATCACATATATATAGTTATATTATTAGATTCCTAATTGTATACCTATATAGCACATATTACGCAGATATTTAAGTTGTTTAGTATACTACAATATATTATATAAATATGTAATAAAAAATACCATTTAGATTAAATCTTAGAGCCCTAGGGATTAACTATAGTACTCTATATTTATTATTCATCCTATTAACGCTCGGGTTCAATTGACGGTTTATATGTAACCATAGTAACACAAAAGCCCGCGTTTTTATACTACTATTGTGTTACCTAGATACATAGAGCTAGATAGAAAGTATATATCTATGCATATAGGTAAACGCCTATTTATAATTCGGCTCCAGATGATATGACTCGGAATAAATATTAAAACTATCTGCTCTTATAGAAAAATATCGACACTTATCCTCCTCACATATCTAATAATTCTTTTTAAATAATAATTATTTTAAGAGATTTAAATCTATAAGAATATATATGAATACCAATATAGGTATATATTATATTTATATAGTAACTATATAATATCATAACTTTTGTATACAAAATGTATCATTATTTATAATTACATGAGATATAAAACATAATTTTTTCTTATTTATATAGAAAACTAAGACATAATTTTGACATGCAATTACACGAATATATAATGCCTATAGAAACGACTAACTCATCTTCGCTCTCTCCAGGACACATTCAGGGCTCTTGTAGAATGTGCATGTAGATTCCATTATTCTTCTTCTCCAATATATATGTCAATGTCCAAGTAATAGCTCCATACACTGTTAGAAGTAAGGGTTCTTTGGACAATCATTTTAGTCCAAAGAACCCCATGCTATTGGCATGGGGTTCTTTGGAATCATAAAATCAAAAGAACCCTAAATACGAAATAAATATATGATAAAAGGGTTCTTTGCAATGATCGAAGTATAAAGAACCCTATGATTTGTATATAAGGTTCTTTGGACTCGTAACATTAAAAGAACCCTTTTCTATTTCTAATGATAATACAATGTTAATATGTAATGTGTAATATATTTATACATATATTGTGTATATACATATTATTAAAATTAAAATGTTATATTAATATATTTATATAAATTTTCCTAAACTAGTTATATAAATAATATTTGATAAAAATCTATTAATATATAATTAAACCTATTATTAATATTTAAATTACTATTATAATTTTAAATATTTTATGATGAATGAAAATATATCCATTTTAAAATAACTCTGGATTCTTTCTTTCATAAATATTTCGCTTTTTACTAAATATTTCCGTGGAGAGGAAAAATTTAATAAGTATTATTAAATTTTTCTACCCCATATTTGAATTATATGTGTTATATATAAACATATATATATATATATATATATATAATATATATTATATATATATAAATTAAACTGGCTGTGTGGCTCAGTGGCTAAGGCGTCAGACACATAAGCAGTAGGACACGGGTTCGACCCTCGTCCGGACCATTAATTAATTTTATAAAATGGGTCTTAAAATATTATTTAGAAGTGATCTTATATAATTGTGTATAAATAAATGATCGGCTCTCGTTAAAACCATGGATGCCTTAACATGAGAGCGGCTTCGAAGGGACATTAGAGCCATATATGGTTATAAGTGAAAACTTCATCTAAGTTCCTGGATGGGATGAAAGGACTCCACCAAATAAAAATAACAATAATAACAATATACTAAACTTTATTTATATTATAATAATGAACCAAAAAGCTAACATATATTCATATATATTTATAATTCCAAAAAATAAAAGGGTTCTTATATATTTACAATTCCAATGAACCCTATTTAAATAATATTCAGAAAAAGTTCTTTAGGTTATTTGTGTCCAAAGAACCCTTTAGAAATAATATTCAGAAAGGGTTCTTTAGGTTATTTTTGTCTAAAGAACCCCCCAAAGGGTTCGCGTTAAGAGTCATCCAATGAACCCTTTATTTGAGTTTAAAGAACCTTTATTTCTAACAGTGTATACTTAACTGAATCAACTGTTACTCTTAATAAGTTTCTATTTAATATTGCTGAGAGATTAAATTTAAAATAATGATTCATCCGGTTTAATGCATACCAAGCTTTTGTAATTTTGATGTTTATTTTGTTCTTTTGATGCGATATAGTAAGACCTCCCATTGGATATATATATATATATATATCCTCTGATGTTATAGGAGATCTTGGATATAGTTGATAAGGTATTTACAATTGTTAAATTTTTATCCTTTCACCGTGTTGGAAACTCATTACATCTCTTATAGTATGCTTTTGATTTAATGATATGTACCCGGTTTTATCTACATTAATGTGTAGTCCAATTTCTTTAGCGGATTTTCTGTGCTATGTAATAGAACATTTGCTTCTCTGAGATTATTTGTAGTGACGGCAATATCACCTGCGTAATATTCATCTGTTATGTTGACGTCAGGGTATTTTGTGCTCTCTTTTTAATTATAATCTTAAAGAAAGGCGTATTTCAATTAGGTCATCTGACCATTTATGTTTAGTTGATATATAAGTATTATTTCATTAACAACTTCTTTTCATTAAACATAACGTTTTCGAGAAGTCAATGATAATCAGTGTTGGGCGTCGTCCCTGGAACGGGAACGGGAACGGGAACGTATATAAAAATAAGAACGGGAACACAGTAAGGAACGGATATAGAATAATGAACAGGAACGAGGAATAGGAACGCTTAGACATATAGGAACTAGTTTCAGTGGAACGCGTTGAACCCATTTCCAATGGAAATAATTACACGTGATATTAATATCCAATAATAACGTTTCGGTATATATTATTTTATGTGATCACGTGTCCATTGATAATTATCAATTGATATTATAATCAACTGATAATAAAAGGATAATCAAACTAATTTAGTTTATTACCATTGGTAACCAATTAGGTTTGAAAGACTAAAATCATACTGATTCATGTATTATTAATTAGGTCCATTTGTTTGAACTATAGACTATATTTAACTATATAGAGATTATTATATAGTTTGTAATATGGATAATGTGCATTGTACAGTATAGTGTACATTTTAGATTATACTGTATAGATTATGTATATTTTACACCGTTTACAATTTACCATATAATTAGTACACGGTATTACCGGATAATCCGGTAATATCGTGTACTTACAGTTGGATTTATTCCGTAAAATATTCACTAAACACTGTTTATAAACATATAAATACTATAGTAGGTACTGTATACTGTATACTGTATAGTTTACATTGTGAAGTATAAATTGTATACTGTATTTTATGAATAATAAAAGACTGAAACTGGAACGTTACATATCTAAGGAACAGGAACGGGAACGGATAATATAAGAGGAACGGAAATCGTAACGGGAACGGATAAATTAAAAGGAACGGGAACGGGAACGGATACAATAAATAGAACAAGTACGGGAACGGGAATGGATAGCGATAAAAAAGGAACTTTGCCCAACACTGATGATAAGTAATATGGAAGGTAGGTTCTTCGATTTAACTCCTTCGAGTATACGCTGTACAATTATTATTTGACTGGTTAGGGATCTGTTAGTTCTGAAACCATTTTTTATAAGAATATGATATATTTTCGGTCTTATTCTATTTAGTAACAAAAAAAATCTTCACGGAAATTGGTGTAAGTATTATCTCTCTGTAGTTTTTAGTAATGGCTAGGTTTCATTTTATTTGAAACGGTAGAACCACTTATATACACTATCGCATAAGTGTAATAGTATGTCTTGAAATGCTTCTAAATTCCAGACTTCTGCTGATATTTTGTCTAGACATGCAGTTTTACCATTTGCAATGTACCCATAAGAGAATATAAGTTTGGAAACTGGATAATGTTGAAAGTTCTGCATGGAGAAACTCAATAATACTTCAAATGTAGTAATCGGAATGCTAGTTAATTAGCGTATATACAATATATTAAGTCGATATGATATCTCCGTGAATCATTGTAACAAGGGTTTAAGGAAATAATCAAACGAAAATAATATCCTGTTACAGATCGATAAATGTTAGCGATGAAACTGATGCCGAAAGATACTATTCAGACCTCTTCTCATTGATTATACAAGTACCGAAACATAACGTCCTGGTTATTGGGGGTGATTTCAATGCCTTTCTAGGACAACATGGCAGTTTTAAACTATCATATCATCAAAACAGTAATAGAAATGCTAAAGAATTTCTTATCGAGAATAAACTTGTATGTCTAAATAGATATTTCCAGAAAAGATAAGGACATACATGGACATATAAAGCACCCTACTCTAGCACTTCACAAATCGAATATATTACCATTAACAAGTGGACAAATAGTGCAAATAACTGTAGAGAATATAATTATTGTATGAGTATTGCTTCTGATCACCGAATTGTTTAAACTCAATACGACTTTCTCGAAGAGCTAATAAGAAGACAAATAACAATAACACACCTTATGATTGGACCAGCCTGAAGAATAACCCTGACATACGTAACTCGTTAATTTTAAAAACGTTAAAAAAGGTTCGAAGTATTTCAGAACAATTCATTTATACGAACTGCTGATAAGTTGTATAAACATTTCAAAACTACATGCAATAACATAGCTAAACATATAATACCATTTAAACCAAAGCTCAAGAAAAGAATACCGTGGGAGACCCATAGTGCAGGGGTCTCATTAAGGAATAATATTGACTGCACATAAATATATTATTATTAATAATTATTTATCAATTAATATTTTATAGTTTTAATAGAATATATATATAATTATTATAAATGCATATGTAGGTAATATATGCATGTACACTGAAATACTGATAATTATAACAAAAACGTATGACTAACAAATATATTTTAAAGATGAAGCGTTTGTTTATTATTTTTTGTTTTATTGTTTTAAAAAGAATTTCATTTCCTTCTTCTCCTTTATTTTTACCTGTACCAGAAAAATTCCCTTGAAATACTCTTGTGTTTTACAATTCTCTCTATAGTGTTATCTATTATTTCGTTTATTTATCCTAAACATTGTAAGTTATAACCTTAAATTATAATTTGAAATATCATTAAATGATGGCTAAAATATTATTAATGACTTTTTAATTAAATAACTAACCAAACTAATACCGCAGGTCTTGGATTCCAATTTTCAAGATCCGGTATATTATAATGAATAAATAATTGATTATTCTCAGTTTCTATTTTCATTCTATGTCTATGTACAGACTTAATTATTTGAAAATATAATTCTTTCCACATCTGAACTGTGTGGTTTAGCTCACATAATTCTATGTACATTATAAAGACAAATAGACAAATATAGACAATTCTTCCATGCTATAAAATAATAAATTTATATTAATGGGTATCTCACTACAAGTATTTCCGGTAACTTGCCGGAAATATTGTAAACTTTAAAACGATTTTCTATTAAGTTAACTACAATTTTAGTGTGATAACCCCTTACTTTCCGGCAACTTGCTTGAAATACAGTAACTTTATAGGGGGTATCCCATTACAACTGGATAGAAAATTGTTTTAAAGTTACAATATTTCCGGCAAGTTGCCGGAAATACTTGTAGTGGGATACGCCCATTAGGTATATTTTATGTATATTTCATACATACCTGTATAGCTTTATAAAGCTATATATATAACAAGTTCACGAAGATTGTATTTTCTATATATAGGTTCTATATATATATTCCTATTAATTTCTGAATGCAATAATAAATCGTTATATTGTAAGTATACACATATTAAGTTCAAATCAGCACTTATCAAAGTATGTAATTGGTTTATGTTTACTTATTCTTTTAATTTAATAAAATGTTCAAGTTTTTAAAATATATTTTCATCTGTTGTAAATCGCACCTTAAGATTATTTACTAAAGTTTTTATAAGTTCTACTTTTATTGCAGATATATCTCTCATTTCAGATACATATAAATTATGTCTTACTTCACGATTATTTTTCTCTTCAACTTAATTACTATTCAATTATCAACTCAATTAATACCTTTCAAGTAATGAGTAGGTACTATTGGTTTTTTCAATTGATTCGATTAACTTAGTTACCAATCCGCTAATGTAATCGGTTTTTAAGAATTTATTTAGCATATTCTATTAAAGTTACAAAATATTATGAAAAATTTTGAAACATTATTTATTTTATTCTGAATATTAGTGGCTATAGGCATTGTATTCTGCAATATTAATTATATAAATATAACAAACCTCAATATTATTAAGTTGTTACTGAATATCACATATCGTAGTTGAATCGGATTGCATCTTTTTTTGATATCGAGAGAATATAATTAGTACATCGGCCATAAAGTATAATAGATGAAGTTTATGTTCATTGCAAAGGTACGTTGAAAATCAACGTGCTTCATTACATGTCATTGAATTTAAATACATTATTAATGCATTCTATAATTTTAATATGCTTTCAACTAGTTGATGAGTGAATTCACAAAATCGTATTTCAAATATTTTTGGAAATGAACAAATAATAAAGTACTCTGCAATATTGTTTAACTCTCTGCACCTGACTCCAGATTTAACTAAATATGATGAAATACCACTTAATGTCATCAGCATATTTTTAATTTCTGGTATTTCATTGCTTGCTGCCTTCCATGCCATACTTGACTTGTTTGCACATCACCATATTGCAAGTAGAGGAGCTACGGGCTCGCTGAACTTCTCCATCTAATCTAATATCTTGAAATATCTTCCATAAACCATTATTATGTCCTGTATTTACAGATGTGCCATATGTCACTAACGACGAAACCTCTTTCATTATTAAATTTGTTACGTTACTTCCAATAAGATTTTCCATTGATTTAATCATTGTGTTAAATATCATACAAGCTCCAAGTTCCTAAGGTTTTCATACACCTACAAATATAAACGATTCGTTTCCAACTTTATCTATTACTTTCGCAAGTGTGTATATCTTATCAACATGTGTCCTGTCTACACTACCATCTGACCGAAGAGATATTCCAGTAGAATTTTTGATATTTTTTTGTAATTTTTGTTTTCCATATATGTATCTATTATAATGAATAATAATTCTTTATGCGTATGGGGCGTCATATATTGTAAATCGGTATTCGTAATAATATTATCATCAGAATTATATTTAAATTTTGATACCATCATATTCACAACTGCTCTAGCAGGGAAAGAATATTCAGGTAAAACCAACTTTCTTGAAAAATAATAGGCATAATTAATAATACCTATTATTCCTTCCTTACCCTACACCATGATCAATAACGATACTATCTTATGAGCTAAATCACTACTTGCCTTTGATATATAGTTTATTAGTTGTATCTTATCTGATTGTTTTATCCTTTCAATCTTTTTTTGATGAACAATAATACATTTGTTATGATATTCAGAACTTAGATACTTGATAATGGTAGACTTAGATACCTATCTTTTATATATATTATATCACAATATGTTGTTATTAGTGATCTTCTTGTGCTTAGTAATGTAATAATATCGGAAAACTCCCCGTATGGTATGCATCTTACATAAAGCCACCACAAATTAATTAGAATAATAAAAATATTGTTGCTACAAATTGAAAAATTGACTGCACAAAATTGTAAAATTGACTGCACAAATAAATTATTGACTTCCCATTTTTGCGTTGACTGCACATTAGCGCGACCCCTGCCATAGTGTGATATATATATGCAACAAGCGAAATAAGTTACAAAAAAAAACAACATAACAAAGAGGTACACACCAAACAATGGAAAGAATCAGAAAATTTAAGAGAACACAAAGATAACTTGAGCTTTCTTATGAAAAAGAACAATCTGAAGACATCCAGAAAAAGATAGATTAAATATAATGTTCTGTAATAAATCAAAAATTGGCAATATCTTGTAATACATTAAATGAGGTTATTGGAAGAAACAACTCATGAGTATCAATGATTAAGGCGACAAATGTTGAAGAACGGGGGCAAATATGGCATAAATACTGTCAAGAATTACTGGGTAAGTGCCCAAGAATTATAGAAAATGAAGAAATCTCAAGAAATGTATACCGTGAATAAGTCATCAATAAAGGACTTTTCACTTCTGATGAAATCTATAATTATAGATTAATAAATAAGCCTTAAGGCTGTTAAGAGTATTTAATATATATATATATATATATATATATATATATATATATATGGTTATCTGAAAATAAACTAACTATTAACATAGATAAATCATCTTACATTTTAATTCATGATAAGTTTAATGATAACAAATATATAAATAATTTTGTTTTACATATAAATTGTAATATAATCAATAGGGTACGGTATTATAAATTTTTAGGAATCACTATAGATGAGAAATTAAACTGGAAAAAACATATAAATAATATAGCTAATAAGCTTTCTAAAGTTGTATCTATTATACATAAATTAAAATATTCTCTTACTATAAAATCATTAAAACTCATTTATAATACATTTTTTCTACCTCATCTAAATTATTGTAATACTGTATGGTCTACTACATATATATATAATCTAAATAGATTAATTATTATACAAAATAAAGCCATCAGAGCTATTTTCAATATTTCAAATAGATGTAATACAGATAAATATTATAAAATATTGAATATCTTGAAATTTACTGATATTGTAAAATTAAATACTCTAAAATTTATGTTTAGGATTTTTAATAATTTTACACCAATCATTATCAAAAATATGTTCTCTATTAATCAATGTATATATAGTCAGAGAAATATGTTTAAATTTGTTATTCATTCTTTCCGTCTTAATATAAAAAAAATTTGCATAACTCACAATGGTCCATTTTTATGGAATCTTCTTGAAAACAGATTTAAATTATTATATAATATAAATACGTTTACTCGAAGTTTAAAATATAATTATATTTCGATGTATTAAATGCTTTAACTGATTTTATTCTTTATTTTATATTATATCTTACATATCTTACATATCTTATATATCTTACATATCTTTTATACATATTTTCCAACTATTTATTTTTTTTAAACTATTTTTAGTTAATTTTATATACTTAATTTTATTTATTATATTTTATTTAATTTAATTTATATTCAAACATGATGAAGTAATTACTCGGGAATGGAATTTTTTAATTTTTTATTAATTTTTTAATTTTTGTTTTTAATGTACATATTTGATATATATGAGCATTTATTATATAATATAAATATCCAAATTGCAATTTTTTTCTGTAGATTTTTTCTGTAATTTATTATATTTTTACATTTAATTATTTTTGTTAATATATATTCATCAGTATCTTCATTTAAATTATATAGTGAAAATAGAGACTTCTTTCATTTTCTATATTTATATTTGTATATGTATATTTTTGTTTATGTAGGTATGTTTGTATGGGTGAACCTATATGTATGTATATGTATTTGTGTGTGTGCATTTGTATATGCGTGTATTAATGTACGTATGTGTGTATATGTGTATATATGTATATGTATATTCATATATATTTTATGGAAATAATATATTGATATGACAATATCGTTGTTTTATTGAATAACTCATTATTTATTTATATAATTTTATCAAATAAGATTGCATCCTTTTAGTTATTTTTTTTTAGTTTTGTAAAAATTTATCAAATTGCCTATTATTTTTTATCATATATATTTGTATAATTATTTTCCATTCTCGAATAATTAACAGGGTAGAACTAGATAAGCCTTGCTTTTTTTCTACCCAGTAGTTCGCTACATCTTCTGAGTTATATATATATATATATATATATGTATATTGAATTGAATTGAATTGAATTGAATAAAATATGGTTTATTGAGAAGAAATAACATATAATGCAGTGTATACAATTTCTGCTCAAAGAAGAATGCCAGAGATTATCTTGTAACCTACTCACAACGAGGGTACCCTCCAATAATATAATAATACAATAATATGACAACGATAAAATTAAGAATAGTAAAACGTGAAACAAAAAAATAGATAAAATAATTAAAAATTATATATACAATATAATAAGTAAATATATATAACATATATTAACTTTTATATTTATTAAAATTATAATAACGAGTGTAAATAATGAAATTAATATTTATTTAAATATTCAAGTTTTATATATTTTTAAATGCATTGTATTTTAAGTTTTTACATGTATTATTTAATCCATTCCATATTTAATATCATATACATGTATTGTGTGAAGTTTATTATTTGTTTTATATTCTATAATTGCATTTATTTCGTATAACGTAATTATTTATTTTATTTTCAAATTTATTTGTTATGTCGATTGGTAATTTGTATTAAATACATTATGCATACAATTAAGAGATATGTAATACATTACATCATATATATTTAAAATTAATATTACTTTTATAATTAATTCCCCATATTACCAGACAATACATATAGTTTGGAACTATTAGTGCATTATATAATAGTAATAGGGTTTTAAGGTGCGTTCACAGTGTGAACTTCACACCAAACATTTCCGCTGGAAATTTCTGATGGAAATTTCTTGCGTCCGTTCATACTTGATATTAAATTTCCTCTGGAAATTTCTGATGGAAATTTCAATATACCATATATAATATAATATACCAATACACCACCTTAATAATGTGATAACACGAAATATGATACATGTGATTAAATATTAGGGGGTAATATACTTGATGTCAATGTGATAATCATATGATCAGAGTTTTATTAATATATTAATAAACATATATTTGTATTCATTATGGAGTTATAGGTGTTTTAGGGTTAAATTGTGGTGTTTAAAAATACATATATATATATATATATATATATACAGAGTAGGGCCTGGCCAATTCCAGGATTGTTTGTGTTGGCATTTGGAGTATCGTTTTCTGAAAGATCAATATGGAGTAACGGGATGGATTCAGAGAATAATATTTAAGATGTCAGGATCATTTTAGATGTTTAAAGAATTTATGAAGGAAGATATAGCACAATTTAAAAACTATGTACGTGATGATGTACATACATTTTTTTGGTCCAACAATTAACTCCATATATATCTAAAAAAAAACACAAATTATCGAAAGTGTATTTCAGTTGCTGAAAGATTGGCCACACTTTATTGTCGCCGAAGAGACATACATATGCATCTATAAAACTAAACTATATTTTAATAATATAGGATATTTCATGTATAACAAAATACACAAACATTCACATTCTTTTTTTTTCAGATTCACCTCTGATCAAAGTTATTACACTTTCATCTCTCCAGGGGTCATGACAATATTGTAAACAATTGTTAGTTAGCTATCTAATGTTAGGTATAACTGTAATTAACTTACTAAATATTTGTGAGTGCACGAATTATGATATATATCTATATACAGAACATAGAATATATTATTTAATTACTTTTATATTCTACACCAGAATTATGACTCATGTGACAAAATTAAACTTATATAAAAGGATCTATATATTAACTATATGAAATTGCCGTAGTTCGGTGATTAACTCAGAATATCTGCAAGCCAAGAGGGAAGGGTACTGGAACGAGAAGATTTGTGTTGATTGATATAGTAAAAAGAAACACAAATGTAACGTGTGGATATTTATTAAAATAGAAAGTTTACTTATTGATGTAAACTTAAAACGACCAAACAATATATGGTAATATAGTGATATATTACTTATTAAAGTAGGGCGTGTCTCTATGTTCATGTGTCGTTACGTTCAGCATTCATCGTGAGGTCCTCTTAAAGATAATGTCAAGCCTTCGTTAAGTTCGTGTATCGATATACAACTCGGTGAATTCAGTTCGTTGTACGTGTGTCCGATGATTCGAGAATGAGCTGTGTGGTGGGCAGCATATTATTTATTTGCTTACATTATACAGCATTCCAGTGTCAACGATTGTGATACAATTGACACTGGACTGTGCTGCTGGGCATGAGTTACTATTTAGTTTTAATCCTGAATATTTACGTGTATGAATAATACCGAGGTGATATTAGATGAATTTAGAGATCCTAGTATATGTATTATTAATGTATTACCTATGTATTACGAACCTTAGTTAATTGTTGGTTGTCCTCTCCTGAAATAATTCATTTCGCGTTTGAGTGTTTCATATATTATCAAGATCTGCATCGCGTGGTCCATAGTTAAGTGGTTTTTAGGTGGCTTCTTTAACTTTGTTATGAACTCCTCGACGAATTATTCGCTGTAATATTCGCGTTGTCATCTGTGTCTCTTGTTTATAGCTTGTAGTATACATGGGTAGGTATGTTAAGTTATGTTTACTACGAATATCCGGAAGCCAATAATGAACAGTAACGATAAAGATACATTTTTGTTTTCTTGTTCGAAAAAGTTAACACGTTCATAACGCCATGAGAACATTCTGCATAAACTGAAGATACACACTATGGACACTTGTCTGGGTTTGTCTCATCATTTGTATCTATTATATATATATATATGTAATGATCTTGTTGTTATTTATTAATTATTAATTTAATATTATAAATATCAATGAAATAATTATAAATATATATATATATATATATATATATATATATGTTTATTACATTAATAAATAACAATAAGACCAATACATAGATATAATAGATACAAATGATGAGACAAACCCAGACAAGTGTTCATAGTGTGTATCTCCAGTGTATGCAGAATGTTCACAGGAACCGATGGAAGTATGATACTAACTTACGGCGTAAGTCTTACGCGGCTGGATACTGTATGTTTGCAGTGTTCTCTCGAGAGATGAAGATGTCGTATCTATTGATATTTGTTGCTTTCAATGCGTGTATACATCGAAAGAGATCGCTCGCTATCGATATTGCGGAATATTCATGTTTATTATTTTAGCGAAACAAAACACAGCCGAAATGTTGCATGATTTTTTTAAATATTTAGTTTTTTATTAAAGTAAACAAAATAATAAAAAATAACATAAGAGATTTATGGAAATATAACAACAAATAATAATAACATATAAATCGACAAATATACTAAATAATCACATATATAATAGTTATATTATTAGATTCCTAATTATATACCTATATAGCACCTATTACACAGATATTTAAGTTGTTTAGTATACTACAATATATTATATAAATATGTAATAAAACATACCATTTAGATTAAATCTTAGAGCCCTAGGGATTAACTATAGTAATCTATATTTATTATATATCCTATTAACGCTTTGATTCAATTGCCGGATTATATGTAACCATAGTAACACAAAAGCCCGCGTTTTCATACTACTATAGTGTTACCTAGATACATAGAGCTAGATAGAAAGTATCTCTCTATGCATATATGTAGGTACCTATATATAGGTAAACGCCTATTTAGAGTTCGGCTCGAGATGATATGGCTCGGAATAAATATTAAAACTATCTGCTCTTATAGAAAAATATCGACTCTTATCCTCCTCACATATCTAATAAATATATAAGAATATATATGAATACCGATATAGGTATATATTATATTTATATATTAACTATATAATATCATAACTTTTATATACAAAATGTATCATTATTTGTAATTACATGAGATATAAAACTTAATTTTTTCTTATTTATATAGAAATCTAAGACATAATTTTGACATGCAATTACACGAATATACAATGACTATAGAAACGACTAACTCACTTTCGCTCTCTCCAGGAAACGTTCAGGGCGCTTGTTGAATGTGCATGTAGATTCCATTATTCTTCTTCTCCAATATGTATGTCAATGTCCAAGTTGTAGCTCCATGTACTAAACTTAATCAACTGTTACTCTGAATAAGTTTCTCTTTAATATTGCTGAAAGATTAAATTAAAAATAATGAAATATCCGGTTTAATGCATACCAAGCTTTTGTAATTTTGATGTTTATTTTGTTCTTTGGATGCGATATAGTAAGACTTCCTATATCCTCTGGTGTTATAGGAGATCTTGAATATAGTTGATAAGGTATTTGAAATTGTTAACTTTGTTAATCCTTTCACCCTGTTGGAAGCTCATTACATATCTTATACTATAAGACTTATAGTATGATTTTGATTAAATGATATGTACTACTCGGTTTTATCGATATTAATGTGGAGTCCAATTTCTTTATCGGACTTGTCTGTGCTATGTAATAGAACATTTGCTTCTCTGAGATTATTTGTAGTGACGGCAATTTCATCTGCGTAATATTCATCTGTTATGTTGAAGTCATGGTATTTTGTGCTCTCTCTTTTAATTATAATCTTAAAGAAAGGCGTATCTCAATCAGGTGATCTGACCATTTAACTTGTGTTGATATATAAGTATTATGGCATTAACAACTTCTTTTGTTAGGTCGCTAATTTTATTTCTGTCGACTGATCCAAACGCTTTCGAGAAGTCAATGATAAGTAATATGAAAGGTAGGTTCTTAGATTTAACTCCTTCGATTATACGCTGTACATTTATTATTTGACTGGTTAGGGATCTGTTAGTTCTGAAACCATTTTGATTTTTTATAAGAATATGATCTATTTTCGGTCTTATTCTATTTAGTAACAAAAAAAATCTTCACAGCAATTGGTGTAAGTGTTTAATTTCTGTAGTTTTTAGTAATGGCTAGGTTTCATTTTATTTTGAAACGGTAGAACCACCCTATATATCACCTGCTTATATACACTATCGCATAAGTGTAATAGTATGTCTTGAAATGCTTCTAACTTCCAGACTTCTGCTGATATTTTGTCTAGACATGCAGTTTTACCATTTGCAATGTACCCATAAGAGAATATAAGTTTGGAAACTGGATAATGTTGACATGTTCTGCATGGAGAAACTCGATAAATTCTTCAAATATAGGAATCGGAATGCTAGTTAACTGGCGAATATACAATACAATATATTAGGTCGAGATGATATCTCCGTGAATCATGGTAACAAAGGTTCAAGGAAATACTCAAACGACAATAATATCCTGTTACAGATCGATAATTGTTAGCGATGAAACTGATACCGAAAGATACTATTCAGAGCTCTCCTCATTGATTAAACAAGTACCGAAACATAACGTCCTGGTTATTGGGGTGATTTCAATGCCTTTCTAGGACAACATAGCAGTTTTAAACTAATCAAAACAGTATACTCATCAAAACAGTAATAGAAATGCTTAAGAATTTCTTATCGAGAATAAACTTGTATGTCTAAATAGATATTTCCAGAAAAGACGAGGTCATACATGGAAATATAAAGCACCCTACTCTAGCACTTCACAAATCGAATATGTTACCATTAACAAGTGGACAAATAGTGCAAATAACTGTAGAGAATATAATTATTGTATGAGTATTGCTTCTGATCACCGAATTGTTTAAACTCAAATACGATTTTCTCGTAGAGCTAATAAGAAGAAAAATAACAATAACAAACCTTATGATTGGAGCAGCCTGAAGAATAACCCTGACATACGTAACTCGTTCATTATAAAAACGTTAAAAACAGGTTCGAAGTATTTCAGAACAATTCATTTATATGAACAACAGATAAGTCTTATAAACATTTCGAAACTAGATGCAATAAAATATCTAACAATATAATACCATTTAAACTAAATCTCAAGAAAAGAATACCATGGGAGACCCATATGGGTCTATATAGGAGAAATAATTATATCAAAAGTGTTTATTTTACCTATAATATATACAACATTGGAACGTTGTTATATATTTTACGTTGGCAGGCAACGTGTTTGGTTGCTTGGGATAGGGTTATATAGATATATGCAACAAGCGAAATAAGTTACAAAAACAGCATGACAAAGAGATACACACCAAACAATGGAAAGAATCGGAAAATTTAAGAGAGCACAAAAATAACTTGAGCTTTCTTATGAAAAAGAACAATTTGATTATATCCAGAAAAAGATAGATTAAATATAATGTTCTGTAATAAATCAAAAATCTGCAATATCTTGTAATACATTAAATGAGGTTAGTGGAAGAAACAACTCACGAGTATCAATGATTAAGGCGACACATGATGAAGAACAAGGGCAAATATGGCAAAAATACTGTCAAGAATTACTGGGTATGAAGAAATCTCAAGAAATGTATACCGTGAATTAGTCATCAATAAAGGACCTTTCATGAATTCTGATGAAGTCTATAATTATAGATTAAGGCTGTTAGGAGTATTTAATATATATATATATATATATATGTGACACATATTATGTGTGTATCTACGTTTATATTTATGTTCATACTATTACATTTATATCGCATACTGGTTATTATGTTATAATTACTTATAATATTGTCAATACATTTATATAACCTAATGGCCTAAATACTCGAGTCTATTACAAGTATTAGTAATGGTATTGTACACACATACGTGAGTACATATGTACAATGTACCTCATAATATGGCAAAGTAATTAATCAATAGATACCAGTAACTCATTCTCGAACGTGCCACACTCTTTCCGCACACTTTCCACAGAAACAGACAGAGAGAGAGAGAAAATTTGAAGTGATTTTTTATGTCACTCTATTTAAAGACTGCAATATATCTTACTACTGTTTATGTTTGAATACATATTATACATAGTCGCATAATCACATATAGTATACACATATACACAAACATATATATATATATATATAAGGCTATTATGAATACCTCACGATAATAAATGATATATTGATAGATTGATATATTATATAATATTGATATACAAGATTCTATATATATATATACTAGATTAATGAATTCTGTCTTATAACAAAACCGGTACGACCTTGACTTTAGTGAATCAAGCATACTATACACTACATAATTATATATATATATATATATATATATATATATATATATATATATATATATATATTGATATATAAATATAACATGTGTCATATAATGTTAAAATGTATGAAAATGCATAATAAATAAATAGTAATATTAATATTAATATTAAATAAATGTTTACTTCATTATAATTGTTTACAGAAAATATAACGATGGCTTAAAACGTATTTTATTTTAAAGTACATTTTTATTTGTAATTTTTATTTTCATATTATACAATGCTAATATTAAAGTTTTATATAAAAAATTAATATTTACAAAATTTATTTTAAATAAGGATAAGGATAAGGATATGTATAATGATAAGGATAATGATATGTATAAGGATAAAGATAAGGATAAGAATATGTATAAGGATAATAATATATATAAGGATAAGAATAAGGATCCTTATTCTTATCCTTATATATATTATTATCCTTATATATCGATATATATATAAGGATAGGGATAATGATATGTATAAGGATAAGGATATGTATAAAGATAAGGATAAGGATATGTATAAGTATAAAGATAATGATATATAATAAACTGCCTGTGTGGCTCAGTGGCTAAGGCGTCAGACACACAAGCAGTAGGACACGGGTTCGACCCTCGTCCGGACCATTAATTAATTTTATAAAATGGGTCTTAAAATATTATTTAGAAGTGATCTTATATAATTGTGTATAAATAAATGATCGGCTCTCGTTAAAACCATGGATGCCTTAACATGAGAGCGGCTTCGAAGGGACATTAGAGCCATATATGGTTATAAGTGAACACTTCATCTAAGTTCCTGGATGGGATGAAAGGACTCCACCAAATAAAATAACAACAATAACAACAATATGTATAAGGATAAGTATAAGGATAAGAATATGTATGAGGATAATGATATATAAGGATAAGAATAAGGCTATATATAAGGACAGGGATAAGGATATGTGTAATGATAGGGATAAGAATAATGATAATGATAATGATAAGGATATGTATAATGATAAGGACAATGATATGTATATATACATATCATTGTCCTTATTATAATGATAAGGATAAGGAAAAGGATAAGGATAAAGATAATGATAAGGATAAGGATAAGATATGTATATGTATAATAATAAGGATAAGGATTAGGATAAGGATAATGATAATTATATGTATAATCATAAGTATACTACTAAGGATAAGGATATGTATATGGATATGTATAATATTATGTATAAGGATAAGTATAAGGCTAAGGATAATGATATGTATAATGATAAGGATAAGGATATGTATAAGGATAAGGATAGGATAAGGATAAGGATATTTATAAGGATAAGGATAAGGATAATGATATGTATAAGGATAATTATATGGATAATGATAAGGATATGTATAAGGATAAGGATAAGGATAGGATAATGATAAGGATATGTATAAGGATAAGGATAATAATAATGATAAGGATAATGATATATATAAGGATAATGATACGGTTAAGGATAATTATAAGGATAAAGATATGTATAAGGACAAGGATAATAATATGTATAAGGATTGGATATGTATAATTCTATAACGATTCTTTTGATTTTGTATATTCTTCCCATTAATTTGATTTTTTTTAAATACCCATATATTCGTTATCACCTCTTTGCTGATGACTTACAAATTTATACTTTTTTTCCACCTGGTTCTGATATTGACATAATTCAACTTTCAATTGCTAACTGTATTAATGAATAAATCTCTTGGTTTTCCTGTAATTCACTTTCATTAAATATTACTAAAACTGATAGCATTATACTTTCTAGATCTCTTTCTTCAATTACTCTCACTCATCCATTCCTTATATCACTTCCTATCTCAAACACCATCACTACTCAAGGTTTTACTATAAATAATGCATTAGATTACTCAGTACATATATCAAACACTTTCCGCACTGCTAATTATGTACTGTATGATATAGGCAAGGCTCGCTCTAAGCTAAAATTTAATGTAACTAAATCATTATTACAGTCATTAGTATTTAGTCGACTTAGATATTGTAATTCGCTTTTCATTAACATTTCGCAAAAATTGATGAAAAAATTCGATTCAATACAACGTACAGCTGATATGATTGATGAAATGATTTAACCATATATATACATTCCATAATGGCGACTCTCGGGTGGTTGCAGTTTCGAGATTTATGCAAGTTTCGACTTCTTTGCATTATTCACAAGGCTATATATATATGGGAGTTCCGCCATACATATCTAAGGGACTCATAATTAGAACAACTACTCGTCCGAGTCGCAAATGTGAGCTGATGAAACTCTATTTACCGCTTGTCTCATCTATGTATGCATATGCTGCTTTCACTGTTGCTGCTCCGAATTACTGGAACAGTCTCCCCGATGAATTACGGACCATGTCATTATTTATTACTTTCAAATGTCGACTACATACATATATGTCATCATTATAATGTCTTCTTTTTAAATTTATTATTATTTGTGTAAATATTTATTTTTTTTATTATTTCAACTTGACGCATATAAACGTCCATCGTTTTCTGAGTCAATAAACCTTTCTATTATTATTATTATTATTATAAGGATAAGGATAATAATAAGGATAATGATAATGATATGTATAATGATAAGGATACGGTTAAGGATATGTATAGCATTGTAAGTAGAATTTATGTTATTAATACATAAACTCATATAAAAGGGAACACGATAAAACACCCGATACACCTATATAGTAGTGCCCGATCTTTCACCCATGGTACTATAGCACCTATAGGTCTTGGTGGTAGGTCCTACGATGTTATCCCTACCTATAGGTACGACTTACTCGGTATATGCACCCACTCAATAGATGTATTTAATAGTTATATATATAGACTGTAGTATATAACACTCCTCTATATCACTTATTATTTTTGTCCGTGTTATATTCAATGTATATTATTATTAAATTGTTATCGCATTATTATTATATTATTATTATTTTCTTCCCGCACGAGCGAATGGGTCTACATGACCCTATATTAGTGCTTAATAAAACGTATATCATTATCATCATCATATATATATATATATATATATATATATATATATTAAATACATCTATAGAGTGGGAGCATATAGTATATAATATATATGCCATATACCGAGTAAGTCGTATCCATGTGCCACTAAATAGTTCCCTGTTATGTGCAGCCAAGCTATCTAATTAGCAGTAATCTATATCTCGTTTTGATGTATTGATCCATTGGATAGTTAGAATATAACCATAATATCTAAAAACGCTTACATTTATTACTAATAATTACTATGTTATTTTGATTATAATATTTTATTTCAGATATTATACAAAATAGTAAAAAAATATATGTTTTATTTATAAGCGCATTTAATAAATGCATCTGGGATATCATGATACATATTATTGAACTAAATATAGATATTTACTGTGCTAATGTAATGACGTATTACACACAGTATTATTAGATTGGATGTACGGTTAACTTACGCATCGTACACATAAAAGTCCACCTAACTAAGTATATAGTCTACATAACAGACATAGGTTGTACCCACCTAGAGCTGTCACTAACAGACACCAGTTCTATAAATAGACGAATCGTATTTATGAAGTATTTATTAGTCAAGCGGTAGCAACTTTACACCCTTTAGCTTATTAGCACTCTGTCTATATCTCTCTCTTTCTTTCTCTCTCTATCTTTATCTCTCTATATATGTATATATATATATATATATATATATATATATATATATATATATACATGCACATGTAATAGAAAACAGGAGTGCTCCATGTAGAATCAACCAAGCGTGACCGATTATCAGAATTCTAGACGGGTGTCCGCGATCTAGTCTACAGTAATATAATAATGATTACTAATCCACTTGATATATACCATATTAACAGGTATTCTGATATACACATACACACACCCATATATACATACACACAAACACACACACATATATACATACACATCTACACAAATGAACGTGTCGTAAAATATATGCCTATATATAATATGTATACGTAATATTGACCGAAAACAATACTTATATTATGTAACAAAAAATTAACAAAACGTATAACGATGGTGAACGATAAACAAAAACAACACCGGGAATTACCGTTATATCTATAAATAGATCATAATATATCGTAGACAATTAATTCACCGGGTTCCTACTTGAATGCTTCGTGTCTATTATACCACTAATTTATTACCGTGTATTATTTACGTGTTTACTGCTTATGTGTAGGCGTGTGTGTAGGCGTGTGTGTAGGCGTGTGTGTAGGCGTGTGTGATAATTAGCATATGATATAATTGTTATTAAGTATATGACAATAACGTGGTATATAGTATATACTATATATAGTATATAGACAATATAACTATAATTACAATTTATATATATATATATATATATATATATATTCCTAGTCAGCATATTAGTCAACATCCTAGTGAACACTTTCAATGTAACCGATATATAAATTATTTAATACGAAGTAATATTATGTAATATGACCTAATATGAAGTAATAGATCCTAACGAGATCATTGTATCTGTATAATAAATATTCTCAATTTTAGGATCACTTTTACGAGAAGATAATATTCTATCTCCGTAAACAACATAGGTATCGTAGGTTTAATAGTTCTCCTATAGGCCGCATAGGTTTCATCCAATGTAGGTTTCATCCTACTCTTGATATGCTAAAGACTTTCGTGATCAAACATCGATTATTTTAAATCGAGGTATAATCATCAGTAGTATTTTGCGATAATGAAAGTGGATTTATAGTAGTAAATGGTATACCTATATTGTATACTATAAATGGTATACTATATGCTCTATTTGTATACTATATATAGTATACCATGCCTATATGGTATACCTATACATCTACTGAATGATATTGTTTGTATATTCATCAAACACATATTTTGAAAATGGTACTTAACGATGTAAACAATGTCGGATCAATAATCGTGATGGCCATTCGATACTTGTGAATTATGTATAAGACATACGTTTGTCTGAAAATAGGATAGATACACGAAAGTGATAACATCAAGTTATTAACGACGCTGGGCTGTGAGCTAGTACTACATGCGCGGTGACATATTCCACGACATAAGCATAATAGAACATTATTTAGAAAACTTTCATAAACTATTATAGTTACAATTGTATTATTTTGTTTTCTTGTATACTTTGTATATTATATTATTATTTTATATGTGGTGTGGTGATGAAAACTCCCATCCATCGGCTCCCCAGGGTTGAGGATAGGGGAACGGCCACTAGATATAGTGGTTAGCTACGAACACTCAATAAACAGATGTCATTAGCCAAGGCAAGGTACAAGTTAGCCATACGTACAGGGTTACGCGAATACATCAGAAGCAGGTTGGTGGATATAACAAGGCTTTACTATACTTCTAAGAAGTCTTGGCAAGTCACTCAAACTCTGGTAGAGAGTACTGTTAGCATATGTATGGAGGGGCGACCGCATGTGATTGTAACAGCTGTTATTGCTAGCCATCGTAAACAAATCATAATATAACCAAACTCTGCCGAGCAAGCTTTTCCTGGTAAGTGGAAGGTATTTTCTTAAAAATTAATATATATGTTAATTTTGTATATATACATTTTAATTAAATATGTTCATAAAATGTCATATCTTCCAAAAATCATAAATTTAAATATTATAAAAACTAAACGTAATACAGATACATGGATTATACATTTGAAATTAGCACATAAAAAAATATATATAATCATCAAACAAAACCATAAATTAACAAAATACATTTATAAATTTCACTAGTTTAATTAACATAAGGGAACATATTTATTTTAAATAAAAATGATGTAATTTTTATTAAATTATCAACATCATTAAATTTATCTAGTAAACTGACGCATAAAGTGATATACTTTAATATTTTAATACTAATGTTACCACCTTGCCAGATCGAGCTTTCTCGGCATATCATGACACGTTATATCCATTCATCTCTGTCTCCCATCGCCGTCTTTAGTTCATCTGTAGTGCATCCGCTGTCGTCTCTAAGTTGTTCAGCATACGTGTTCTGCAGCCGTCCAGGTTTTCATTGCCCATGTAAAGGTTCACACAGAAGCACTTCGCTGATCATTTCTTCTCTACTTAGACAACAATGTCCCGAGAAACACATCATATGTTATATAATTTGAATCGTTCTATTCGGGATATTTCCATATAATTCAATATTAGACGTATGATCTTGCCATATTTTATTTAAGGTAGCACATAGGATTCTTATATATGCTCCACAAGTATTTTTTTCTAAAGAAGATGTTAATGTCCATGTGATGAGACCATATAAAGGATGGATTCGACTGTGGTCCTAAAGACATTTTTCTTCAGCTTTACAGAGAGATTAGATTTCCATATTTATGTCAATTGTTTAGTGCGGCCCGTGCCTGTCCTATACTTATATTGACAGCATGATCAGTAAATGCGACATATCTTCCAATATAGGTACCATACTACTTGAAATCGTGTACTTGTTTGATGTTCTTACCCTTTAGACTTTTATTCCATTATTATTTTTCTGGTTAAGAGATATATATTCCGTTTTTTATGCGTATACACGTAATCCTATTTCAGCCGCTATTTCTTTGATTTATGTAGCGTTGTATTTGCATCTTTAACGTTGTCAGACGTAATGGCTAAATCATCAGCATAGTCAGTATCAGTTATGCATATTGCAGGATGTCGGCTACTCAGTCGTTTTTTTATGGTTAGAAGTTTGTTATCATCTAGTGATTTTCTCAATACATAGTCTATAGTCTAGACTCTAGACATATTATAAAAAGGAAAGGTGCAAGCGTGTCTCATTGTAATACACCAGTAGTTATCTCGAAGTATGGTGTATCTCCATCTGGCGATCTAACCATTGATCTTGTATCTCGATAGAGTATAATAATTGCTTCTACTATTTCTGTGGGTATTCCATATACAGAGAGAATATTTTTCATTTTACCGCGATGTATCGAATCAAATGATTTGGCGAAGTCTACAAATAATAGCGTGGCCGGTAGATTATTTGGTTGTACTCCTTCAATTATACATCGGTTTGTCAATATTTGTCCTGTATTTTATCTATTCTGGCGGAAACCGTTCTGATATTTTCGTAGAATAACTTCGATTTCTTGGATTATTCCTCTATAATTATTGGCCTGGTAAATGTCTCTTGGAACGGTAAAATATATCCTTCAGTCCATCTTTTTATTTTATTTTGAGAATATACGCTATTACAGAAATTTATCAATATATTTTTTAATTCTGATAGTTTCCAAATTTAAGCTGGGATTTCATCTAATCCGCAAGCTTTGCCATTATTGATTCTTTAAGTTGCATTTTTAAGTTATTGTATAGTGAACAGACCTTTTTTGATATTCAACTCATTATGTATTTGTAGTATCTCTTCATCATCATCAGTTATGTTAAGTGGACTTCCGAGCAGTTCTTGGAAATTGTTATGCCATAATTTGATTCTTTCTCCATTGTTAGATGCTTTTAGTTTTGCTCTAAATTTCATTTACGTTTTTCCATGCAACAGAAGATTATGTATTTGTTGCTGCTAATTCGATATCTTTGATTTTTCTGTTGACATTTTTTCTATTTACTAATTTCTGCTTCATATTCAGAAGTCAATTCTTATTTCGTTTTATTAAATGCTGTCCGATTTTCAGAAGAGTTTTGTGTATGCTGTGTTGGCTGATATTGTTTCTTCATTATTTTGCAGAGCATCGAAACGGTTTTTAACTTCGATTATGAACTTATTTCTTATATCGGCATTATTTTTTACGTTACTCCAGTCATACGACTTTATTTAACTATATATATTTGTATTAGCTCGCAGTGTTAGTTGTGTATTGGTTGTTACAATGCAGTGGTCCGGTGCTACACTAATAAATGAATTATATGCTCTACAGTTGTTTGCACTATTTTATCACTTCTTATTTATATTTTCATTTATGAAGTTGTGCAACATATTACCATTTCTGTTAGAATTTGTATGAGAACTTAGAATTATTTATCTGACTAAGTTATGCATTGAAATCACCTCCTATTACTAGCATATTATGTTTGGGTATCGTCTTGTTATGGATGCTAATTCCAAATAGAATTGTTCAACTTCAAGTTCTTCGCTTACATTAGTTCGGCTATAGCATGACATTATAGTGGTGTTTGGATTGCCATTGAAAGTATCCGTTATTATTATTGGTGATATAATTTCAATATTAGAGAGATAACTGTATGCTCTTGAAATAACGAGTATACCAATTCCACCTGTAGCAGCATTTACACTGTTTTCCATGCCGAGTAGCTTATTAATTTCCAATTACCATAGGATTGTTCTTTTATAATGATGTCATCATGTATTGCTCAATGTTCTTGAATAAATATACTATATTGACTATAGTTTCGGCAGAGGTTATTAATTCTGGTATTTTGGGTAGAATCTGTGTATTGAAGATTGACATCTTAATATCTCTTTTTTTTCATCAGCCTATTTTAGTTTTTGATCTCAGTATCTAATATTTCGATTGCAATCTGAGAATTTGCAGGACGCGCTCCTTGTTTAGCCGCGCGAAGAGCGATGCGGAATGGGAATGTATGTTTGTGTGTGTATCATGTTTTTGCTTTCAATAGCTGATATAATACGTGTGGTCGCTACTCCATACACGAGTAACGGTACTCTATACCAGAGTTAATGTGCCTCACCGAAAACTTTCTAATCATAGTAATATATCGCCTCGCCACTTCCAACACCCTGCTATCGATGTTTTCACGTTACCCTGCTCGGGTGGCTAACAGGTACTATGTCTTGCCAAAGGAAAACCTGAATTGTGTACGGCACCGAATATTGGTTATTTTCAGCTAACTATTATATCTAATGACCGTTCCCATATTCGCAACCTGGGGAACCGCTTGAATTGAGTTATCATAACCACCTCACCATATTAATTTTCAGATATAGATGAAGAAATATGGGCATAGGATCCTACGGAAACTGAACTCTCCATAAATTTCCACAAAATACTAATGTAGATATAATAATTAATTAAATATGATTAAATATCCTATATAGTTTATTCAAATTTACATTGAAATATATTAATGTTACCCCATATACCATAGTATTATGTACTAATGAAAATATAATCCTATCGAAGTTCCTACATTTGTAAATATATAACGAACGTACAACTTATAACTTATAAAATATAAACATTTACCATATAAGAACATGTATTGTAATTTATAAATTCATCACATTTTAAAAGGTATTATTTACAAAGGATTATTGAATTAAATTATAAATTAGTTATTTATATTTTATGTAATACTCCTTACGAATACAGCTTATAAGAGGTTTTATTAGTGTTGTCACATTTTCTAAAAAGTAAGTAGGTATCAGTATCGTATCAGTATCATTTGACAGCGGTCTCAGTATCGTATCAGTATCCCATGACAGCGGTCTCAGTATCGTATCAGTATCCCATGACAGCGGTATCAGTATCGTATCAGTATCATTTGACAGCGGTCTCAGTATCGTATCAGTATCAGTTGACAGCGGTCTCAGTATCATATCAGTATCATTTGACAGCGGTCTCAGTATCATATCAGTATCCCATGACAGCGGTCTCAGAATCGTATCAGTATCGTTTGACAGCTGTCTCAGTATCGTATCAGTATCCCATGACAGCGGTCTCAGTATCGTATCAGTATCATTTGACAGCTGTCTCAGTATCGTATCAGTATCATTTGACAGCGGTCTCAGTATCGTATCAGTATCCCTTGACAGCGGTCTCAGAATCGTATCAGTATCGTTTGACAGCTGTCTCAGTATCGTATCAGTATCCCATGACAGCGGTCTCAGTATCGTATCAGTATCATTTGACAGCTGTCTCAGTATCGTATCAGTATCATTTGACAGCGGTCTCAGTATCGTATCAGTATCATTTGACAGCGGTCTCAGTATCGTATCAGTATCGTTTGACAGCGGTCTCAGTATCGTATCAGTATCCCATGACAGCGGTCTCAGAATCGTATCAGTATCATTTGACAGCGGTATCAGTATCATATCAGTATCATTTGACAGCGGTATCAGTATCGTATCAGTATCATTTGACAGCGGTATCAGTATCGTATCAGTATCATTTGACAGCGGTATCAGTATCATATCAGTATCCCATGACAGCGGTCTCAGAATCGTATCAGTATCATTTGACAGCGGTCTCAGTATCGTATCAGTATCATTTGACAGCGGTCTCAGTATAGTATCAGTATCATTTGACAGCGGTATCAATATCGTATCAGTATCATTTGACAGCGGTCTCAGTATAGTATCAGTATCATTTGACAGCGGTATCAGTATCATATCAGTATCAGTTGACAGCGGTCTCAGTATCGTATCAGTATCCCATGACAGCGGTCTCAGAATCGTATCAGTATCATTTGACAGCGGTCTCAGTATCGTATCAGTATCATTTGACAGCGGTCTCAGTATCGTATCAGTATCATTTGACAGCGGTCTCAGTATAGTATCAGTATCATTTGACAGCGGTATCAATATCGTATCAGTATCATTTGACAGCGGTCTCAGTATCGTATCAGTATCATTTGACAGCGGTCTCAGTATCGTATCAGTATCATTTGACAGCGGTCTCAGTATCGTATCAGTATCCCTTGACAGCGGTCTCAGAATCGTATCAGTATCGTTTGACAGCTGTCTCAGTATCGTATCAGTATCCCATGACAGCGGTCTCAGTATCGTATCAGTATCATTTGACAGCTGTCTCAGTATCGTATCAGTATCATTTGACAGCGGTCTCAGTATCGTATCAGTATCATTTGACAGCGGTCTCAGTATCGTATCAGTATCGTTTGACAGCGGTCTCAGTATCGTATCAGTATCCCATGACAGCGGTCTCAGAATCGTATCAGTATCATTTGACAGCGGTATCAGTATCATATCAGTATCATTTGACAGCGGTATCAGTATCGTATCAGTATCATTTGACAGCGGTATCAGTATCGTATCAGTATCATTTGACAGCGGTATCAGTATCATATCAGTATCCCATGACAGCGGTCTCAGAATCGTATCAGTATCATTTGACAGCGGTCTCAGTATCGTATCAGTATCATTTGACAGCGGTCTCAGTATAGTATCAGTATCATTTGACAGCGGTATCAATATCGTATCAGTATCATTTGACAGCGGTCTCAGTATAGTATCAGTATCATTTGACAGCGGTATCAGTATCATATCAGTATCAGTTGACAGCGGTCTCAGTATCGTATCAGTATCCCATGACAGCGGTCTCAGAATCGTATCAGTATCATTTGACAGCGGTCTCAGTATCGTATCAGTATCATTTGACAGCGGTCTCAGTATCGTATCAGTATCATTTGACAGCGGTCTCAGTATAGTATCAGTATCATTTGACAGCGGTATCAATATCGTATCAGTATCATTTGACAGCGGTCTCAGTATCGTATTAGTATCATTAGGCAGCTGTCTCAGTATCGTATCAGTATCATTTGACAGCGGTCTCAGTATAGTATCAGTATCATTTGACAGCGGTCTCAGTATCGTATCAGTATCATTTGACAGCGGTCTCAGTATAGTATCAGTATCATTTGACAGCGGTATCAATATCGTATCAGTATCATTTGACAGCGGTCTCAGTATAGTATCAGTATCATTTGACAGCGGTCTCAGTATCGTATCAGTATCATTTGACAGCGGTCTCAGTATCGTATCAGTATCATTTGACAGCGGTCTCAGTATAGTATCAGTATCATTTGACAGCGGTATCAATATCGTATCAGTATCATTTGACAGCGGTCTCAGTATAGTATCAGTATCATTTGACAGCGGTCTCAGTATCGTATCAGTATCATTTGACAGCTGTCTCAGTATCGTATCAGATTCATTAGGCAGCTGTCTCAGTATCGTATCAGTATCATTTGACAGCGGTATCAGTATCGTATCAGTATCATTTGACAGCGGTCTCAGTATAGTATCAGTATCATTTGACAGCGGTCTCAGTATCGTATCAGTATCATTTGACAGCGGTCTCAGATGCGAACAACGACTGAGTTTCTCTGGTCACTGCTGGAGTAACAGAAACGAAGTAGTGAGTGAATTATTACTCTGGAATCCCAACACGGGCGACGCTCTCGAGGAAGGCTTATAATATATAAATTTACCCCACTAGGAGATGACACGATGTACACTAGTGAGGAACTACCGATAGCGATTAATGATAGAGAGGAATGGGGGACATGTGTTATGAACTGCCGTTCTGGTAAGGTAAGGTAAATATATTCAAGTGGACATTTTTTAAATAAGGTTAAGATACATGTAAATCTAATCTGATAATCGTGGTAGAGATACAATAGGGCAACACGTGGGTATCAGCTAGAACCAGCTCAAGCAAACGTTATATTGTAATAATGTTATAGTGTAGAAGTTAATATTTTCGACATCTAATTTTCATAGACATTTTATTTAAATCATCTACTTACCTACTTAACTACTCAACTAGTGATCCAGGATAAAAGTACCCGTGTATAATAGTGTTAGTAACGAAGTCCGCGTGTGTTTAATATTTCATATGTTTTATTAATTGGATGCTAGTCCTACAATAGTCAATATAGTAATTTCAAGATCCTACCTCCAATGGAGAAACACCATTAACTAATCATGTTTACTATTGTATTCGAATATAACATTAGCTACTGCATTCCGTGACCGACGAGTTGAATGTTATGTAGTATGGAATCTCATTAATGTAGTAATTCTTATGTACGTAATATTATCATACTCGTTGGAAGTATATATATATATATATATATATGAGTAGTTATAACTATAGTTAGTTATAAGTAGTTACAACTCATCCCGCTTTATTTACAGTTTTATCTAATTATGCTGGCCCAGTTTTTCCGTGGAAATAAATAATCCTAGATTATCATAGGCTATTATGTTTACTTTATAATGTATACGGCATGTAGATATCTTTATGCAGCATGTAGGTATCTGTATACGGGTTGTATCTACGGACGTGTACTATGTTAAACCATACTACATTGTACGTTGGAGTCATGCGCATTGTACGACGTACAAGGACTGGTTTCAATTGTTGTCATAGTATGATGTTTTCCTATAGGATATCCTATAGGATTAATATATATATTAAACTTAAATATCTATAGATATAAAACCAGTACTTCTATAAATAATGAATTTAAATTCAATTCAATATTTTGTAATGGATACAATTAAATGATTTCTATTAAAAGCTATTTCAAGTAACTTTGTACATGTATAACTCATCTTTAATGTTACTTTCATGTGTTTTGTTAATTACAACTACAATATATATATATATATATATATATATATATATATATATATATATATATGTATATATATATATATATTTATATATATATATATGACTAGAAATATACATACCGCAATATCTCAACATGGTGAGATGAAACTCAGACTTTCAAAATTGTATAGAACATTTAGTGATATATACTTCGAACATTAAAAACTAGTTTAGAGTTAGATATCTATATTTCTAACTATTTGAAATTATTGTATCAAACTTTTATTTGCCGTATCGGACATTATGTTATTGAACTTTTTGATTATACTTTTGAACATATTCACTAAATATAGTAAATATTATTTACTAAATATATTTATATTTTTCGGGCGACAGTATAGAAAAGATATTGATCTTTATCTGAAGCTCTTTAGAGGAAATAACAATATAATTAATTTATATACTTCATACGAAAAAAATGTACAACTTTCTTCTAATAAATATTTATTATTATTATTATTATTATATATATATATATATATATATATACGATGTATATTATACATCATAATTAGCTTTATCAGTTCAATATAAATAACCTGAAAAAATAATATGTATGTTATATATATATATATATTAATTATGTTTGAGTTGGTTCTTTATAGGTTCCTTATAGTTGGTTCTTTATAGTCCTATCTATTTGTAAATACGTGTATTTTATTAAAATATATTTACAATATTGTCAAAGTTCATTAAGTTCCCTATAAATTACTCAAGTCAGAACTCAATGCCACATAAATATTTATATTACTTTCTGACGGCAAGTGTACAGAATGAACGCATATTATCTTAGGACATTTGTACTGAACACCACCCTCGGATATAATATAATAGAGATATAATAGAGATATAATAGAGATATAATAGAGATATAATAGAGATATAATAGAGATATAATAGAGATATAATATATTATATCTATTAACATTATCTATAGATAATGTTGATAAACTAATATCCCTCAATAATAATAGTGATCCTAATGTTTATATAAATTATATACATGAGATAAATTATTAATAAAAACTTTAAAAGAATATCTTCTAATTGAAATATCATATATTTCTTATTCAATGTATTATTCAATCATTCCTACCTAACTGAATCGATTATTTTGAGTTTCTAACATGTATCGATATACTTTGTTTAGGTATTGAACATGTATCAATGAAAATACAATGAAAATACAATGAACATTGGGTTGGTTTGAAACACTAGAAGATAAGTACTATAGTATATATATATATATATATATATATATATATATATATATATATATATTGGTACGTATATATGCATAGCTTCGATTCTTTCTCTGGTGATTCATATTCCCACATTCCTCATTCCGCTTCGAGAACTTCTGTGATAATTTATCATCGTACTAAATAATTATCTTCTTACAACTATTATATTTATCGAAATTAACTCTAATTCATTAACTATACTACTATATCAATAGGTGAATATTCCTAAAGGCATGGAATACCATCGTATTCCTCTGGTGTATTTAAAACCTAATACACTTCATAGTGATGTCACTTAGAATCATTATACAATATATTAGCTAGGTCCTGTGATTCAGTATATATTTAATCGTATAATTAATATATGTAAAACATCTATATATATATATGGTAATTTTGTAGTATATTCAATTATTGATTTATAATTTATTACATCCAAAATATCTCAAATAAATTTAATTCTATGTAAATAAAGTGCTAGTTTTCATATGTTTTTTAATGTAACCATATCAATATATGGCTATATAATTATATATATGGTTATTACTTACTTTTATCAAAGTTATATTTATAATAAATCTATAGAATATGTATCATTAAAGGTTATTTTAAGTTTATTATGAACTCAATTTAGAAGATGGTTCTCTCATTTTCCACTATATAAAATCGATTAGATATAAAATATTCATTTAAAATGAATTTATAAATAGTTCATGCTGTCATTTTTTTAATTTCAGTAACATATATATATATATATATATATATATATATATATATAAAATATGATATTTATCCTCTAATTTTAGGATAAATATATCATCGTCTATTCTAATTGAATATCTTTTTATATTTGTTATTGTTGGTTGACAACATTTTTAATAGTAATGCCAATATTCAATTCAAAGCTCAATACATTCCTTTTTTCACAATAAATACATTGAAAAGCATGTCCGAAAAATTCCATAAAGAAGTTGATGGAAGTTCCTAAACCTATTAGGTAACATGTAATAAGTAACAGGTAATTTATAAAGTATATAACAAGAGATCTCAGCTGGATGTTAAACTGTATAAACGATAAAGCTAGATTTTATTGTAGAATTTAAAGTTTAAATCAGCCATGGTTAGGAGCTCAAGAACAAAATGTTGATAGTAGAATTAGTATGTGCACATGTTTTATGTAAATAATGTTCAATATGGTGGAAGAGTTGATATCCTCTTTAAATCTACTCCTAATGTATCTATACTACGCCATAATAATTACATACACTCTGAGTCATGAATATGCTTCACCTGAGATGAATTATCTCACTATATTCTATGGTGTTCTATAATGTTCAATATCTTACTTTTCTGTCAACCTCTCTTATTAACCATCTCGTCATTTATTTCAGAAATATATTCCTTTACATACCGACAAGTTATGTCCGAGCTAACAATTCATGATTCTAACATAAACATAAACCTATTACAATAGCATCCTTATTAACACTAAATTATCTATCAAATGTCGATACCTCTACATAATTCATAACCTATACACGGATCTAGTAATTCTCTAGATCCATATTTTAATTCTCAAGTCCATTATCTTTATTATCCGATAGAATTACATTCTGTCGGTCCCCGCTCTCCGATGAATGTTCAAGAGTATTCATTCTTACGCTCAACAATTAGTAATATATATTACTTGTAACAATTGTTTACGATAGATATTTCTAGTTTCATTAATAACTTCACTCTCTCCTACAGCACACCACTTTATAACTCCACTCTGCATTATCTACAATCTCAAACTCAAACCATTCACACGTTTTAATAGAACTATATATATATATATATATATATATATATTAATATACTACGACCTAATACATCATGGTATACTTCATTTATTTAAAGATAAACCCTGAACTTCGTAATCCTTGATAAGGTATGCTTTAAATCCAATTCACCTTCCACTATTTCTCTTTATATAAAGCTTAAATTAAAATATATAAATGACCTATATAAATTATAACTAATCACATATCTGACATAGTTGAACCATGCTCAAATCACACAAAATATCTTTAAATTTGCTCCAAACTACTAAGTCGCCAATATAAAGTAGAAATATTTCCTAATCACCCATGGATACTCTTCCATATAGTGTTGATAGTTATTACTTGTGGAAACTTACTATGGTATACCATTCTTGATAAACTGTCACAACATATTTCTCATTCGCTACTTCATCTACTCCTTACTGATACGATTTATTTCTCTACTCGTAATCCTGTGATGTTGTAATACTACTTAACTCATCAATAAGTACACTCCACTTAATCGCTACCAATCACACTCTACACCAGTTATACCTATTTTATTGATACTTAAACTCATTTACTGTGAGTCCTTTTAATCAGGTACCATATCCTATGTATTCAAAAATGCATTTATAACTCACATATATAAAATAATATTGATCCTTAAATCCTTACTCACTACCGTCCAATATCAAATATATCCATATTCTCGAAAATAATAGAACATAAACATACATAATATTGATAAACAACTAACTACTTACCTCTGCCTAAATAATATGGCAAATATTTTCCAAAGTGCATACCTTCCATCCAAATGTTCGTAAACTGCACGGACAATAATTATCCAGTAACGTTACTACGTTTAAGAGGTACCTCTTAATATCTTTACAATAAATAAGTATACTTCCACATTTATATACTTTATCTCTACGCATTCGATATAATTGATCACACCATCCTTCTCATCCACCTCAAATGTATCTCAGATTTAGCACTTGAATGATTTTCCGTATTAATGCTAATCCATAAAAACTCCTCACATCCTCAGTGAAGTTAACATGGCTTACCTTAAGGATCAGGCATCGGAAACATACATTTTAATACATAATATACATAACTAATTCCTCTTCTTGCATTACTTTCTAATTCACTTATTTCCTAACATACCTACATTGCTTACACCAGGCCTAACTCAAGTATAATGTTGATCCTCATGTTACACTTCTGATTCACCTCACGACTCACTCTTTCAATGACTAATACCACCTTCGTTACGAGTTATCCGCCAACTCATTTGCATTAATACATTAAAACTGATCCCTCCATAAACTACAATACCATTACACCGTCTCCACTACTCATCTTCAATGATTAAAGTATACCACAGTCCTCAACAGATGGCGAAACTTTAACATACTCCTTACACGTGCCATCAGTTTACTAATATATACACAATGTACATGATATCGTTTTCAACTTCATTTTATCAGAGTAATATTACTCAGGATATCCTAACAAATAACAACGTCTACCATCACCATTGTCTCATCTTATATTCGACAACTTTTTGATTACTGTAAATTTCTACTATTAAATCTATCTTCGTTACATATTTCTAATTAATTTTTTTTTTACAATTTCTCTTGTATCTAATATAGACAGATACCCAAATACCAGTATTGCAATATTCTCAATAAAACCATACTACCTACCACTAGCTACGTCAGTGTATACTTTACAAAATACTACTACTTACACAAGCATCCGTTAATTATTATTCACTTATCATCCGTTATCTCTTTCTAACCTCGACCTAAAATCACCACACGTTTAACTAATTAATTTTTTCTACAAATTCAATCCAAATACAAACTTCAATTCACTAATAAATACGCTCAGGTAATATAAGCGCCCACATGGAAATTGATATCCAAAAAGATTGATAATACTATGTAAATGTGTTTATACTAATTTATATAAAAAAAACTTCATTTTGACATTTTAATATGATTAATATGTTACCATATATGTATTAAAATATTATTAAACATGTATGTTTGAGTTTATTTTAATTATATAACAACTGTATCACTAAATTATATTTTCAATATTTAATAAATTAAAATTTAATAATACTGAATACTATAAACAATTATAGTATCTAGAGGGGTATTTATATTCAGGTAACAAGGGGGTAGTTACCCTTCCCTATTGGCCCTACATCATTAGCCATACTATTTAATTATTACAATTTAGTAATACTTTATGCTACGCCTATACAATTAAATAAAAGTGCACATATTCTTTGTTTATTACAAAATCTAAGTCTTAAAAGAACTATTCAAAAAATAAAAAGTATAAATTAATAACGAACATGAACATATGTGTTATTTTCAAAAAATAACCAATCTAAGTTTTACAATCAGAATATTTGGTAATGAGTCATCACCTATGACGAATATCATAGAGGTATGTATAACAGATAGGTATACCTGTACATGCCACATAGGTCGTCTCTATATGTCGCATCATATGTATTGATCAACTTTACAAAGTATCACTCAGGTTTTTTAGCTAAGTATATATAGGCCTTATTATTGCTTAGTGTGTACTGTATACAGATTGAGAATCTAATCCACTAATGTATCTTAATATAGTGCATTATCTCATGTGTTACCTACATGTTACATTATATACTATTATCTATTATACCTACCATACTATACTATTACCAATAATTGCAATATTATATATAATTACAATTATATTTCATCAAGCGCAAATATAATTAAATATTAATATCAATAGATATACAATATATAAAATATGATTAGCTCTGATAGCAATTGTAAGTATTTCTATGCGTTAGATTATCGCTTCTGAATTACAGTTACAATATATTATATATAATGCTTAAAACTATTGATTTAAAGTCATGCTAAGATCTATCCGAGCATACTTCTTTATCAAAATAATCGATTTCAGTTCTTAGTGAGAGTAATCCTGAAACATTAAAATTGCTTGTGAACTTGTCCAATAACTTATAGTTAGTTGATCTTTTACTGTTGATTTCGCTGACACCGTACCACGAATATTTTATTTGACCATAATATGGACATTATTATTAATTGAATGTATACTATAGTTATATATCGGATGTAATATATGGATACCCTTATTGGATCTAATGGATCAAGTAAATAATCCAACTCTCCGCGGAGTCCTTATTTATTTATTTATCTTTAGTTTAAGGACAATATAGATAAACAAATAAAAAAACTATAATTAAAAATAATCAAATACAAATCGAGAAATAATGATAAAAATATACATTTATATTAAGACTAACAATAGCAAGTAAGTTTTCTATTAAAAATAAGATTTGATTATACGCAGAAACAATGCATTGTTATAGACAGATATTGTCATGTTCTTATAAGATAAATACGCAATTATAGTAGAAATACTTATAATTATTAGTTATAGAATTAATAATTAAGTAATAGTGGAAAGTATAACTTATTGAGTTTATTAATGTATATATATATATATATATATATATATTTTGAAAATCGAGAAATCATGTTATAATATAAATAATAAGAATTTATAATATAGCAAGTGATTGATTAATCGAATACTTTTATTTTAATAATAATATGTATATTTAGTAAATACGATTAGTTGTAAGAATAAACTTGCCAAGTTCTCGAACCAGCGATAGTAATATATATGTGTAAAAGTAAACAATATGAGTTATTTCTCAGAAAGGTAAATATTAATAAGAAAATAAGGTATGGGAGAAAGGATTATCAATAACCTATCAATAACATGTCTAAGATGTTATCGAATCATAACTAACAAGGCAACATTGTCTACAAATCATGCTAACCAAAAATAGACTAACTTAAATCACACATAAATATAAATCAAAAATAATAGTAGGTCTTTTTATATATTTATATAGGTATAGGTATACCTATTATAACAAAATAGTATACAAAATAATAATAATACTAATAAAATAAGATTCCGAAATAAATAATAATTATAATAATAATAATATAATAACCTAATACAAGGGTTTGTTATTAACTAGTTAATTATATTATTAGCTGATAATATTTACAAGTTTAATAACATAATACAATTATTAATCAATATAAGAATAATAGGACATTTTTAAGTTTGTATACATTCCTAATAGGTCTAACAATATGTAATTCAGTAGTGAGATTATTTCATAGAACTGGATCCAGTTCGAACTACTGTTATATAGAAACTTATTTTATTCTAGATATGATAGGTATTATCCTAGTATCCACTATCGATAATATTACCTTGTATACTATAGTCATCATTACAACTATAAAAGTAACATTACTTTGACGATCATGAAATGTAACTATTTCTAACGCAGAACGAAATAAATTAAAAAAAAGATTGAGAACCTCCCCCTTTTTTTCTTATGAGACACCGATAAACTTCCACAGTTTGTATATACAGTAATGATGCGTACTTTTGGTGTGTGTGTGTTTGTGTAAGTGTGTGTGTGTTAAGCTGCGTTCACATATAGCGATTTTGCTTGCAAAATCGTCGAGACAGAATTTTGCAAACTATTTTGCAGCAAAATACTCAGCAAAATCGCAGCGATTTCGCCGGAGTGTTCACACCTAGCAAACATTTTCGTCTACGATTTTGTCGAACTTTGAACTTTGAACGTTAAACCCGGCGTTACACTTGCGATAATACAATTATTTATTATTTCAATTATAAATTTATTTTATTATTATAAAATTTGATTTACATAATTTGTTACGTTTATACTTAAAGATAATAGTCGTATAAATATAACATGACATTTTCTTTATTATAATGCATTTCATTAAGTATAAGTATTACTCAAATTATAATAATAATAATGTTAATAATAGAAAAATTATAGCAAAATATTTATTAAGTGAATATTTAAATATAAAAAGAAATATAAGACATCTAGTGCTATTTCCTGCAACAGCTTGTTTTTAATTATTTTATTATAGTATACTATAGTCCCGATTCGCGGGATCCCATAAACATATGTGACTCTCGTAAAACAAGATTATATTTGATACTTTATTAATTTCTTCCGATATTTTTAATAATGCTTATTTATTGTTTATCAATAATTATAGAAAAGTCTTTGCGTTTGGACAAAATTTTGCACATATAGCAAACATGTTTGCTATTAATTTTGCTGCAAAGTTGCTGCGATTTTGCAGTGATTTTGCACGTGAATGTTTTTTGCTGCAAATTTTGCCGTGGTGTTCACACCTGGCGATTTTGTTCGTCGTGATTTTTGCTGCAAAGTTTCTGCGATTTTGCAGCAAAGTTGCTATATGTGAACGCAGCTTTATAGGTACATGTGCGCATGACTATCGCTGGGAGATGATATCACTCGTTTTCATTAAAAAACTCGAATGTACTGACTCACTGTATACAGTTGCTATAGCAACGCGATTCATCATCGGCTTACAATTAATAATTAATTATTTAATACATCCGAATCTGAGCTGCTAAATATTCCTACTGGCCATCACAAATTCCCAACCGAGTATATTGCTGATACTATTATAATTGTTAGTAATCACTTCAAATATATAGGTGTCATCATTGATATGAATTTAACTTTCAAGAAAACTTGACCTTTACAATATTCTTAGAGCTAGAAAATGTATAACTAAAGATATATCTCTAATGTTAGTAACTTAATTAGTAATGTCTTGTTTTGACTAATGAGCATCTATTTATTACGGATTAACAAATAATTTGATGATACATATAATATATCAATAATGATCAGAATAAGCTGAAGATTATATACAAACAAATAACGTCTGATTACTCTAGTATATCAAAAAGAATGGTTAAGTGTAGACTATTTAATATTCAACATAAATCTATATATATATATAGAATACTGTGTATCATTCCCAAAACATTGTTTAATAAAACTCCACGTTATTAGTATACAATAACATATATGCTATACTCTATACTCTATACGTATACTCCATCTGATTGACCTAGATCATTGCATGATCAACTTCTGCTCACCTATCATATATCGAAGTTGATACAAAAGAGTAATCGTACTTTATCGTGTATTGCAACAACATTATGGAATTATATTACTTTCCCAATCAGATTAATACGTTCTACATATAAGTTTAAGAATGTATTGAAATCATATATCTTATTAACTGATCGATACTTGATTGTTTACTATATAATTATAATATTTGTATCCTTTTTATAATTTCTATTACATTATTGTTTATTTTTTACTATACTATGATTATGTGTATAATGTTTTTATTTACTCGCCCTTATCAGAATAACTTTATTATTATTTACTGAGTGCTAATATAATTCGTCTTACTATTATTAGTATATACTATAGCATATATATATAATTATGGGCATAATTATGGGTTATTAGGAGTCAGTAGGAGTAGGCAATGGTCAGTAGGGTAAATAATATACATGGGTTTGCGAGACCAGGGTATAGTTAAATGTAATGCAAAGAAGAAAATAAATACGAAAGCATAATGGTCAATTATCAAGTTATATTTTTTATATATAATAATATAAATAATATAATATATAAATATTTTCAAATGAGCATTTAAATTTTAAGATTGTATGCAATATTCAAATAAATACGTATACCTATATTTAAAAACAAAGCTATTTAATAACACTTATTACAGGAAATATTGGTAGATGAAGATAGCATGTATACTATTATCAATATTGCGTTATTTCTACTAATTACAAATGATTGTTTAGATTGCTCTTACATATATATATATATATATATATATATATATATATATATATATGTATATATATAATAGTATATACTCTTAAGATGTATTATTATAACAGTATTTCTCACCTTCCTAAATTCACTATTTAAAAATTAACAATAATGTTTATTTAACAATATGATTATAATCAGCTAGTGTTGTATTGATTACATGTCGACACAAGTCACGTGGATCTCGATAAGAGAATGATCGTGCCCTAGCTCATACCCTAGTTCTCTTGGGTAGGGTAGGTTGTGAAGCAGCTCTTCTAGTGATTGCCACGAGAAGTCGCCACTAGTCCTATCGGTATGTTTACATTAGCTATCCGTTCTTATATTTATATTGGTATGTATTATTATATTTCTATTATATATTGAATAAATAATTTGTATAATAAATAAAAAATACAAAATCACTGAGGCGTGAACGGTATATCGAATATAAGTAAGTATATACGTATTGGTATAAGTACTACTAATAAGTATAAGTATTACAAATATAAAATGTATAGAATGCAAATGTAAAATATATATATATGATGATTAAACTAAATATGTAATTAAAGTAGCTATACATATATCAAATGTAAAGCTATATCAATATTAGAAATTGTTGCGATTCTTAATGCATTTTAATTTATTGTGAACATTATTTATATATATATATATATTGTTATTGTTATTGTTATTTTTATTTGGTGGAGTCCTTTCATCCCATCCAGGAACTTAGATGAAGTTTTCACTTATAACCATATATATGGCTCTAATGTCCCTTCGAAGCCGCTCTCATGTTAAGGCATCTATGGTTTTAACGAGAGCCGATCATTTATTTATACACAATTATATAAGATCACTTCTAAATAATATTTTAAGACCCATTTATAAAATTAATTAATGGTCCGGACAAGGCTCGAACCCGTGTCCTACTGCTTGTGTGTCTGACGCCTTAACCACTGAGCCACACAGGCAGTTTTAAATATTTATGTATTATATATATTTATAATGTATGATATCCTATAGTTTATAATCTATAGTTTAATATTATTAATCTATTGAAATCTGTATGTAATAAACGGATAAACATATTGAAGCGATGTACGCGGTGACGGCATAAACATTATAGGTTACTTTCAAAATAACACTTTCACATTTGAATATATTATTAATATCGAGTACACTATTATTACGATAGTTGCAGATAATGTATAAGTAATTAGAGGAAAGTAACATAATACGAACACTTTAACAATAAATTGTCTTAACATTTTATTACTCAATATTTATATTACAATATATTAATATTATATGATTATAGATATTATTGTGATTTAGAAATTGTATTTAATCTTTTTATTCAATAGATAACGGGGGTGTCCATTTTCGGTATACCTATATATATGCGTATACGCATGTCAGAATACGGAAACCCTGTGTTATAATAAGGAGACCCTGTATACTACTAGATAAACTATATATTATTGTTGAACCAATCAGATAATTTACAATTACATTATTTATAATTAATTTTATGAATAATTTAATATAATTTAAGTAGAACTTAATTTATTAATTTTTATTATTTAATTAATAATACAAGTTAAGTATCTAAATATTAACATTTTTAGATTTAGCTTAATGGTAGTATTACTATTATAACTCACGCGATTTTTATGAAAATCAGAATATATCACACGCTGCACACTGGTTGGTTATATGGTATTCGTATTAAGACATCTAGAGTGTCCGTATTAGGGACTTATATGACCTCTAGATATATGCCTATAACTTAAGGGTGAAAGCTGGCGTTGGGGTTTACCATGTTAATTCTAACTCTATCTAAAATGCTAAGGATACTAAACTAATAAAGATAATGAAGTAATGTGTATTGTATTCAATAGATATTATTCTAATACATAATATTATTGACTTTTCATAAATATAATTTATTTAAAATTATGTAAAAAAAAATACTTTAAAAAATATTTGTTATATTTTTTTATTAAAAATATGAAGTTTATTATAATTTATTTAAAAAATATAAGGTATAATTCAATATCCTGTCAATATTAATATAGTATTACATGTTATTTTTATACATTAACAATTGCAGATACTAATATTAATAATCAAAGAAGTATTAGTATTTTATGTATGCTTACTAAGTGCAAAAAGTAAAAACTGGAAAAAATGCATTTAAAGTTTTTTTTTAAATAAATAGTCTGGTCAATTTCATATGATTTTTAATTCTATTGATCTCGTAAAACACTTTATATTGGTAGAAATACTTCAAAATAATTTAAAATATTGTACGTATTTTAACATAATCTTGCCCCCTTAATTAATATTTGATAACAAATATAGCAAGTATGTATATAATGTTTAGTATGCTTTAGTTTTAAATAATATTTTATATCGATATATTTGTATATTCTTGAGAAGGTTTTAAGTTGACATTTTTGTTCATAAAATTAAAAACGTAATGAAAAATCAGTTATGGATATATCTGAATAATTAAAAAATAAAAAATACTTATTTAGACTATTTATATAATTATGAATATGTTATTCATTAAAAATGTTATTGTAGGATTTATGGTTTCTGAGATACCGAGAGTGTCCGTATTCGGGCACTGTCCGGGCACTGTCCGTATTGGATTACTTTCCCCTAATACAAATATAATTGATAAATATAAATCTATAAAAATATAAACATAAATCCTGCCAGTCCCCTACCGCATAAAGTACAAACTCTCCCTGACCATCCACAAAGCTATTCACCACAACTCCCCTGACTACCTCGCTTCCCTCCTACATCTACACACACCCATCACTCCACTCCAGACCCGTTCCTCCAGCACCTTCATCCTTACCACTCCCCATCTACACAAACTCCAATCTTCCAATATACGCTCCTTTGCCCTATCTGCCCCTTACCACTGTAACTCCCTACCCAATAACCTATGAACAAACACATCAACTCCCTCCTTTAAACGCCACCTTAATACTTATTACTTCTCCCTTGCCTTCCATCCCACTCAATAATTCCCTCCCATGGACGGCCGATTTTTAACGCACTGATGATAAACCAAAAAAAGTAAAAAGTTAAAAGTAAGTAAAATAGTAATTTGAACTTTAAATTAATAATTATAGAAATAAAATTATCGCTACTGAAATACATGTAATTATGCTATTTATTTTAAAACATCTCTGAGGCTAAGAATAAAAGAGAGTGTAGGTTAAGGTTAAAAGTATAGGTTAAGGGTATAGGTTAAGGTTTGCCAAATAGTTCTATATTTGGGGTTAGGGGTCGTAATAACAAAACTTAACGAACACTAAAGAGATTTTTAACTATGGATATATCTTAAGAATGAATATTGACAAGTTTAATAATGTTTCAATAAATGAGATACGATATGAGAATGGCATCCGAGGTTCTCAGGGCATTGCTGGAGAACCAGAGATGCATTAGTAAGCGGTGCACTCCTATGTGACCTTCTACACGGACAACGCTCGCGAGGAAGACCTATGAAGATATTCGTGGAACAACAAATAGATGATACGATGTGTACAAAAGTGAGGAACTACCGACTGCTATGATTCATAGAGAGGAATGGAGGTCACGTGTTAATAAGATCGACCTCGTAAGGTAATGTAAATACATCGATTCAAATTGATCAATATACTAAATCGAGAAAGTTGATTTCAATAAAAGATAAACTGGCGGTAACCTTGAGATATCTCACATCGGGAGAAACTACTACAGGCTTATATTTCCAATTTAAGATAGTGATATAAACAATATATAATTGTATTCCAATAATACTGAATTTCAGGTACGGTTTCAATGGAAAAAATATATGAAAGCACGTACACAAGGGATAAACTCCATCATGCATATAACGAAACAAGTAATTAATGTTAAAAATATTCTTACATTATAATGATAGTGATTATATTAATTAAAAATATAGTAAATATTATTAATAATGTCAATAGTATTACATAATAATAATATTATAAATAACAATATATTCGCATTATATAATTTAATAAATGTAATACAACAATATTAATATAAACATGGCCAGGATAAGGAATATCATGTAGCATATCTCTAACTCATTTAGAATCCAGTATTTGAATATATCGTTTTATTTAAGAAAATATAGATACAACCAAAAGTATAAAATTTAAATATTTTCTAAAAAGGAAATACACTACCGGAATAACGAATGCTTGAAATGCATAATAAATCAATTATTTACATTTACCGTGAATATAATCAAAAATAAAATATATAATAAATGAACAGTAATTTGTAACCTAAATTAATGTTAGATAAATAATAATCTAAAAAAATTTCGAAACTTCAAATGAAAAATTATTAACCTTTTAATTCTGTATACAAGTTATAACTTGTAAATCTTAATATTAATAAATTATTAATCTATATTTTATATATATATACAATGAAAACATATATATTAAGAAAAAAACACGTTATGAATAGGACTGCTATTTTTTTAATTTTAAATATAGAATTAGTAATTTAATACAGATTTATAGGGGAAAACATATTTTAACAACATATTTTATTGAATCTCTATTTTTATTATATCTAGTTATATTATTATTTTAATATTAATATTTCTGTATATAGTTTTTTATTATAGAAATTATGATTATAATCATCAGAACTATAGTTATATTTTAAATTTATAATTTAAAATGTTTCTATTTTAGAATATTCTATTATTTATTGATGTCATGAATAATTAAGTATACTACAGTATATATATATATATATATATATATATATATATATATATAGGTATATATATATGTATATATATACCTATATATATAGGTATATTTAGGTACATATATATATATATATATATATATATATATATATTCATACATTATAAAACCTACATATCTATTTATTAATGTTCTAATAAATATCATCTATCGCCTATTTTATTTATTTATTCTAAAATATATATTTATTGTATCGAGTTCATTCACTAACGACTGACACACTCTAATCGGGTTTAACATGACTATGTGCGACGTACATCGTACGTTGTCATCGTGACGCTGCCTACAAATTCATATTCAAAAGTACTACATATTATGTTAACACTTTTAGTAATACTTTATAGATAACATACCCTATATGGTATTTTTGACATATGAGGATGTAGAATTCCATGTGTAGTATTGCTCAAGAACGTATATTTGTGGAATGCAATTTATATTTTGATGGGAGTTTTAGTAGAAGCGAATTTGTAAATCGTGTGGTGATATTAGGTTGAGGTTGGATAGAAGAAGATAATGGATGCTAAGTAGGCAATTGGGCCTACATTTATGTATGACCAGTAGGGTTTTGTAAATAATACGTCGGCATAGTAGTCAGTGTAGTTTTATCAATAATGTAATACTACTGGTATTAGAGAATCTATATGATAGATACATCTTACAAAAGTATATTGTCAACATTATAACTTAGAAATAAGTGGCGAGGTCAGATTTAATAATAGAAAGTTTAAGTAGTCGAGCATTATCAGAATATAATTACAGGCGATGGCTGTAGAGATTGTAGTTGTGTCCGAGATACTGGAGTTGATAACCTATAGGGTATGTCAGTTTCATTTTATGTGTTTGAGGGAGATGGTATCACCTAGAGGAGTCCAACACCACTTCGTATCGTAGGAATACGGTATAGTTGACCATTGGCTGACCATTACAAGTGATTGACAGGTATCGCGTGAGGGTATAGGCGGACTGAAACGTAAAGCTTCAGTTCGAAAGCAAGCGAGTTAGCCGATATCAAGTCATATGTAGCCTAGGTTATAGACTGTAATATATGGAGAGGGGTAAGCGGTACGGGGTGAGATTATCGTCACGTGTCAGCCGTGTTAAAGTGAATAGGTGAATTATTTAATATATTAATATATTTAATTTATTAATATATTTAATATATTAATATATTTAATTTATTAATATACTTAATATATTTAATTTATTAATATACTTAATTCATAATTAATATATTTAATATAGTATACTCTATAGAGTATGACGTGGAATTGGGTAGATAGTAAAGAGATGGGACCGACAACCTCGCGTTACACTTCGGCAGATTGGGTTAACCTCCCAATTGAGATGAGAGAAGTTTGCTGGTGAACACGGATGTAATGAGGCATGAGATTATGCATGAAGTGCGGCTAATGCCAGTCGTGCCAGACATGTGATGATCCGGACATTCCGATAGTCTTACACTGCGAGGACGGAGGGAATAATCACGTGACAAACTGTGTCGAGTGTATACACAGAGCTAGATAGAAAGAGTTTCTCTATAGCTCTGTGAGTGTAGAGGGCAGATCACGTGGCACTAGAAGTTTTCCTTTTATTGTAAGGACTATTAAATAGGTCGTCGGATGATTGTCGTCCGTGCAGTTGTAGTATGACTACTAGACCTACTTGTGATGGAAAGTATTCGCCGTGGGATATATTTGGGATATTATGTTGGGTGTAACTTAGTTAGTTATCTAAACTATGAGTTCTATAGTTTTAGATATAGAAGATTTTATATTGGGCGATAGTGAGTAATGATTTCAAAATAAATGTTTGTATGCCTGTGTGGCTCATTTTGCTAAGGAGTCAGACACACAAGCAGCATGACGCTGGTTCAAACCTCGTAAGGACCATTAAAATAGGTCTTAAAATAATATTTAGAAGTGTTCTTATATAATTTTATATAAATAAATCATCGATAAGTTACTGGATAAAAGAACTCCACCAAATAAGTTGTTAAACATGGCCGATACCAGTGCACAGTAGATACGCGAGGGAGAAATGGAGAGGGTGGCTACACGTAATGGCTTTCACATCAATTCCGTTAGAGAGTGTGCGGCGTACACTGTCGTACGTCGTACAGTGTACGTTATAAAGGTTAAATGGAGATGTGCTTAGTGATGCGTTGATTCCTAGTTCTTTATGCGTTACGATGGCAGGGGATTCTAAAGAAAACCACATATAAAATGAGTATTGGGTATGCCTACTATATATACCTATATATACTTATATATATATATATATATATATATATATATATATACTTATATATACCTATTATAGTAGGATTAGAGCATGAGAAATAGTTGGTTAAATTTTACTAAGTAGTACATTTTTTTAAGGCAAAATAATCAAACATGTCTGTGAGTATATCTACTGGTTGGTCTAGATAGCGTAGCCTATCTTCTGTTGGCGACCTAGTAATTTGAAAGAGAGTTGAACGATCTTTTTTGGTTCGTCTGAGATGATTAAAATGAGGCAATAGTGTAATAGGATATTGTTTTGTGAATGTCATAGCTATATTTTAATATACGCTAATTGATAAACTAATAGAGTGTAAAATATGTATTATTTATACTTATAAAGCCATACTTGTTAATTTTTATATGAATTTATTTAATTTTGTCTATCCATTATAAAATAAATTTAAGAATTATATGAACAATATATATTAAGGGTCAAACATGGGTTAGGAACAAATTTTATAACAACAACAAATGCATTTTTAAGAGATAAAATTGGAAGTTCATTAATATATAATAAACGTGGAACTCAAATTGATCATTTTGTTACACGTAATTTTGTAATAGAAATATTTAAAATATTTGTTCGGGCTATTCCGTTCTATAATAAAACTAGTTTTTTATTCGAGTAGATGATATTTATTTACATAATACATTTTTGAAACAAAATAGAATACAGTCTATTTTGTAAAGTATAATTTAGAGAGAGAGAGCGAATGATACACATAGACAGATAGTGAGAGATATTAAAGTAGTCATCAATAACGAGTATATATGTTTTCTTAGAAAATGTAAACTTTCTGAAACCCTAGTAGTTGCCTCGATATCTTCAGTAGTAATTCAAGTAGGTTGGTCGGTAATAGGCGGTCGGTCTTCACTTACACGTTCGCCTGCAATACTCGGCGTTACGCGGAATTTGCTGGCGTAGGTGCGAGTCGCTCCAGTTACACACTACTTTTGATTAATTGCTATTGATGATCTCGCACCGATATCCGTCATATCCGTGACCTATAGTATACCATACATATTATATAAGTATTACGCGTGTGTAATAATATACGTATAATGTGAAATAGTACGATAGTAAGTAGTGCATAGTGTATACGCTATACTATAGTATATTGGTGGTGTTTACATTATGGATCTACGTAATTTACATGTATATCCATACATATTTATATATATATATATATATATATATATATATATATCGCTATAGCGAGAGATATAGCATACGTTCGTTGTGTATTATGGCTATTAGGTCATGATGGAATACGGCGATTGGTATGACGCATGTTTGTGCGCGCGTCTGTATGCGTCTACATCGCTATGTCCTCGGCATGTCCTTCGTATATACCGCCACGTCACGTGTGAGCGAGGCGGTATATAGAGGGTGGCGGTCGAGTTATAGCGATGATACTCGAGTGGTATATAGTATATACTATATACCATACACATATATACATACGCGCGTTCGTGTGTGCGCGTGTGTGTGCGCGTGTGTGTATGCAGATGTGCTCCGTATAAGATACTATCTACAGGTACCTACAATACCGACCGATGTTCTGATGGCTAATTCGGCGTTATTCGGGGTTTACCGCATAGGGGTCTAAATACTGTAGGGGTAGACAACACCCCACCCCCACCCCACCCCACTAATGTACCCTATTACGTAGTCGCACACAAAGTATATATTGTTGTATTGTATATCTTCAGTTAAAGTAATATGTTATTTATTGAGATTATATATATATAAATAGATAGTTATATCTTCAGTTAATGTAATATGTTATTTATTGAGATTATATATATATAAATATATAGCTGTATAGATAGATAAATAAGTATTTGTAAACTAGTTATAATATATGACTTGTTGTTATAATGATAGTATATCTAATCGTTTATAATACGATGTATACATTTCCTATATATAGGCCTATATATAGCCTATAGGCTTTATTTAATTAACTAGTTTTCTTAGTAGATTAGTAGTTTTAATATACGATTAATAGTAGTAAATAATGCGAGCTCACCAGCACAGTGTGCGGCGCACCCCCACACACAAACACACACACGGATCCACACACGTGTGTGTGTGTGCTTTATGGTATTCAGTGTATCGGTTAAAAAAGTGGGGAGATCGCATATTTCACTTATATCATATATGATGTTATGGTATATATATATATATATATATATATATATATATATATATGTGTGTGTATATATATACGTATACTAGGCGTATATAAACGTTTACCTACGCACACACACACACGCACACGTTATATCGCATTACTAATTAACGCGCTCGCCTTATATTATGCGTGCAACTCTATTTATATACATTATGCAATAGTGTGTGTATATATCATAATATATGAATGTGTTTGTGTGTGAGTGTACATGTATACATACGTACATAAATACACACACACACACACATACAGAGAGAGGTAAATATGTATTATGTATTGATACGAATGAAGTGTCGTGGTACTGTTAATCTGCGTCTCCTGCACCGCCTAGGCTACACAGCGGTAGTACCTACAACTACAATAGTACCTCACGCTGCCGGTAGGGCACAACTATCGCACGCACACACGCACCCGCACACCGACATTATATAACGTTACATAACCCACACACACCGACACACCCGGCCATTGTTATCATCATCACCGTAGTCAGCATCAACATCATCATCAGCATCAGCATCAGCATCAGCATCAGCATCAGCATCATCATCAGCATCAGCATCAGCATCAGCATCAGCATCAGCATCATCAACATCAGCATCAGCATCATCATCAGCATCATCATCAGCATCAGCATCAGCATCAGCATCATCATCAGCATCAGCATCAGCATCAGCATCAGCATCAGCATCAGCATCAGCATCAGCATCATCGTGGCGGTCTAGTAGTGCAACGTAGTGCAACGTAGTAGATCGGCATTAATAATGTAGACGGTGTTTTACTTTCTCAAACATACGTGTGTGTGTGTGTGAGTGTGTGGGTGTGTGTGAGTGAGTGAGAGATAGAGAGAACTGCATACATTATTGAACACTGTGTGTAGCCTATGTACAGTGTAAATAGGCTACATTGTACACTTATATATATATATATATATATATATATATATAGATTTAATAAATATATATATATGTATATATAAACATTCACATTTATATAATACATTAAAACGTGTGTATCAATAAACGTGATTTTACTGAATGCAGTGTAAATATAAATATTATATACATACAGTAGCGACACCTATACTGTGACCTATTGGTATGACCTCTACTATACTATAGTATATCGTATACGGGGTTCTTATAGTTTAACTAGAGTGGGTACTTAGATAGTCAATTTCATATCATCACACGTATATTAAGTATACAATTATAGTATACTAATGTACTTAAAGTAATAATGTACTTAATGTTATAATGTACTTAATGTTATAATGTTCTTAGAGTACTAATGTACTTAAAGTACTAACGTACTTAATGTTCTAATGAACTAAAATTCCCATGTCTACTTTCACTACATACTTACAATATTGAACATATACGTGCATTGTAGGGCACCTAACTAACTGCATTAATAACAAATTACAGCATTATCAGTTAGGACTTTGTTGTTATCTGAAAGTGTTTTGTTTTAATCGTCACTAAATAGTCATCTTTTGATTCATCACCATATATGGTATGCCTATATAAAATACCATATATATATATATATATATATATTGTATGGTATGGTATATATATATGTATCTTAAATACAGGTTGATAGTAAAGTACAATCATAATCAGGTAGTTGCGATATATTACAGGCAGAGTACTTACGTAGTATATTCATAGTAATGGTACATCGGTCCTATTCAGATACAATGTAGTGTAGTAGCATACCAATGTACTATATATATATATATATATATATATATATATATATATGTTTTTATATATATAATATATATATTTCTGTATTGAAAATAGTTCCTGTACCATATACAATAGTTAGACCATAGTTATATAATAGGTAAACAATATGTATACAATAAGGTGACTGATAGGTATACATTACGTGTAGAGTAGGTCATGACATTAGGGTACTACGTCAAGGTCGTTATCATACGTAAGTACCCTTTAGTAATGTATAGGGATGTAGGTAAGTAGATTTAGGTGGCGAACTTACATAATCAATAAGTAGGCCATCAGATCAATCCGTGGCCCACTAAAACACGTTAGTAAACAAATTTATAAGTGTAATGTTACGTAAGAAGAGAGGATGTCAACAGAATCATTATCATTCGAATGAATTTCCGTACAAAGTAAATTGTTTTCGATATATTTTTTCTCACATTAATTACTTCATTATAAATTAACTACTAATTAGCGATTAATTAATTATTAATAAAGTATCAATTAAGTCTTAATTAAATGTTATTGAACTATTAACAGACTATTAATTAACTATTAATTAACTATATATTAATGTAGGCCTACTCGTATCTACGAATTGATTAACTACTAATGTACTAGTACTTAACTATCGAGAACTATAATTAACTAGTAACCGATAAATGTATAACAGGTGTATCGTGTAAGGACAAAGAGAGTAAGGATGACTAACCAGATGACTAACCAGATGACTAACCTACCCGCAGTAGGTGACTAACCCTGGTGACACTACATGTAAACAGTACACTGTATACGGTATACCGTGAGCGACCGTGGTGAACTAGTCGTGAAATGTTGCGCGCGTGTGTGTATGTGTTTACGTACGTATGTGAGTGTGTGTGTGCGTGTATGTATGTGTGAGAGTGTATGTGCGTGTGTGCGTGTGCGCGCGCGTGTGTGCGTGTGTGCGTGTGTACGCGCGCGTGTGTGCGTGTGCGTGATCTATAATTATCCGATGAAACAATGACATCGGCGCCACGATATGAAAACAATCGAAATGAGGAGAAATGAATGATACGATATCGCCATTGTATATTTCGGCGCCCATCAATAATTTATTGCATAATACATACGCACAAACACACATACACATACATATATATATATATATATATATATATATATATATTGTGTATATATACATTACGTATACGTATATCTATGATGATAGCGACGTTACATAACACCGCTGAAAGAGCTATACGGGTCATAGCCATGGTAACAGGTTCTGGTATATCTACCACTATAGTGATAGCGATGTCTGCCTGGTATCCCTATCACTGGTCACCGTACCGTAGTCAGTCCTTAGCAGTACCCCCAACACTAGAACCTTAGCCAGCTGTGAACGGATCATACAACTATAGTTGTATATGAGTCATATAATATGACACACCTATATGTCCTATGAAGCCGTATTCAAATAGTCATCGCTTCGCTAGATACAGTTCACTATATGCTGAATCAGCGTTAATGATTGCCTATGTTGTTAATGATGAGGATGATAACTATGATGCGTATGACGCCGGCTGTGATGATGACGATGATGAGGTGATGACGATGATGACGATGATGAGGTGATGACGATGATGACTATGATGGTGATGACTATGGTGATGATGATGATGGTGATGACGATGATGATGATGGTGATGACGATGATGATGGTGATGACTATGATGACGATGATGAGGTGATGACGATGATGATGGTGATGATGATGATGGTGATGACTATGGTGATGATGATGATGGTGATGACGATGATGATGGTGATGATGATGATGGTGATGACGATGATGATGGTGATGACGATGATGATGGTGATGATGATGATGATGATGGTGATGACGATGATGATGGTGATGATGATGATGATGATGACGATGATGATGGTGATGACTATGATGATGGTGATGATGGTGATGATGATGATGATGATGATGGTGATGATGATGATGTTAATGATGATGATGATGGTGATGATGATGATGATGTTGGTTATGACTATGATGTTGGTGGTGTCGGTGGTGTTGGTGATGTTGATGATATATGTGGAGGTAATGATTATGTTGAAGATGATGATGAGGATAATAGTGATACATATAGCTATTCTGATACTGGTGATGATGATGTCGATGGTAGTGATGGTGGTGGTGGTGGTGGTAGTGATGGTGGTGGTGGTGGTGGTAGTGATGGTGGTGGTGGTGGTGGTGGTGGTGGTAGTGATGGTGGTGGTGGTGGTGGTAGTGATGGTGGTGGTGGTGGTGGTAGTGATGGTGGTGGTGGTGGTGGTGGTGGTGGTAGTGATGGTGGTGGTGGTGGTGGTAGTGGTGGTGGTGGTGGTGGTGGTGGTGGTGGTGGTGGTGGTGGTAGTGATGGTGGTGGTGGTGGTGGTAGTGATGGTGGTGGTAGTGGTGGTGGTAGTGGTGGTGGTGGTGGTGGTAGTGATGGTGGTGGTAGTGGTGGTGGTGGTGGTGGTGGTGGTGGTGGTGGTGGTGGTAGTGATGGTAGTGGTGGTGGTGGTAGTGGTGGTGATAATTGATTGATCGATAGTGTTAATGAATATATTAAAATTAAATATTCTATTACAATCATTTATTATCATAACGATATATCGATTATTATTGATATGTTTAAAGCTAACCTCGATACCGGGATATTACGTAATCTCTTAATTACCTATTGTTATTAGTCAGTACGTCACAGAATAATCGTAAACAACTAACCTCGTGTATTCTAAACAACAGTCTACGTGACTAACACCAACATTCCTCAAACTATCACATCTAAACGAAACAACATCACGTGGTTCTGTAGAGGTTACGTCATTAACACGGTGACCGGTCACGTGCTTATATAGATGTTACGTCATTAACGAGCGGACAGGTCACGTGCTTATATAGACTAGTCCCTCGATACCAACAACATTGAACAGTTGGTGTTGCGGTTTATCATCGGAATCCGATACAATAGATCATGGTATACCATGGTAGATCATAGTGTATATAAATCAGATATTATTGTCCTGATCGGCTATCCGTTATAGGTGTATCTCACGATGTGATCGAGTTGCAGATAGAAGTCAATAGGAGTTCTTGAAAGTTAATCGATAAGTGCGCGTGTGGAGTTAGCATGTTGACACGGGCCTTGTATCTCTATGTAGTGCTGTTGGTCAACGTATGTTCTTAATGTACATCAGTTCATTAAAGTGTACAATAATGTCCCTATATTAAATATAAAATGTATGCCGACGACATATGTCACGAATACAACTATAGTATAGTGTGGTGTCGATACTCCCCTATCCTAATATTACCCCGCATATTGATTATCTATATATAGCTATGTCTGCATTAATTACGTCACTGCCTGGAATGTATGAAATATAACACTACTAAATACGAGTGGAAATTAACTTATTAAAAAGTGTACATTCGTCGAACACTTTCGCAATTGTACTTTCAAATGAAACTTTAATACACGCTAAACCTAGAGGTATAAATGTAAGCTTTATTGTTCTCGATAAACTAACTTTACTTACCACAAATTGATGATATCTTAAACTATGTGAGATATACCTACCTCCTACTACATCTCCTACTACCTCATCCTCTTACCTACTCCTACTACCTCTTCCTACTATATTCTACTACCTCCATCTACTACCTCCTACTACCTCCTCATACTACCTCCTCCTACTACCTCCTCATACTACCTCCTACTACCTCCTCCTACTACCTATTCCTACTACCTCCTACTACTACCTCCTACTACCTCCTCCTACTACCTCCTAATACCTCCATTTACTACCTCCTACTACTACCTCATCCTACTACATCCTTCTACTACCTACTACTAGTTAAACCAACTAAAATTAGCTAAGCATCTCCTTCATAAATTTATAAAATCACTGAACCATTACATTTGTTGCTATCATATTTTGTTTACATTTCTTTATTCATATATTCAGCTATACATTTTAAATGCCTCAATGCACATAATAGCTTGTCTTAACATAGGATAACAAGCAGTGCCGTAGTTAAACATGTTGTGAGTGTATTGAAATCTCCTTAATTTAATTTCGCGTGCCAAATTTGCCTCCAAAAGCCCTCCCTCATTTCTTCACCAATAATCCCTCCAATTCCCACTACCATGACTGACTTACTAAATACTATTCCTTACCTTATCAAAGATATATCCACCCTCCTTGACCAACAATACACATCTCTAAGCAATATATATTCACAATTAAAAAATAATAAATCAAACTACAAATACTCAACTATCATTCCTCCTACTGCCACTTCCTCAATCCCCCTTGCTCCCCCTCCCCCACCACCTACTCCCATACCCACTCTCCTAGAATTACCCATTAATATGCATTATCGACCAACCTCTATTCCATTTATTCATATATTAATCGGTCTATAGACCGACTATTAATCAAACTACCCATATAAATCATACTCAACCTCTACCTCCATCTCACCCTCCTAGTTACAAATTCTATTGTTATTTAACACCTAAATAGTAAACAAATGACAAAATTGTTCTTAATTGATTTACTCTTACATACACACCTCCCATCTAATGAAATATCCACCTATAAATTTATCAATAACATAGCTATAATATTCTTTAATTCTGATAACTCCTACTACACATTTTCAAAAATCAAAAATACAGAATATTAAGAAACATCCCCACTTTACAAACTTATATTTTCGTAAACAACGTAGTCTACTTGAAAGAGAACGAGGTAAATTATTATACCATGCTACTAAGCAAATCTGGTTCCACCCAATACTAAATGTACTTACAATAACTCCAACGAAATCTATGAATTAAGAAATATATTTAACTCGAAGTTGGACTTGAAATCTAGTCCCATAAACATAACTCCCCAGACCTATAAAACTTGGGAAAATTCCTATGAATCTACATTAAATATAAGTCGCATGAACCTCATGACACTATAGTGTGAGCTATACCTCATCTACACCGCCAACTTGACTCCACCCTCTCCTAATCCAACCCAACACCAGTGTCTCACTTACCATAATAACTGTGCATACACCACTAATTGGAACTTCATCGTACACACAGGACATCAAAGCTGCCACTCTTAATATCCGATCAATAAGAAACAAAATTGAAATCATCCTCGAGCTATTCAATGATCTAGATCTAGATTTGCTATGCATTACCGATACCTGGTTTGCTAATAATGATACACCTATTATTTCCTCACTGAATACCGATACACACTGTTTTACCTCGGGATGGTCTCCATCTCAGCGGTGGAATCGGACTACTTTATAACAAAAATATCAAACTGACTAACAACAAAGACCTGAAAAAAATATATTCCGAAGCCTATTACATCTAGTATCCTATGATTTCCATCCCACTAACTCACAGCCTATTACATTTATCACAATATATAGACACCACATCAATCCATCCCTCTCTTTATTTACGAACTGAATGAACTACTCATAACAACGAATAATCACACTATAAATATAGGTTATTTTAACATTCCAATATCTCCTTCATCACACTATTCCAAACTACTCAATCATACTATAAACTTTCACAACTCCACACAACATGTTACATCATCAGAAACCTGGAAGCGATAAGAATATCCTGAACAATTATCGACCTATTTCTCAACTTACTGCTTTCTCCAAACTCCTCGAACGAATTGTTTCTACACAAATAATCAGTCATCTATTAGCTGCAAAAGTACTTCATCCTCACCAAAATGATTATATGCCCGGACTGAGAACAGAGATAGCCATATGCCGTATAAATGATGATGTTCTCAACAATAAAACCGGCTCACTCTTATTATTTTTAGATTTATCTGCTGCCTTCGATACGCTCAACCACAAGATTCTTATACAAAGGCTAATCGAGAGTGGATTTTCTGGGAAAGCTTTAGATTGGTTAAAATCGTACATTTCTGATAGAATGAGTAGAGTCAGTATTGGCGATTATTCTTCCGAATATCAAAATATGACTCACGGAGTACCACAAGGATCAGTACTAGGACCACTACTTTTTTCGATATACTTATCACCTGTTTTCAAAATCTTCGCCAACCATCCATTGATTAAATTTCATTCATACGCCGATGACATCCACATTTTTACTGATGCTGATAATGAAAATGACTCATCTGCCCATATCCGTTTGCAGAACTGTCTACGTGAACTCTCTATCTGGTTTCATGAAAACTCATTACAATTGAACCCTTTAAAAACTGAAGTAATGTAGGTCAATCACAACCTACGTCAATCACACATCTAAACACTTTTCAACATCGTTCACTTTTTCATTTGACAAGTGTTTATTATCATCATCACAAACGATAAAGAACTTGGGTGTAATTTTGAATTCTAACCACGACATGAAATCTTTTATATCAGAAAAAATTCGTTCAGTAAACTTTCAACTGTACAGAATTAAAAAAATCAGAAAAACTTTAAATTTCTTTACTTGCAAAATTGTAGTGACTAGTTTAGTATTAGGAGTTTTCGATTATTGTAATGTGCTGCTTATAGGTCTACCAGCTATCACATTGGCTGAACTTACCTTCCTTCAACGATATGCTGTACATATAATTCACAAGCTACCTCATCGAGAAGAAAATAACCATATCAGCATCACACAATTAATGAAGGAATTACACTGGCTACCCATAAAAGAAAGAATCATCTATAAAATATGTATTATGACTCATAATGCACTCCACTTTGAAACGCCGTCATATTTATATGAATTGATAGAGAGAATCGACCAGACAAGAAGTCTCAGGCCGTGTCATGTTAATCGTATACGACCTAGATCGACAATACATTCTACTGCTGCCCGTTCACGCGCCTTCTCGTCACAAGCACCGATAGCCTGGAACTCACTACCTGCAACACTTCATGCTGAAAGAAACTCAGAAAAGTTCAAAAAGAATTTAAAAACATATTTATTTACACTATAACTTTCTTATTATTTCATTATACATTATTGTTAACTTAATTGTTTAAACGATGTCTAAATAAAATGTCTTCTTCTTCTTCATCTACCCACTCATCATGCATATTCTTCAACTGACCATAACACATAATATGAATACCTCCATCACAAATACATCCATTAACAGACTTATCACAGATCACCACATTATTACTTTCATTATAAAATCTCCCAAACCTAAACGATAATCACGAACTCTACATTACAGAAAATCTAACAACATTAATATTACTGATTACATGCGTGATTTTACTGACCTACTAAATACTTCCGATGATCTTACTGATACTACTAACCTTGATATAGTCCTTCTTAAAACACTGGAAAAACATGAACCCATCACAACAACAATTATCACTAAACGTAATAATATAAAAGGTTAAACGCCACATTTTCCTTATACAAACGTAAACTCAGATTCGCTGAAAAAACATGGAGAAAGTTCAGAAGCCATGACAACTTAATTTATTTCAGGAAACATTCCAGTGAATATAGATTTATGATAAAGAAGGCAAAACTTGATTATTACATTGATACAATTAAAGCTGCTGGAAACGACACAAAAAAAACTATTCCAGATATCAAATTCTCTACTCGATCGTATAACCCCCAGTATTATCCCAGACAGCACCCTATCCTGCTTACCTGCAATATTTGATATATACTTCAAAAATAAGGTACAGATAATAATAAACTCCCTTCCTTCTCTAACGCTTCCACCACTAACAATATCTATATACAAATTAGATTACTTTACCATCCCAACTGTAACAACAATCGACAAGATTCTTCAAGCTGTCAAGTCATCATGTAAGCTCGATCCAATACCAACAACACTACTACACAAACTATCCACTCATCTCACTCCATACTATAAAAGCATAATAGACAGGTCTCTAATATCATGTATTGTCCCCTCCTCAATGAAACTGGCACATGTAACTCCAATAATAAAGAATTCATCATTAGACAAATCAGACCTATCACACAACGTATCCAATATAAAACCCTATTTATGACTCACTACGCCACACACTACAAAAACCCTGACTATCTGACCGAACTACTGACTGCCTATAATCCATCTAGACTACAACGAACTACCAACAAATTCAATCTACATATCCATAATTTCAAGAATATCTTACAGAAACAAGAAATTGCATTCTCCTTAGCTGCTACAAAAGTATAGAACAGTATACCCCGTGACATTAGATCCATCTCTTCGACTCTAATCTTTAAACGTAGGCTAAAAAACCCATCTAGTCAACACTGCGTATACAAATTAATTTTAAACACATGGCCGAAAACTCTATCAAGAAGTTGATGGCAGTGTCTAAACCATTAGGTTACAAGGTTAGAAGGTTACCTCATCCACCTCTTACTTCCTCCCACTATATCCTCCCACTATATCCTCCCACTACATCCTCCTACTACCTCCTCCTACAACCTCCTACCACTACATCCTCCTACTATCTCCTCCTACTACCTACAGTAAATAGTGTTGTCGTTTATACAGGCAGTGCAACTATAGTCTCGCCTGTCTCGATGTAACACATTCCACATTAATAATATCAGTATGTATCCTGTCCATCGTATTCATCATTTAATTTAGGGGATTACAATAGTAATATTCACCTAGGCTATGTACTATTAGTTTATTTCGGCACACACTTAATTCCTCAATAATAGTTATATATATATATATATATATATATATATATGTGATGATCTTTACTAACGAAACTATCAGAAGTTCACAATCAGTATATTCTAAAGCCCCACTTCCTTAGCTAGTACTCGTCACCCTCATCTTCACGACGATCTGCCACGTAACCCGTGCACTACTAGGTATGACGTCATTAAGTATACCTAACTTATAGGTAGGTTATAGAATAGCGTCACATCACCTATCAATAGGAAGCTACGCATCATTAATTGACATTCGTTAAGCTTGGAGTCTGGTTATACTGTAGACCTATTTAAAGGGGGTATCCCACCACAATATTTTCCTGCAACTTGCCTGAAATATTGTAACTTTAAAACCATTTTCTATCAAGTTGTAAAATACCCCTTATAAAGTAATTATATTTCAGGCAAGTTTCCGGAAAGTAAGGGTTAGTTAACTTGAAAAAAATCGTTTTTAAGTTAAAATATTTCCGGAAAGTTGCCAGAAAATCTTGTAGTGGTATGTGATCCCCTTTAGACGACAAGTGAACACGTGATTGTTTATTCATTTATTATAATGTGAAACTGACTTATGTATACACAATTTCATATAAATATATACATTATTGTATCGCTATTATGTATTACACAATGTGGCGTCATATATAATTATAATAAATAATATAATTAAGGGGATTCGCGCGGTTTCGCAATTTCAATGTTAATTATAGCTATAGCTAGAACTCAACCTATAAATAACTCCTAAAGATAATTAAATAAATTTTTTTTTATTTAATAGATGTAATTCTACTTAATATTTATATTGTAGATTTTTAAATATAATAAATTATAATTATTTAAATATAATAGTTTAAAATAGTTAAAAAAAATTGTATAATATTTTTTATAATATAAAGTTAGAATAAGAATTTATAAGTGTACATGATAATCATACATAATAATTATAAATATGCCTAAAAGTGAAAAAGTTAAAACTTGAGAAAATTAGAGTCAAAGTTTTGTTACGCTTCCAATGGAAAATTAGTAAAATCTTTCTTTGTGAATTATCTACAGGTACGACAATACGTTATTTATAATCATAAATTCTACTTATTTATAATCAAATAATTTTACCAATTTTCCGTTGGAAGCGACTCTTTTCAACCAATGATATCTAGTTATATAGACACTTGATTTGTTTATTTATTTTAAAGCTATGATCTCTGCTGAATTCAAAACAGAAATTTTTAAATAAATACTTATTTTAATAAATTGCAATATAACATCATAAATGACAAGATTTTATAAAAAAAATACAAATAATATTCATTAATTTCCTGTCATTTTCGTAATTTTTTTAATTCATATGGTCTATTATAACACTGTTTATGGATAGAATTAGCTAAAAATAAGTTGCAATTTTTACAATGTGATAAAATAAGATACCGAAATTGGATAATATGTAATAACATTTTTTTTTTAAATTAACATATTAATCATATTTCAACCCGCGTTAACCCCCTTAAGTATTACGAGGTTAGTGAGAAATATAACGTGTATTCTTGATGTCCAATCAGTGTCACATTTTAAAGTCACCTGTTACGTAATTATATAACTAACCAACTGTTTAGGTATACATTTATTAATCTACGTAATGTATGATAGGGAAAGTCCCCTATTACCGACCTCCTCCTAATACCGACCCCCTCTCGTATCTCAGTAACTATAAGAGATATCAAAAAATTATATAAACATATTAGTAATGTTATGGTAAATATGAATAAGTATTTTTATTATCAAAATATTCAATCATACAATTGGTATTTGATCAAATGTAATATTCTAGTTTTACTTTTTGAATATTTGAATAATAACTTTTTTTAAATCATTGTAAATACATTATTAATTAAAAGAAAATGTAATGCTATGCAGAATATTGTAAATCAATTAAATGTTTATTACAATTATAAAAATAATTTAATTTGAATAACTATTAACCAATATATCTTAATTATAGCAACCTATATACCCTCTTATTACTGACCTCCAAAAATACCCTAATACCGACCCCATGTGATTTATAATATCCAATACAAATATATCCATATTTTACTTTAAAATATGTCGTAAATTGTTTGTGTATCATTGATATAGATTTATGATTCATGATTCCAGTTTATTATATACATACTGATTAATAAATAAATATTAAATAATTATATATACTATTTTTAATTAATATTTAATATAATATAATTACTATAAGGTTTAAATTTTAATTTAATATTACTATTAAAACATATATTCTATAATACATATATTGCGTGCGTTTTGTAATTATTTTGATTGGATATTATAATACTAACATTATTATACCACGATTATTTTAGGGGGTCGATAGGTGTAGGAAGGGCAGATATTAGGCACATGTATACAATTACCGACACCCCTATTTATTCTTGTATATATAATTATATTAAACATTTAAAATATCCACATTATTCAATTCCATAATATTACCCTAATTACAAAATTTCAAATAAATATATTTAATATTGAATAAGTTATAACAAATAATCATTGAGGTGTCGGTAATAGGATATTTTCCCCTGAGGCGTTGCATGTAAACATGTTCGTATTAGGTACATTTAGCATTAATAATATTATATGATCAGAGGCCGATCCTGTAGGATTGAATTAAGGGGTGCATATTTTTTAAATTTATAATAATGCATTGAAATATAATATTGTTATAAATATATTATAATCGTATTTCCTAATATGGCAAGGGAGGCCTGTGTTACATTGTTCCCCTGTGGATCCGCCCCTGGTTATATGTTTCATAATGTATGACTCATCATCATCATTATCTACATAGTTTACTGATCAGATAACTTCATAAATGCGTGATATTCCTATCTAGTCTAACAACAATGTTATTAGTAATAATTATATTAGTTGCGATAATAGGCTCACATTATGGCAGCTAAATCACGTCGATAACTTAAGTTAAGTAACTTAAATCAATTGATTTACATTAATATACTCAAATATGTCATTTAATTATTATTCTGAGCATATGGACCTATATCGGTGCAATATTGGTGCACTAATTAGCGAATAATACGACATATATGATACTATCGGTGAATATTTACTAATTTATTTAAACCTGCTGAT
>OZ025242.1:29974771-29992271 GCA_964019155.1 Osedax fenrisi
CACCCCAACAGTATAATAGTCTACTAATACATTGTTAATTCGTCTTCGAATCATACACGCCGTACGAGGTTACGCGGAGAGTAACGCGGTTCACAGTTCAGTGGTCGTATTGTTTTCACTTAGAGGGCTATGAATTAAGCCCGGCTCCGATTCGACGATAGACATAAGCGAACGTGTGTCATTTCGGTGCGAGGTTAGATGTGAACACCGTGCGACGCACGGCGTGCGTGTCGCGCACACACACACGCACGCACGCGCACACACAATACCGCTCTCGCACTCTAGATCTATAGAGCCTCTACTCTCTATAGTATACCTCTAACTAGACGCCACCCTCACCCTCACCCTACACCGCTACGATAACGACGACGACTATGTATTTCGTCACGGTCTACTGAACACCGAAGTAATCGCTCGAAATAGACGTCATCGGCCTGCCGCCGTCGCACGCGCGCATACTGCACTGTGTATAGTGACTAACATATGTCTCTCTAGTAAGAGGCCGCTTTCTCGTCGCACGGCGTGATATATCGCGCCATTGTTCTACTGACGAACAATGGAGCTAGATATACGGGGGAAATATACAGATATAGAGATGCGAAGGTAGAGGGTTGGTGAGAGGGAGATAGGCATACCTATCGATGCGGAGAGAGAGGCTGACGAATACATATGATATCTCAGCGTAACGCACGCGTACAGCGAGACCACACACGGCGTGTACGCGTGCGTCGTACGTGCTAGCGTGTAATGGATGGGATCCACACACACACACACGCGCACACACACCGGGAACCTATCTATAGATGTATTGATTAACGGATCATGATGAGATCTACGACGACGGGCGCCCTTACACACACTCTTACACACACGCCTACACACACGCCTACATACACTCTTACCACACACTCTTATACACACACACACACACACACACACACACGCGTACACATTTATAGAAACATATAAATTAGAGGACGACCGTGTTACGTAATGCATTGTTACGGCGGCTGGCGGTAATAAATAGCGACGACTAGTGGCGCTTCCTATTGTAATTGAGTAGATGGGGCTAGCGGTGGTGGTGGTGGTGGTGGGGCGGTGGGGGTGGGGTGGTGGTAACGGTGCCGTAGAAGGAGGGACGCCGCGTAACGTAAAGAGAGAGAGAGCGCGCTCGTTTTACCGACTTTCTCCTCCTCGGCTGAGAGAGCGCGCTGGTGTGCGCGGCGTACTGTGCGCGCTCGTGTGTGTGTGTGCGCACTCACCGGCACCGACTCTTGCGTCGCACGCGAAGACCAATGATAATACGAGTATCGATTGCTGGTGCGGTGATGAGTCACGGAGTGGGCACTCAGCACATCTCGATACGCGTGTGTGTATGTGTGTGTGTGCGCGTGTGTGCGCGTAGTAGAACTATAATATATATAGGTGGCAGTACTAGTAGCGTAGTAGTAATATATAAGTAGCGATATTAGTAGTGGTAGTATGCAGTCGGGACAGATTGCGTAATCTAAATATAACTATTGCGTAATCGATGTGAATTTAAACGATTAGGATCACTATTAAACGACAGCTATCTCTGTAATGATTAGCTCTTGAACTATAGGTGACTCACGGGAGTATGTGTATCCCCTTACTACCTAGTATCGTGTACACCGAGTCTAGTGCTTGTGTACGACATTAGTTCCTTCGAGGATAGATGTATACTTGTCGAATAAGATACTTAGTTAACCTTCGACCTTAACGTCACTTATATTCACCCGAGTTTGGTGCTTTTCTTTCGTACATAATACGGTGATTAAGGATGTTCTTTAACTATAGCTTGAATATATTAAAGAGAGAGACAAGTGAGTTAAACATCTAGATGATTCGATAACGTTATCATATGTTATCTAATATTTCGCATTGTTTAGATAGTACGCTATTGCTCTCGAGCTTATCCACGTTCTTTTATTATCTTCGCTTTATGTTTATTTACTATTTCATTGATTTCGCTGCCGACACTATGCTAACGATGCTAACTACGTGCTGTATACCACACGCGCGCACATACGTATGTACGTACTCCACTAGAAGTACGTAAGCATTACAACCTATCGTCAAAGATTTTGCGAAGCAAAATTCTTAGAAAAATCTTTGCTATCGTAGTAGTAAGCCATCCTCGTACAACCTATAGGAGGCTATGAGAGGTATTCGTCTTCGAACTTACACACTCGGAACTTCGAACTGTATATCGAATATTCCTAGAACTCGTATCATCGTATATAAGGACAAGATATGTGTTACAACATTTATAGTATTAATCGATTGATTGATTGATATCAATACTGCACTAAAGTAACAGTTATTAACTAGGTTTGTAGGGTACGAGGATACGAGGGTATCTTCAACTATAAACCCCTTTGTTAGGCAGTATATATTCCGTACGTTAAAGAGGACCAACAGACTCAGCTCGGAAGAGATCAATGCTTAGTTTGCCGGGATGTAATGTGAGCCACCCCCAGGGTTACTAATGGATAGCACTATTGATTATCCCAGCGTAGAGGAGCTCGGAGGATAACATTCATACTTTTGTTTATAATAAGAGATTAGATAGGAGATAGATAAGATGTATTGTATGTCCTGCATTGTAGGTGTAACGGTAGAGGGGAGAGGTAACGTATAAACTAGCCATATAGATAGTTCTAGATCAAGTATCGTCATGATAAGCTAGTTGTGACACACACACTGTGTGATGACACACATATATGTAATGCGAAACATTATTTTCAACTAATGGCTATAAATACTATTAATAATAATACATTCATTAAGTTTAAATGTTATGGTATAAATCAATGGATATCAGAAACAAATAATTAATTTTCGCAATATATTTATTTCATAAATGAGAGTGCATCATAAGACACTCATAAGAGATATTGTGAATACAGGAACACTCTAGATTTTTTATATTATAAATCGAACTAGCTATACTTTTGGAGAAACTGCAGTTCTTTTAGAAGATCTATCGATAGATGACAGTAAGTCCAGTAATAACGAGTAGACGTGCATTACTCAGGATGAGTTAAATTAACGAGATATATGTGTGTATATAGAATGCCCTCTGGTCAGGATGTGTGTGTAAGTGCGACGAAGAGCTTTTGGATAGTTAGTTTGATATTCGAATGACAAATTAGACTCGTTTTAAAACTGCCATAATTCGCATATGTTCAGAGTGCGATATTCTATGGTAAGCACTATATAGATATTGTATTCGTGGTACTGTAGAACAACAGTTATTGAAATCAATATATGAATTGATTGATACTTATTGATACGAGCAAGTATAATTAATTAGAGGGAGTTGTCGTTTAGGTTGTATTGTCTGCATTGATGGCGTTATTCATATTCAACTCGGAACGCTAATCTCGGGATCGGATTATTTACAAACATCCACAGACTGCATGTCATCAGTATCAATATGAATAGATATTATATATATATAGGTATCTAGTTGATTGTTACACAGAACGAAGGTATATATTAAATGGGGCTATTATGGTACTTACAATCGGTTTAGGAAACTACACTGTATACTACACCATGATTTAGATGTAGAGGTGTTATGTTTAACAATGTATAGTGATAATACAGAAACTAGCACTTAATATGAACAGTCCTAACTAAGTATATAGTATACCTATACTAATAATAATATCAGTAGTAGTAATAGTAGTATTAGAGGAAATGGTACTATTATTAATGAAGGTAGTTATAGTGACAATATCATTAGTAACGACGGTAGTGATACGGATACGTCATCTTCTTAGTTTAGTGACGTCAACAGTTTGCATTTTACCCCGTCCCTTCAGTAACCACGCCCCCCCCCCCATGATGATTCACTAGGGACACATAGAGCCGATGCATATGACTCATAGTTCTCCACTAGATTATATAATCACACTGTTCTAGCGTTGGTGTACGACGCGTTTAAAAAAATATATACATGAATATACAGACTCGTATATTTATATAGATATGAGTATATATATATATTAGTGTATAGTATAAACTATTAATAATTCGCAGAGGCGATCTGCTAATGCCAATAAATCAATGTAGTGGTCACTATTGCAGCACGTTGGTGGGTCCAGTTTATCAGAGTGTGTTCACTTATTATTATATCATAATTATGTAATGATTGTGTAATGTATTGTGCTTCTATATATATATATATATATATATACACATATGTATGTGTATTCGTATATATGTATGTTTGATACTACAATTATATTATAAATAATCATTTGTAGATTAATATTCTAATATACATTTATATATATATATAATCTTCTATATATATATATATATATATATATGTGTGTGAATTTAGATGCACCTAAACATATATATATATAAATTATTATTACATTGTATTTGATTTATATTTATAGAAGCTAATAAAATATAATTAGATTATTGATTGATAGTAAATAAAGAAATGCAAAATAAATATAAACTTTTTTATTATGTGGTAAATATAAAATATTACAATGGGACAAGGCTTTTTACTTTGTATTGCCATACTATGAGATCCTAGAGTTGGTCAGTAATTCAATACTGCATTACATAATATAATAATATAGAGATGGCAGAACAATATTATTGTTTATACTCATTAAAATGCTATTCACCTGTAGTATAGGTAAGTGTATGCTTTTCATTGTGGGTGTTTGTGTATATGCATGGGTGTGTGTGTGTGATATTTTGTTGTGTAGGTTGGTGTTTGTGTGGGACAGCAGGAGTCGGTTGTAGACTTGTATTGTGGGCTGTGTATTCTGGGATGGGGTCCAATATAGTGGCTGGATGGGGTGGGATTCCTCTGATAACCGTAAGGTTCATACGCTAAAACTACACTAGGCTACTGAAGTAAATGTGTATTTAATTGTACGTATCTATGTATATGTATGTACAAATGGATAGTCATATAAATTAGTATAAAAAGGTGTTTGTGCAGCCAAACAAAAGTGGGCAGCGATGGTGTGTGGCAATTGACATGGGAGTAGGGACGGGGGCGGGATTATGTACAGGGGGGCGGGGGACTTATTAGCTGTCAAATATTGACAGCAGGTCTTCGGAGGTAGTGGTGGCGTTAGCAGCAGAAGAGACTCCGTTTGTTTCTTGAGGACCGAGGTAGGACAACAGTTCCATAGGATCTCCGATGTTCTCTGATAGCAGCTGTGTAACAAAGGGCTAGCGTAAACATTATCATCATAAGTATAGCATACATATACATACATATATCTATACTATACTATACTATACTATACTATACTATACTATACTATACTATACGGTGGAATGTATTAAATTATAGATAATTTACGGAATAAAAAATTATTATTATGATAAGAAGTTTTCTACAATATAATATTTATTCTCTATTTATCTCCATTTGTACTTATATATAATTATTATTTTATTTTTATAATATTATTATCAATGAAAAAGATTTTTTAATTATATATAAAATCTAATAAACATATAATTTTGAAATTTATATTTTACAATATTATAAAACATGGCCGAACTTAAATAGAACACTAACATCGAGGTCATCTTGATTGGGACCTTGGCCTTCGATTGGTGTCGGGTCAAAGTTTAAGTCGGCAGCGAAATCTAAGTCATCCGCGGAAGTGGGAACGCAGTTCTTGGAAGTTACGGAGGTGGGGGCGACGGAGGGGTTGACGGGGGCGGCAGTCGATGATAAAGGCACCGGAAGGTTAGGGGTTTGATTGGTGATCGAGGTGGTGGTAGTTACAGAGGCTGGCTGAGATCCGTTGCTATTGGATCGAACCGGTGACAGAGAAGCGGGCGTTTGTGGAGCCGTCACTATTCCTGTTGATGCTAGTGTCGATACTGCCGTCGCAGACATTCTTGTGGCAGCGTTGGCGTCCAGTGAACCGGAACCTATTGTTGATTATAGTAAAGGTCATTAACTACTACTACTACTACTACTACTACTACTACTACTACTACTACTACTACTACTACTACTACTACTACTACTACTACTACTACTACTACTACTACTACTACTACTACTACTACTACTACTACTACTACTACTACTACTACTACTACTACTACTACTACTACTACTACTACTACTACTACTACTACTACTACTACAACTACTACTACTACTACAACTACTACTAGCAACAACACCACTATGTTACATAAGATGTTATTGTTGTTGTTACAAAAGGTTACAGTGCAAGTTATGAGGTAACTTCACATAAAGAGGAGCGTTAGGAGATGGATCAGTGATTAATGATGGAGCAGCTAAGACAATAGGCTAGCTAGCAGCTAGAGGCCTATCTAGGTGCATACCATTATTAAGATTATCCGTGGAGTCGAGGGTGTGATTGGTGCCGACTGAGTCACCCATCTGAGACAGGGATGCGATGAAGTCAGGGGTCCCGGAGGCTGGGGGGAACGAGGGAGACGATATGCTTACAGCGGTGGCGGCGGGAGTAGTGGTGGAAGGGACCGATGGGGGCTGGGGCTCGTAGTAGGGCGACGCGACCGGTTGCGATTGGTTACTGGGGGGACCATTCTGCATGTAGTTTGAACCTGTGTGTGTAGGTGTGTATGTGTAGGTATGTGTAAGTGTGCATGTAGGTATGTGTAAATGTGTGTAGGTGTATATTCATATGTAGATGTGTGTCTATATGTATCTATATGTATCTATGTGTGCATGTGTGTCACTGACATCTATATGATAGGATAATACTAAATATGGAAGGGGGATATTGATAGTATTGACATATAGTATTATGCTTATCATGTTACTAGTGGCCAATGAGGGGAGGGCAATCATACATTCACTACCTAGCTCAGCTTAATAAACAGATAATATCATTACTGAATACAAGTGTTCCATAATATTTGATAGACAGACACAGAGAGACTCACACATATACACACACACAGAGAGAGAGAGTGTAGATTATAAAATCACAGGTAGGTAAAGGGTTGATTGATGGATTGATTCGAGGTACTATATCTGATTGGCACTCTCTCTCTCTCTCTCTCTAACACTCTCTACAACTATTGCATTGCAGTAGACATCTGTTTTTGTAGGCATACATGCATAGTCACCATACTGACTGGCACACGTACACCCTCCACCACTATACACTGTGTTGCTGTATTATTGCCAGAGCTAGATGTGTTTTTTAGCTGCCGTCGTGAAATAGATCATAAATAACTATACAACAAGTAGTAGGCGCGCACACACACACACACACGAGCGCGTCCATGTATGCGCGTGTGTGCATATCACTGAAGGAGTCCACCACAATGTGTATGGGATGAGGGTGGGCAGTGCACTTGTATATCTATAGCCCAAGTTTCTCCTCTAGCGCCCCCCCTCCCCCTGGTATGTATAAATACTGGTGACATCATACTGTATTATAGTTTACGACGACGACTACTACTTGCCTAATGGAAACACAGACAATGTGGTTTTTAAGTGAACGCCAGTATTGTTTATTTTCATATGGCTTTGGCAGGGGGGCATTTATAAATAAAGCTGGTGACATGATCTCAACAAGACTATATATACATCTATAAATAGATTAGTGAAAACAAACAGGCACGCGTGTATACATACATGTGAGAGAGTGGCTCTCTCTATACGCGATACTGTCATCACATAGTCATCATCATATAGCCGATATAGAGGTCAACTAACCGGGAAGTTGACCTTGAGGGGGTGAGGTCATTCGTTGAGCGGAAACCAGACTGTCCCAGGTAGACATGGTGGGCATAATCATCGAGGAAGGAGACATCGTCTTGTTCCAATTTATGGAATGACAATCACCGTTTACTGTGTAGAATCGGAATGATGATGATGATTCTTTTGTTAGGAATGCTGTTATTAGGTGGTGGATGAGTCACCAGCAACCACCTATGTTATTACTAAATAATCATTCTATTTACACATATATACACAATCACTGGGGCGTTCGAATAGTACACGATAATAAATAAAAACAAAGTGACACAAGAATTTCCTAATAAAACAAACACCTATCTACGTATGACACATTCATCATTGTTGGTGTCACACTATGGATGTATGTATGTATGCTATGCCCTTATAAGGTAGCGGGGGTAGATAAGGTAGTGGGGTAGCTCTCTCTACTGACCGGGGGTGTTGTCGCCGTCGAGTTCTTGTTTAATGATGGAGGTCAACGGTTTCACGGGTTTCCAGGAAGCTGATTGGTCGATGGTGACCTCGTCGAATTCAGTGGTCCGTAGCCGATGCAGGATGCCCCAGATGTACTGGTCGATCTCGAGGCCTTCCAGTAGGGCCGTCTTACTGTAGGGGGGTGGGGGGGGGGTTAATACAGTGAAGTGTGGTGTGGGGGTCATTTAGGGACACAGTGAGTGTGTGTGTGTGTATGTGGGTATGTGTACACCTATGATAGGCTATTGTGTAATGGCAACACTATAAAGGGTTATTGTTATTGCTGTTCATTGTTATACATTGTAGTAGGTGAATGAATGAAAGAAAGTGTGTGTGTATGTGTGTGTGAGAGAGAGAATGAGAGCTAGCTAGTTAGCTATAAACACTTGACAATGTCAATATTGAAATGGAACCAGCAATATTGTATGCTTATTTATACATACCCTGTTTCATAGGTGTACACATGTGTGTGAACATTGTACAGTAACATGTATACATATATGCAAGCATTAACTTACTATATACATGTCTCTTTGTGGGCATTAATAGCATTAGCAGTGCTTTTTTACAATAGTGTACCACCTCTCTACCACACATTCATAGATAAAGATGTTTAGATAATGAAGGATAATAAATGTATGAGTCATAATTAGAGAATAATAAATATGATAATGAATCATGCTATGATGACAACTTATACACAATGAATTAAGTGCATGAACACTACAGTATTGATTAGCTATACAGAGAGTTATGCGGACATGGCTAGGTTGGATAGTGATGACTATTAAGTGGTTATTGTGCTAGAGAATTCTGTACCACCAGCAATCCAATTAAGGATTACACAACAATACAAAGAGTGTGACACTAGGTAATACATCACTCTTTGTAACAACTTGAATACCCATCTTGCCAAGTACAGGCAATGATTACTCAGTGTACAAAGGAGGCATCAATTCTATGTAACTTTCTAGCAACATCTCGGGGAAAGTTACTAGAACAAGTTCATTTGCTGGAAATAAAGAAACTTTCATGTATTCTATTCCCGGCAATAAATGTCAGTGAATGTTGTGTAACCCATTATCTATAGCCCCCAATACTCACAGCCCCCATTACCTATAGACCCTATTCTCTATGTCCCCATTACCCAGATTACCTATAGCCTTCATAACCTATAACCTCTTTAATCCATAGCCCCCATTATTCAAAGCCCCCATTACCTATAGCCTACATTATCTATAGCCCCCATTACCTATAGTCCCTATAACCTAAAGCCCCCTTTATGAGCCCCACTACCCCGATTACCTATAGCCACTATAACCTAGAGCCCCCTTTATGAGCCCCACTACCCCGATTACCTATAGCCCCTATAACCTAAAGCCCCCTTTATGAGCCCCACAACTATGATGTACAAACTTGCAGACGGGGCATCTCCATGTCCCCCGTTCGCAGTTCAACTGCAGATAGCTCTCGAGGTCAAAGCATTGTATGTGTTTACAGTCGCGACCTCTGGCCGGCAGAGAGATACGTCTGAAGGTCACGGGACACTTGAGCACTATCTTCACGGCAGTCTGTTCTACCTGGTCGTCGCTGCCAGACGAACCGTTCATCGTACTGCCGTTAGCAAAGTTTCGCTTCACTGTTGACGGTGGTGGTGGTTAGAGTAGGGGGAGATAGGGGAGGGGTTGTAATAGAGGGAGGAGAGTAGGGGAGATAAGGGAGGGGAGGAGTATAGCACAGTGTACTTCATCTTAATGAAACTTACTATGTTATTATAACAATATTAATGTAGTTACAGTGTATTGCGGCAGACAATATTGACTTAGTTGTATGATATTACAGATCATTTAATGTCAATGAGATTTTTTATTTAGATGAATATTTAATTAAAATTTATGTTTTAACACATGTTATATCTATATTTAATATTTATATTCAAATAATTATTAATTAAATAATATTCATAGTTAATTTTTATAATTTATAATATCAATAGGAAACATATTATTAATACATTCATCTAAATTGTATTTAAAAAATGTAAAGAAGAATTCAACATATTAAATATAAATGTATAGAATATCTCATATCATTTAATTATTTATTATAATTCTATTTGAAAATATATAGTTAGAATTAAGTTAAATAAATTATATTTTTTACAATGATTAAAACTAATCTATATAGTATATAGTAATAATTGAATGGCACTATTTTAAGAATAACAATGATATTTATAAAATATTTGTGTAAATAGAATTTATATTTATTCAATTTTATTTGAAATCTTTAAATATATTTACTATATTTACATGAGTCATTAAAAATGATAATGTATAGATTATAATATTTATAAAATTATAAAAAATATAATATTTTAAATTGTTATGCAAATATTTTATCATAAAGTTTAATGATGAGTAATAAACATTATAATATATATATGTTATGTTATGCCTCAATCATACTATTAAATGTTAAAGTAATTATTATTATTTATAAAAATGTCAATGATGCAATTAATAATCTAGAATTAAAAAATGCATCATTGCAATAATGGCAAGCTGTGTAGTAATTTATGCTTTATTAATCGGCCCTTACACACACACACACACACACACTAGGGCATCTAGGCCATTCTATGCTATTGTGTTCTATATTATAATAGAATAATAGGTATAGTAGTAGAAGTATATGTAAATAGATACAAAGGTACTAAGCACCAATAGGAGACCAGTGGGTATACAAGGGTATAAATAGCAAAGAACAAAGAACAAAGAACACTACTAATTATCATTGATAGGTGTATGACTATAGGCAATGACTATAGGCAAGCCTATAAGATAATAATAGATGTGTGCTGCACTATAGTAGTCTATTGTGGTGTTAATGTTAAACTTGAATCAATATAGGTTCAGTAAATGGCTGTCCATTGAGAGAAGCCATTGTTAAGGTAACAATGTATAGAGAGAGAGAGAGAGAGTGACAGTGATAATAAGTAGCATCAATGACTAATATATATATATATTGTGTGGGGTATGTTTAGGGTGTGCTATACTTACACTGATGTTAATACACCAGGGGGGGTGGGGGTGATTATTAGGGTTATATCAATATATAGGTAAAATGGGTTGACCACTATTATTTAATGTATCGGAATACATGTCAATAGCTAAAGGGGAGTGGCTTATATCACTTTTAACCTTTAGTTATACAATGTTCTGCTGGAAGTAGACGTTTTCTGAGCAGTCCTTGAAGGACACTTCTCACGCTGGGTCGATGCACGAGTTGTAGCACAAACAGATGCGACTGTGAGGGTAAGGAGGGGTTATCACCGGTGGGAGGAATGGTGGGAGGAATGGTGGGAGGAATGGTGGATAGTGTTTCGGGGAAGGGGATAGAAACGGAAAGAGGTGAATCGAAGCTTAGTCGCACAAAACTATGGGGTTTACTGGGGTTCCAGGGAGGTGTATAGACAAATTGAAATAGGAGCATGGTCAAAGATAAATGATCATATGGGGGGGGGGGTTGTTTAATATTTGATAAACCTAGTGAAGATAGGAAGAGTTGTGGAAAGCTGGTGGAAAATATTCAGGGGGGCTAAAAGGGGGGGGGGAGCAAACTTGGGCGGTAATAATAATAATAAGTTTACTTAGATGTATAAAGTTGGACAACGGACAATCAGTTGATATACTACTTATATGCTACAACACCATATCGTGACACTTAAATAATAGTATTCTGCACTAACGCAACAACACGCGGTCACTGTTATCTGTATACTGTTACGACCGGGCTGACAGACAGACTTCAGGTACAGGGGCTTATGGGAGATCTTGTTGTCGCCGCGTTCTATGTTCAGTGGCATGTTGTTGACACTGACGGTGACGGAAGCGGGCCAGTTTGTGTTCATGTTCTGATCTTCGTGATGGAAACACTTCAGCTGTAGTTCAAGGTCGTGTCTGACAGGAGGATAGGTCGTTGTTATGTATAGGTTGTATAGGTTGTATTTCTCGGTGCTGGTGATAACTTTAGAAAGCACACTTTTAGGTGAATTAGTTAATGGCTGTTGCATGATATCAAATGTATTAACATATGTACGATTAGTGGCTATTATTTGAAAAAAGTGTTATTGTTTTCAGTGCTATACTGAAATACAGGAGGGGGGAGATATAATGCTATATGTATATGTGTATATGTGTATATATATGAATATTTGATTGATAATATATATATATATATATATATATAACTTAACATGATGGTGAACTAATATTAGGATAGTAGTAAATATGGCACTTCCTTTGTTGTGCATTCTATGAATGGTTTGAATTAAAAAAGTGGCTGCATGGATACATGAACTATTACTAAATATGAAAGTCAACATAGACATATGTTAATGTGCTTGTGTAACAGACTGCTGCACACTAAATGCTATGGCTATAGTTATGGTACACTACTAGAGACAGCAGCTGTTACCGATAGCGATGATGGTGGTGACATGACAGGTGGTAGTGTATACCATCAACGCTTCAAGAAACTACTCACTAAAACCGATTTATGTAAGCTAAAACATTAACTTCAATATATATGGACGGCCGATAGCCTTGTTTGACTGTGATGTATACCTCCACATGAGGGTCTGGTAGACGGTGTCTCTCAGATTGAAGGCGTGATTACTGACGGCGAGGTTGTGTTCCAGTCGGAAGGGGGGTAACACTACCCCATCTCGGACGGGGAAAGTGAGCCGTAGTTCATCGGGTTCCTTCTTGATGATGGGGGTGACGGCTACCTGGGGAAGTGGGGGCTTAACGTCCACTATCTGGCTGCCTGGAGCTCCGGGGGTCATCGGTGGGGTCGGGGCGCCGGGTAATGGAGAGTGCGAGTTGTATACTTGGAGGGGGTTCGTCTGGGGGGTGGCGGGGTATTGCATTAGTATAATGATGATGGTGATTGTGATGTTGAAAGTTAAGGTGATAGTGATGGTGATAGTGATGATGATTGTGATGTTGATAGTGGTAGTGATAGTGATGTTGAAAATGATGTTGAAAGTGATGTTGAAAGTGAGGTGATAGTGGGGTGATAGTGATGGTGATAGTGATAGTGATGGTGATAGTGATGGTAAAAGTGATGGTGATGGTGATAGTGATGGTGATAGTGATGGTGAAAGTGATGGGGATGGTGAAAGTGATGGGGATGGTGAAAGTGATAGTGATGGTGAAAGTGATGGTGATGGTGAAAGTGATGGTGATAGTGATGGGGATAGTGATGATGATAGTGATGATAGAGGTGATTATTATGATGATAATATATACATTAAAGTTTTCAACCTGTTGAGGCATAGGTGGATAATTTGGCTGGCCCTGAGGAGGGTAATATACTCTATTGAAATGCGTCTGTTGTTGTTGTTGTTGTTGCTGAACTTGTTGTTGCTGAACTTGTTGTTGTTGTTGTTGCTGTTGTTGTTGTTGTGCTTGTTGTTGTTGTTGTACTTGTTGTTGCTGTACTTGTTGTTGTTGTTGCTGTTGCAGAGTTGGTTGCGATGCAGGATGGGGTTGAGAAGGCATGTAACCGGGTTGATATCCGACTGGTACTGATTGAGTTGACCTCTACAGGTGTTCAAGGTTAATTAGAATGTAGACATAAAGCATTAGACTAAATCATTAGACTAAATCATTAGATGGTAAATCAAAGCCTGGTGTATATAAAAAAGGGAATTCAGTGTGTAGTGCTAATAGTGTAGTTCAATATCTAGTGCTAATAGTATGTATGTTTAAATGTGTATATATAATGATTAAATAAGAGATGTTATAGAACTAAGGTTAAACCTGAGTTTGAGACGGAAGGTAGTTGGCTACGGGTTGGGTGTTGCCGGGGTAACCGGTGGGAAGCTGTTTGTATTGTCCGTAGGGTTGGGGCACAGTGGTACATTGTTGAGACATGTACTGCTGTTGTTGTTGTTGTTGTTGTTGCTGTTGTTGTTGTTGTTGTTGCTGTTGTTGTTGTTGAGCACTGGCCGGGAACAGAGCCCTTTTGTTCTGCATGTACTGATGCTGGGTAGGATAGGGGCTCTGTCGAACGTTCTGTCGCTGGTAGACAGTCTTCAAGGGCATCGCTGTCACCGCTGCTGCAGGGGCTATCTGAGCCTGCATTCGGGTGCCGTTCTGGTAGTAGGCTTGCATCTGTGTATGCGCGTGTGTGTGCTTAGTATGGTGGCGTTGTATGGTGTTGTGTGGTGGCGTTGTATGGTGTTGTGTGGTGGCGCTGTATGGTGTTGTGTGGTGGCGTTGTATGGTGTTGTGTGGTGGCGCTGTGCCATCTAGAACTAGGATACACCGCCTCCGCAGTGTAATTATTATAAACATCTAATATAATGATTTATTGTGAAAACATGTAAAATCCATATTTTACATATATATATATATATATATATATGTAAGTACATAAATATAATACTACATTATCAAAGATGAAGCACAGGGAATCATAAATAAAAGAAATAATCTAGACAAATGTACGCACAATTGCACAAACCTGAGGGTTGGTAGTGTATTGAGCTGTCATATGGGGTTGAGGTTGCATAGGGGGTGGTACCACGTTGGGTTGTTGTATCATTTGTTGCGTGGGTGGGGGTTGCTGCTGCTGAGGTGGGGGTTGTTGTTGTTGGGGTTCATGAACCCCGATGACGGCGGTAGCGGTGGCTGTAGCTGTGGCGGTGGCCGTAGCAGCTACTAGCGCCGCCTGGGAGAGAGAATCGTGTTGGGGATGAGCGGGGGGAACTCCGTTAGGCATCCGCACGTTGGGGTACTGATGGTGTCGGGCGTAGGCGGTAGCAGAAGCAGTCATGCCTCCGTTACCGGGGTAGGGTTGGGGCTTTTGCAGGTAACCCACGGGACCTAGGTTTTGTTGATGGGGCGGGGCTTGAGGAGTCGGATATTGTCCGTAGGCATTGACCTGTTGGTAAGTGGGTGGTCTCACTACTTGACCACCAGCCTGACCCCATACACTGGTTACTACATGAACACCAGTTTGTGGGGGCTGTTGTGGCTGCAAGACGGGTTGTTGTTGTTGTTGTTGCTGCTGCTGTTGTTGTTGTTGTTGCCATAGTAATGGATCAATGCTGTAGGAGGCGGGACATGTACAATTATGAATAGATTGCAATATTAAAATTGATTAAAACTAGAAATATGGTTTTTTAGAAATAATATATACATTTAAGAATATTAAGATGTTCGTCAATTTTAAACATTGATTTAATTACTAATATTTATATTAACCAATTTATATAGAATACATTCAAATAATCGTAACTAATATTATTTAAACAGCATATTTATGAACAGCATAATTAATAATATTATATCTGATTATATTTGCTTGACACAATGACATACCCTGTTTGATTGGGCATTTTCTGCATGGCTGCCTTCATATTACTGGAAGAACGTCCTGTACTAGACAACTGAGCTAACCATGTATTCAGGAGAGCTGTATAGTCAATATAATATATTTAGCTATATTATAAATAATATATCATATTATTCAAATTATTATAATAACTTACTAATATAATTTCGATTTCAATATTATCATCAAACATAATATTGATACATTTATTGTTAAATGTTTAAAATTCAATTTATAGGTATCACTATTAGTACATATCAATAACAATATTGATTCATTAATTTCTATAAATAACAATGTAATAGATCATAATAACTATTGATAGATTTGGTATTAATGCTGTTAACATAAAAAGTTATTTAATCGAAAAATATAAAATAAAGAGTTAACCAATAATTAATGACATTTCATATTTGAATACATTTGTAATGGCTCAGATATATTTGTCAATTCTTAGATTACATACAATTTATTTAATTTCTAATAAAGTAAATATAAATATTATAAAAAAACACAAATATTATTACATAAAACAATGAGGAATAAGAAAGATTGGCAATACAATACATTTAATACACGTTAATTGCTTAAATACTGTATTAAAACTCTTTAATACAGTTAATTGACAAATTATTAAAATGTAAAAAGAAGATTACACCATAATTAGTGGTGCACTATATATATATATACTCAATGTTAATTATTTTTTTCAGTAATAAACAAAATTTATTCGTCTGATTTTCTTCTGAATATATTTTCTTCAATACAATAAATTTGTTTGTTTATTATTTTGAAAAATTATAAATATCTACATTTAATAAATGTCATTTATTAAAAAATTAATTGTGAACAAAACATGATTTTCATTATAATAAAGTCAGTTAATCTATATGATAAAATGAAAATAGCAATAATGAATATCATACAATGATTACAAGCATAAATACACTCATTATTGAGTACCAGTGTGGTATAGGTAATGGAATTAATTTAATGGGAAAATGTAAGTTAGGTATTGTATTACATGTTTACATGAATGAACAACGAATACACTATATTTATAAACATGTGTGTGTGTGTATATGTGCTATGCATTTATTTGTGTTCATGTGTGTTTATTTTGTTATTAGTATGCAGTAGTATAGTCTATATATTGTATAAATATAATCACTAGTAATACTTATAATTATAATGTATATATTATATAAATAATAGATTATATACATATATAAATATATATATTTATAAATATAAACAGAAAAATAATATATATATATATATGTATATGGATTACTTTGCATATGAATACTTAAGTATATCTATTTTAGTCAGATCACTTGTTAATAGACTATATTCAATATTCAATATAATATCAAATATAGTATAACTTATACTGTATAATACATATTATATATATATATATATATATATATAAATTAGTGTGTTTTATTGATATAATGTAGAATTACATATACATATATATTATGCTACAATAAAACTGATAATGGAGAAATGTTATAAATATATTTAATAATGTTGTTCTTATTGATACAAATATATTCTAATTATTACATTGACTACATACTATACATTGACTACTACTATTGTAATAATATGTTTAGAATAATATAAAATTATGTAATAAATCTTATTAATCTTATGTAATAACACATTAAAATATAAATGACTACAAGTTAATTGTATCCTATACAAATATAAGTGTTTAATTAATAACATTTTAATTTGTTTAAACATTTAGAAATAATATATAATATATAAATAAATATTGATATATAAATATATATATATAATACTAATGTTATTGTAATTATACAATAAATATATATATAT
>OZ025242.1:29997271-30049771 GCA_964019155.1 Osedax fenrisi
TTTTATATAAAATATGTAATTTATTTGTAAATTTAAAAATGTCACCCGTATTTTGGTCATATATGCACATATATGTGCAATGCATACTGTTTGGAAAGTTATGTATATATACTATATAACACTTACCAACTAATACTGGGGAATATGTATATATATATATATATATATATATATATGCATAATGTAATTAAAATATATAAATTCAATATATATATATGATGTATAGGACATATATAATATATAATGTAATTACTTGGTGATACATATTTATATTTATATACAACTTTATTATGAATTAATTTTAAAAGATTTGTTTTAAATCAGTCATTAGTTAATTAACTATTTTATTTGTATTATAAATGAACATTCTATACACATTAGTTAATTAGTTAACGTTCATCAGTAATTAATATCATTAATAAAATAGTACCTAATTGTTATTGATAAGTATACATATATGATATTCTCTACATATTCTCTCTTTAATAAATAAGGAATGACCGATGCAATAAAATATACTATATATATAAAGTTATATATACAGACGTATAATATACGTCATATTTTCAATATACACTTTATAAGAGTATAATTCATCACTCACTCGGGTGTTTTATACTACTTTTATCTATCCCTCCTTTATATGAATAGTACATTTAAACGGATTTATGACTCCTTATCTTATAAATAAACATAAGCTTTAAGTATAAAGTAGCTCTAATTCATCTTGTTAAAATATTCATATATATATATATATATATTCAGACATGAACTTAGATCATACTGTATACGTTTCTACTATATATATATATATACAGTGTATATTATACACACATATTCGCAGTTCACTGTGTGAACTTCACAAAGTGTGTGTTGTCCGTAATGGAAGCATAAGTTGTCGGACAGGTAAAGATTGTTTTCATCGGTGGCGGCTCCTCCGTCATAGTTGAACAACGAAGTGTGACCTATGACCCGCGACCACCTGTGAACGTGTGCGCACACACACACACGTATATCTCTCACGTTAGCCGCCGCCTTAGCTAGACGAAAAGCTAATAAATTTGTAATTAGCGATCAGCGAGAGAGACTTTGCGGGCGCCGAGTTTCGTTAATTGGGTCGTGATTAACCGACACGTGCGCGCGCGCATGACGCCCGCAAATCATTGAAAGTTATTATTGTGATTATTTTAGTGTTGTGGTGGTGGTGGTGATTAGCTATTCGTCGAGAGTGAGAGAGAAAGAGATCCGAAATGGCTCGTGTGTTCTGCACTTCGGTCTACTTATTATTCAGTTGGCGATTTATCACTTTATCGTCGTGTGCGTGTGAGTGAGTGTGTGTGTATATGTGTGTGTATATGTGTGTGTGCATGGTGCGTCCACCACTTAATCGATATGTTTTGTTTCTCAGATAAATATTGTTAACGATAACATACATATGTTCATAAAATCTAACACATGCATCAAAATAATGGAAACATCATTGTATGCGATATACTCTGCTATCGTACGTTGGATCCATAGAGCTAGAGAGAAACAGTTCTATATAGCTCTATGGTTGTATCCTACACACTTTAATCAAATACATGTGTACTTATATATGTTGGTTTATAACGATTCGTGATTATTTAATTATCATTATATACTCATTATACCAACATCATTATTACATAATATTTATTATGTAAATATACATCTAATTTAACGAGATTATATAACATAAATAATATATTCATCATCAGTTTTTTTAATAAAATTCATAAATAAACCAAACACACACAAATATATATATATATATAATGTTAATGTAATATAATGATGAACTACAATACATTTATTATTCATATACAAATACATAACACATTCATAGACATTAGTAAATACCTATGTTTTTGTATATTTAGTCGTATTCTGCATATTGTTATTTACACGAGAGTTGTTGACAAGTTATGTAATAGACTATTAGGGTATTTAAATGATATTTATATTAATAAACAATGAAGTAGACATCACATACTGTTAAATTATATCTATATATATATATATATATATATATATACTTATAAAATACACAATGTACATGACTCCTATACAATGTACATTGTACACTGTACATAATTATATATACACTGTAAAAGTTAGTGTATATATAATTATATATATGTATATATATATAATTATATGCATATATATATATATATATATATACACATATACTTATATGCATATATATAGACAACTTATTAGAATGTTTCATATTTAATTGTGTTTTAATAAAGGTGTTGCATAATACGAAAACGAATTCAATTAGACTAGAACGCTCGGCTGGAACATTAACACGGCGCATTGCATACCTCGCTACTACGTCGACTAGCTATATAGCGTAAACAATACCACACTATTCTCTAGAAAGTATACTTATATTAGATTAGATTGTATGCGCCCGACAGCGCGATCACCCTATTAGAAATGTATAAATTACCACTGAAATGATGAATTATATAGAAAAACTGTTTACATAAACTACTACTGCGATCTGTAAATAAATTATCTACTGGATAATAACCATGCGTTTACGACGTTTTGTTTCGCATTTCGCGAACGACTATACTTAGATCTACTCATCCGCTAGGTGTCAATACTACACGCAATGTTTCACGTCTCATGAGATATGTGAATTATAGAGTATTACACCAATAGCATGGACAATATTGCCCTTATAAATAGTAACATTATACATATAAATATTTACTTACTAATAAAATGCATCTTTCATGTCTACTGTATTATAGTATTAATTATAATACAGTTACAGTGTTATTGTAGTAACGAATTTATATGTAAAATGCATACGATATATATATATTTATTGTGGTATTATTATATTATAATAGGATATGTATAGGTTGATTATTATTATATGACAGTAAATTAGTATTGATTACGCCCACACAAACATACATATATATATATATATATATATGACCATTTATTATTATAATACAAATAAGATAAATAGGATGTCAAACTTATATAAATAATTAGGTACATATGTATACAAATATATGATTACAAATAGATAGTACCTATTAGGTACTATATTATACCTACTAAACATCTCATAATTAATATATTTCAGTATTAATTTATATAAATAATAATTTGATAAATATTATGTTAAAGAGTTAAATACTATACAAAAATTATCACTATATTAATATCCTTATAACATATGTAATTTTAATGGTAGATCAGTAAGTGATTAGGTATAATATATTACAACTTATTTTTTAATTTTTAATTTTTTTAAATTATTAATGAAACAATTATAGTCTTATTTAGCATTATACATATGTTATTGAATATACATAATATATATTTATAATTAATATTAGCATGTAATTTAAAATGATTTCCTTATTTAAAAAAATATATATAAAACCAGATTGATTCACCGTAAACGAGAGTTAACCCATATAGATATAGAAGTTCAGTGAACTACGAGATCAACTACCTGTCAGCATTTTATTTACTGTTTATATATTATGCAATTTGTTTGTCTAAAAAGTTAAATTGTGCATATTGTATACTTATGATTATTTGGTTATATTTCTATATATATACATACAATTAGGCGTATTATATAGACAAATATACATATGTGTATACTATTTTAAATGTTGTTCATATATTTATATTCATTAATAGCATTTAAAGGTATAATTATATTCTATATCTGACAGAAATGTTGGAAATAAATATCTATAATCATGGTAATATTACTGAAGTACTATATAACTATAGTTATAACTAATGTTAACATGTATATATATATATATATATATATAGTATATAAACTATAGGTAAAAGTATATATACCTATAAGTTAAACTATAGTTATTATATATTATTTTAAATACAGTAATTTGCTTTTCTTATATTTCATCATTATTTATAAGTATATGTATGAATTTATATCTCAAAAATAAATATAATAATTTATGATAATATTATTTGAATAATACATTTTTAAATAATTTATTTTTTATAAAATGAGATATGGAATTTTTCTTATGGCTCTATTTCTACTCTGCTGTATATTTGGTATACCAAACTATATATATATATATATATATATAGTATATACTATATATATAGTATATATATATATATATATATATATATATATATATATATATATATATATATATATATATATATATATATATATATATATATATATACTACTACTGGTATATACTCAAACATAATATACAAACACACGAAAATAAAAACATAAACATGTATAGAACATACACATACAAATATATTTGTGCGTATACGCACTATATGCACACACACACACACACACACACACACACACACACACACACACACACATACACACACACACACACACACACACACACACACACACACATACTATATTAATTTATAATATATAATTCATGTAAACTGTAGGTATTGTACATATAAATTAATATATTACATCACATCATTATATCATTTATATTTTATATCACATCATATAATTCACACACACACACACACACACACACACACACACACACACACACACACACACACACACACACACACACATACACACACATACATATATATATATATATATATATATATATATATATATATATGTGTATGTGCATATGCGGTTATGTGAGTGCGTATGTGTAATACACACTGTATATATATATGTACATGTGTAGGTAAACTATTATCAATATTGACCGTGCTTGATTTAAATACGAATATCTGTTTGATAATGTGTGATAATTCCCATACTAAATAGGCATGGCTTACTCTCATTAAAAAGCAACACTTTATATAGGTTTAATTATTTAATTGTAAATACAAATTCCGTGGTATCTATTAGTATATACGTGTATTGTTTAACCCATATATATATATATATATATATATATATATATATATATATATTATGTTGGACCATCTGTACAATAATTGATGACATGCACATTGTACAATGAGGACAATAAGGACATTTTCGTATTTTAACAACTGTAGGCAACTATAAGCATTTTACATATATTGTATTTATTTTTTCGCTAATAAAATGTAGAAAATGTAATATAATATTAGGTATTTAATACTAATATTAACTATACATACACACCCACACATGCGTGGATCCCACATCCTCACACGCATACGAATACAATTAATCACATATATATAATTGAAGAAATATATATAGTATATAGGCTTTATCAATTGCCGTCCGTAAGTTCATAATCCCATATTTCGTAAGTTGATTTAAATTTATCGTACATAATTGTTATACATTTTAAATATATTATTATAAATAATTAACTGATAGTACTATTACATTATAGCATACTATATATTCCTCATTTCTACACTTCCTTTGTAAATCCACCTCTATAAATCCAACAGTCGATACATCATCATTTCTAATTATGTTTATTATTTGTATACTTTTTTCTTGTCTTTTCTAATTTATTTAAATGTTTTTCTTAATTATATATTTTCTTATATTTTGCTAATTTTGATTTCCTGTTTAATTTATTTTTTTTTAATTTATTTTTTTAAATTGCAATCCTACTACTATTTTGTTATGCTTTATTTTATCCGAATACTATGATATTGTACATATTGTCAGGAAGTAATAATGAAGTATCTAATCAATATCGCGTTCACTGATCCTCCTTAGAAATTGTCTATAAACTGATTTAATTCAAGTAGTCCTACATACATATATGTTGTCCTCTCACGTATAGATTATTGTTCCTCAATCCTTATCAATCTTCCATTATCCTCTATCTCTTCCCTAAATCTAGTTATTCGTTCATCAATCCGTATAACATTTAACCTACGTATTCGAGATCAGTCCTCTACTTCCTCTAACCAACACTTACCTCCATGGTTCCCATTTAACAACGCTCTGCTTATCGCATACTACCTATTGTTCATTCCTCAATATACTCTTCGAATAGCCCATCCTATATTTCTGCTTCTCTAGTACAAAAATCTTCCCTTCCATTTCTGTCCCTCAAAAATGAATACTCGGTCACTGAGTTATATTTGTATATAAACTTTGTAATTCACTCCCACCCTAGATTAGATCCATAACATCGCATAAAACATTCATGAAATATATACAAAAATGTATATCAGGTGGCAACCTGCAGGTTACATGTTACGACAACTAATATTGTTTGTAATTATTATTTTATTTATTAATTTCCGTACGGTTTATTCTATTTTATTTTATTATTAATGGTATGTATTGTGTTACCTAATTTATTATTTGTATTCTATATATATATATATACACTTTTGAGAAATAATTTATGATTTATTTAAGTGTTTGAATAAACTTTCAATCAATCAATCAATATATATATATATATTACTATAATAAACAATCAATATATATATATATATATATATATATATATAAAACTTTCAATCAATCAATCAATATATATATATTACTATAATAAACAATCAATATATATATATATATATATATATATATATATATATATATATATATATATATATATATTCCTATATATTCATTTATGTTTTACCTATAGTACTTCATCATTCTTAGTTAAGGACTTTCTAGATTAGATTTAAAATAATGAATATATGCAGTAATATGATACATGTGCTCTTCTTATCTGATATGTTAAATATGCTACATCATCATCATCACAACCATCATCATCATTATCATCATCATCATTTTCTTCAGTATCATCATCACTACTATATTCATTATCATTATCGTTATCATATACTACTTTAAAATAGGTAGGTAATATTGGTAATTTTAATATACTTAATAGAACAGTTCATTTAAAATTGGATACAAACAAATAATTTAAATATAATATTTAATAAACGTACTAAAAACTTATTATTAATAAGTGAAAATTCCGACACCCAGGTTACTTAATTAACAAATAAATTCCAATCATGCACACATGTGTTAAGGGGGTATACCGCTACCAGTATTTCCGGAAATGTTTGATAGAAAGTTATTTTCTAGCAAGTTAACTACAATTGTAGTGGGATACGCCCTTACTTTTCTGTAACTTGTCGGAAATATAGTAACTTTAAAAAAGGATATCCCACTACAACTGGCTAGAAAATCACTTTCTAGTAAACATTTCTGGACATTATTTCCGGAAATACTGGCAAATACCCTTTATAAATAGTTTACATATTTCGTATCGTTTACAATTATTTTCTAAAAAATAAACAAAATGTAGATATATGAAAAAAAAAAGACCACGATATATATCACCATATAGTTGAATACGATCGTATACTATCGTATAATATTTACTAATTTATATAATTGTATCTATTTTTTAATTGCTTGAGTTTTTATCACGAACATTAAAATGGTTCAAATTGACAATGGTTCCATATGGCGGATGTTTACACCGTCGTTATTTGTAGCTAGGTTTGCTAAGGATTTAATACCGAGTTACTAATATCTACACCCCACATTTACTATAATTTGCGAATTATATTATATTTTAAAGTAGCCAGTTATTAGATTAATATACATTTTAGATAACTAAAATTATAAATTTCCATAAATAATTTAAAAAATTATAATCATCTCATTCTCCGTTAGGGGGTCGGTATTTATATATTTCCTCTATCATCGCTATCATGAGTATTATACATTAAACTATAATACTAGTAGGTATACCTTATACGTGTAGTAGTATACTAGTATTCATATAGGACTAGGCACCAATTAGCCTATTGCAACGTAAACTTGCATTCCTCATCTCTAGTGATATATCTTGTGAAATCTTTATCAACAGTTCGTAATCTTATATATTGTAAATGTACACTTTCTAATCATATCGCATACTCAACATATCTCTCTTCACTTAGATCTAGCAAGTAAGTACTATCAGTGAACGCGTTAACCTATGCTAAACTTCCAAGTATAGGTAGGTTAGTGTCACGCCACCTATCTATAGGAACATACCACTCTTTAAGTTCTATTAGAAACTTTATGATTTACCTCACTTTCAGACATAAAGTGATACATTTAATCTAGTCAATTTTAAATGGAATTATGTATACCTTATATATATAGGTATTGCCTATAAATATATATCAAATATAAATCTGGACCAAAATACACTTATTAATCAAGAAGTAGAAGTATATGATAACTTACCGATTTTAAAGTTAGAAGTGGAAAATGTTATTAAAAATCTCACAAAAGGTAAAGCTACAGGAGTCGAAAATATTCCTATTGAACTGTTTATCAACGGTAGAACCCAATTGATCGACACAATCACTGAACTTTGCCAACAAATATGGGATACAAAGGAATGGCCAGATCTTTGGACACAATCACTAATAATACTTATTCCGAAGAAGGGAAACCTTAAGAAGTGCGAAAACTACCGAATTGTTAGTCTTATATCACACGCAAGCAATATATTATTCATACTAATTATAAATCGCTTAAATCCGATGGTGGAAAGTATTCTAACAGAAGAACAAGCTGGATTTAGGAAAATAAAGAAGCACGACGGAACAAATCTTAAACTGTAGAATTATGGCGGAAAAACACATTGAACATGGGAAGAAACTTTGTCATAATTTTATTGACTTCAAAAAGTCGTTTGACCGTGTATGCATAATGGACTATGGATGAGACATTTTAATATTGACGAACACCTTATATCAATCATAGAAAACCTATATAAAAAGGCGAGCAGTGATAGTTAACGATTCAAGAGGAGACTTATTTCGAACATCGGTAGGAGTACGACAAGGTTGCCTCCTGCCACCAACTCTATTCAATATTTTATTGGAAACAATTATGCAAGACACTCTAAACAACCATAGCTGTAGGAGGATATAATACTTGTAACCTATGGTTTGCAGACGACATAGATTTAATGACAGGATCAATTCTTACAACGGCTCACATACAAATTATATAACTGCTCAGAGGCATACGGTATGGAATTGAGTCTGGAAAAAAGTAAGATCATGGTAAATGAATTCTCAAACAGCCATTCAAACGTTATAACAAGAACGGTGAACACTAGAAACAGTCGACAAATTCAAATATCTGGGAGCTACATTGACAAAAGACGGAAAAAGTGAAAAGGAGATAACAAATAATATTGGCGACAGAAAATTCGGCTCTGGTAAACCTGAGTATAATATGGAAAATCAGAAGCATCTAATTACGTACCAAGATACACTTATACAAATATTTAATACTCTCTATTCTAATATATGATTGTGAAACATGGCCATTAAATGAAACCCTATAGAGAAAAGAATAAATGCATTCGAATCTAAATCATATAGAAGAATCCTAGGAATCTCATACCGAGAAAGGAAAACGAATAATTATGTTTTCAAGACATTTATTAAGTAACATGCTTAGTTGAACCACTCCTTTCAACTATAAAAAGAAATAAATTGAAATTGAGCCAAGAAATTGGCTCATTTTGGCCACACAATACGACATGAATCTCTCCATAAAGTAATCATGCAAGGTTTTGTAGAAGGAAAGAGAAGACAGGGACGACCGAGAATGAAATGGATGTCTAGTATTATAGAATGGACACAAACTGATATCGGTGATCTTTTCGAAAATACATTGGAACGTGAGAAATGGAAAAAAACATGTGTAATTGCCGCGATTCAAATCCCCCATACGATCAACCGGTCACGGGATTAAGGTTACGATTATTGCCTATTAGGTAACCTATATAGGATATATTAAAATATGTGTATATATTTATTATTTTAATTTTAATTGGGATTTATGTATATATTATTATTTATTACACATATTTGTGATATGTAATTATTATATTTTTACTGTATTTAAATACACTTATATATGAATAATGGAATAAATCATCAACGTCATACTCATCATAATCACCACCATCACAATCAACATCATCGACATCTGAAGGGCAAAGTTAACTATAGTTATAACTATAGTTATAATCCGCCAAAATCCCTTTCTCATCAAATAAAATATGAAATATAAAATAATGGATCTTGTTATCAACCCAACTTTTTTAACATACTTAATTAAAAATTCATGAAACTAATTATAACCTACTATTCTATGCATGTTTGTATGAATATTTAAACCAAACAAATGTCTACGTATTTTATACAAAAGTAGGTACATAAGTTGCACGCCTATCTAATATAAATAGGCATATTATAATATAGATTAAGATATTTTACGTACGTCAGTGTATGGCTAGTTATCCGATGTCGTCTAATACTAATCATACTCTGAATCACGTGACGTATTCTAGTTATAGACGTCACGTGGGTGCTGTTAATCATCACGTGTTCATCACGTGTTCTAATTATTTATTTACTTAATAAATGTATCGGATCATAAACTGAATGCTACATCTATAGTAGAAGTAGCATTCGGTCATATATATAATATCTCATATAGTAACCAATTATATATGAGTTATTCGATATGGTGTAATACGAGGTAAAGTAATGATTATCTATTACGTAATAACTAATATTATTCACTATTTATATGATTAATAATTTATAAATGTGTAGTTAACGACAACAATTAAACTATTAAAATTTGTAATACATTAAATCATCATTCCTTGCCAGCCTATAGGCTATACTGCGGATTACCACGAAGGTATTTATCATTCGTGAATAAAGAGTCTATACAGATTAACAATATTGTGTTACCTTAACGTTAATTGTGATTTTAGATTTGTTATTTTAGATATTCTTTGTAAATCTAAATATTATCGGGTATCGTGATTCCTACTGTCGAGGTGGACTGTTAAAGCACACGGCCCCACTACTTCAACAAAGACACGTGATATCTCTTCTAATTGATCATTAACCTATTGCACTCTATTACCTTTACTCCCATCGATTATACACGTGCACATTTAGATAGGCGGTTTACTGGAGTGTTTATCTAACACTCAATCGCACCGCACCCAATCTGACCGCATCATATCTCATCTTACCAAACAACATCACATCACATATCGTCATACAACACCACACCTCCCTATAAATTAGCTCGTAATCGACATATCATTGTCGCATAGAATATACACGGTCAATGACCGTCGGTCATGTTATATATCATTCGCATGTATACATGTATACACATATATGTATACATCGTTTTACTTCTTAAAACTATAGTGTTATTATAATTGTTTTATTATTAATAATTTGTTTGCAGTTTATCTATTATTAACCTACCATCTATTTAATATTTACTATGTTATTTACTATTTTATTTCCTTATTTTCTATAAAATGATCTCTATAATTTTCAGTTATTTCTTATATGAGTAAGTGTTATAATGAAAGTAAAATACATGCGCTCACTTTAACATAAACAAACCAACACACAACAATATTCATATTGACTGAACTATTCCAACAAAAATATTTCTTCTTAACTTATCATCAGAATTTGATACAGTTGACTATACTTTAAACTTTCTTTAACCTATCCCATAGCATTTGGCTGCCGTGGGGGCGCTGTCGAATTCCATATAACATTTCTCCATCCTTCTCTGATCATCGTCTCTCTCATTGCTTTTAAAATATCCATGTAAGTCATCTTAACAACATTATCTTGCCATTGTAGCCTCGGTCGTCCTCTTCTTCTTTACCGTCAACAGTTCTTTGCAGAATTGTTTTCTATATTGTGTCAGACCTCATAACGTGACCGAACCATTTGAAACTATACACATATATTATATTGTAGATAATATATGCATAATTTATTATATATAATATAAATATAGTCTACATATATGTCTATATATATATAGACACCAATCAACACTTAAGTGTTCATAAATACATTACATAATTATGTATAATTATACAACTAATAAGACTATTAAATAATACGAATATACATATATACTACCTAACCTTCTATGCTTAGTTATATTACACATAGTATCATAGTACATACTCATATTACTCCTATACATAGGTATATGTAAATGTATATAGGTTAAGTTACAAAAGACTACATAACATATTCTAGCCACAAACTTAATATATAAAATTCAACTAGAATCAATATCCCGTAAAACTACTCCGGAGTACCGTAATGAATTCGTAGGTTCCTGATATTATCGATATATATATATATATTGACATAACTCATTATCATTGGTAATTGCAAAATAATAAGTTTTAATGTAATATTAGATAAACTCGCCGAATTGCAGTCGATATTTAAAAAGTTAGTTGTAATATATCGAGTATAGAATTTAGAAAGTCGTAATGGTGATATATTTTGTACATTTTGCTTTTTTCTGACTACAAAATGTGCTAATGAAGTAATCGGCCGTCCATATATATATATATATATATATTGTTATTGTTATTTTGTTATTTTTATTTGGTGGAGTCCTTTCATACCATCCAGGAACTTAGATGAAGTTTTCACTTATAACCATATATGGCTCTAATGTCCCTTCGAAGCCGCTCTCATGTTAAGGCATCCATGGTTTTAACGAGAGCCGATCATTTATTTATACACAATTATATAAGATCACTTCTAAATAATATTTTAAGACCCATTTTATAAAATTAATTAATGGTCCGGACGAGGGTCGAACCCGTGTCCTACTGCTTGTGTGTCTGACGCCTTAGCCACTGAGCCACACAGGCAGTTTTATATGTATATATATATAAATATATAGATAAAGTTAATTTTTAAATATAATAAAATGTTTTCATTGGTTTCTTAAAGTTTGGAATTGATGATGCACAACATATTATATATATGCATTAGTTAATGCATGTGGTGAGCATGTTAGAAGAGTATTACCACTAATATATCGCATATCTTTAAGGTATCGCCACTATAATAATAATAATAAAAATAATAATAATAATAATAATAATAATAATAATAATAATAATAATAATAATAATAATAATAATAATAATATAGTGTAATCAAATAATAATGTTAAACAAAATAATTATAATAAATATTTTTCTTCGGTATTAACTATTCAGATGATGACTATTTACCGTATACGGTAATGTATACATGTAAAACAACATTATTGAATGCATCACGTACACATTTATATTGGCCATACTATAATTATAACATATTGCCTATTGATCTCGCAAACCTCACCTAAATACTCAGCAGCACAAATTAACAAAGACATTTAACGATGGCTTTAGTTGCAAGCACATATTAATAAAATAACGAAAAATATACGGTTCACCGTATAACTATTACAAAGAATAACATCACTATTATTAAAACATTGGACATAGTTAACTACATAAATATCTTACAATTAACATATGTGCATATATATATATATATATATATATATATATATTCAACTATTATAAATGTTCACGACTTAACTTTGTTAGATCCTTCTATTCAACTCAAACACTACTTAATACTTACATCAACGTAACCTCAACGTAACCTCAACGTATTATCAAATACATCACGTTACTAATTGTTAACACATTTAAGGGCTAAAGGGGTGTACACACCGCGAGCGCAGGCGAGCTTAGGCGAGCGCCAGCGTGCTAGCACAAAGTGGCTCGCTAAATGTTCTATTTGCGAGCCACTTTGTGCTAGCACGCTGGCGCTCGCCTGCGCTCGCCTACGCTCGCGGTGTGTACATCACAAAGTGCTAGCATCGTCGAGCAAACTGCTAGTATCCAGTGCTAGCACTGAGTGCCAGTAAAATCTAGTAAATTCAGCAGGTTGAATTTTGCAGTACTCGTTACCGGAATAGTAAACAACGCATTGCATTGTAGTAGTGACCTACTTACGATTTATATATACATAGAGCTAGAGAATATTTATCTCTAGCTCTATGTATATATATATATAAAGAATCTCCATAGTTGTATTATTATATAGTACACAGTGTGTATGTGTACTACACACACACACACTCACTCTCACACACACACATACACACACACATGCATACATATATGTATACATACATATACATACATACATATACATATATGTATACATACATACATACATACATACACATACACTTATATATATATATAATATAATAATATAAGTATATATATATATATAAATATATATAATATAATAATATAAGTATATATATATATATATAAATATATATAATATAATAATATAAGTATATATATATATATATATATATATATATATAATATATATATATATATAATACATATATATATTATATATATAATTATATATAATTATTATATATATATTATATGATTATAATTATAATATAATATAATATATATAATATATATATATAAATATATATAATATAATAATATAAGTATATATATATATATATAAATATATATAATATAATAATATAAGTATATATATATATATATATATATATATATATATATATAATATATATATATATATATATACTTATATTATTATATTATATATATTTATATATATATACTTATATTATTAGTTTTTTAAGCAGCATTTGCTGTTGCAGCACCAAAATATTGGAACTTATTACCAACTGATATACGTATAACTAAATCTGAGTCATTATTTAAACGTAAATTATATAAATATTTTCTTTATTTGTAATTCCATTTAATATCATTGTTCTCGTCATTATTTATTGTTCTAGTTTTCGTTCTTTACTATTATTTTTTGTTTATTTTTATTTTATTATATATGACGCCGATAAACATATAATGTTTTGTTAGTCAATAAACTATTTAATAATAATAATAATAATAATAATATATATATATATATATAATACATATATATATTATATATATAATTATATATAATTATTATATATATATTATATATATTATATTATATTATAATTATAATCATATATATATTTATATTATTATATTATATATATATATATATATATATATATATATATATATTATAATAATATGTATATATATATATTATAATAATATAAGTATATATATATATAATATAATAATATAAGTATATGTATATAATTATATATATATATATATATATATAATGTTTGCTAGCATAATGCTGGCAATGAGTGCTAGCCACAGAACTAGATAGAAAGCCTTTCTCTCTAGCTCTGTGATGCTAGTACTCGTTGCTCGCGGTGTGTACACCCTAAATAAGTTGTGCTAGCATAAATTGTGCTAGCATAATATATGCTAGCACAAATTGTGCTCGCGGTGTGTACACCCTAAAATAATTGTTGCTAGCACTTGCTGGCAACGAGTGCTAGCACCGAGTGCCGGTGTCATATAATACTTCGTCCCCATCCCAAAAATCGTCCCCGATTATCACGTGACAACAAAATCGATGACATTTCACTAAATACACATACGAATCGCTTCAAATTTAAACCACACATAAATAGTATGTATATACACACATGTGGAAAAAATCAACGTCTAATTATGCTTTAAAATAAAGTAATACTAAAATATATAAAGTAGAATGGAGATGACTTTAAAAATTCCAGATTAAACGATAATAAATTAATATTTTAAAATTATGAATCGACAGAAGTTATTATTTTTCAATTTTAAGTATACTACTATAAAATCGTATTATAAAATTGTCTCTATATACCATTTTAATTAAAAAACATTATACGCATTTTCAGTTAATTATTGAAATAGTTGTAATTTGAATTTAATGCGGGTGTTGAGCGCGCGACACCCGCATTAAGTTATAAATAGAGTATATGTAACGCCCTTTGGTAAAGGTTTATATTCACGAATATAAATGCGTATAATGTTTTTTAATTAAAATGGTATATAGAGACAATTTTATAATACGATTTTATAGCAGTATACTTAAATTGAAAATTGAATTTAAATTAAAATTGAAAAATAATAACTTCTGTCGATTCAGAATTTTAAAATATTAATTTATTATCGTTTAATCTGGTATTTTTAAAGTCATCTCCATTCTACTTTATATATTTTAGTATTACTTTATTTTATAGCATAATTAGACGTTGATTTTTTCCACATGTGTGTATATACATACTATTTATGTGTGGTTTAAATTTGAAGCGATTCGTATGTGTATTTAGTGAAATATCATCGATTTTGTTGTCACGTGATAATCGGGGACGATTTTTGGGATGGGGACGAAGTATTATATGACACCGGCACTCGTTGCTCGCGGTGTGTACACCCCTTAAAGGCTATGTGCGTCGCACATTGTGCGGGTTTCAGCGCTCTAATGTATAAGAATAGGAAAAATACCCTTACTAAAAAAATACCATTACCATAAATACATCTCCTCATTCAATACTGAATGAATAATTCTAAAGTAAATTGTATCTTATTTAGTTTAAATGGCTCTACAATAATCACATAAAAGAAAATCCCAAATTTGTCGGAGAAAGAAAAATGGTCAAGAATTTTTCGGCCAAAATGTAAGTAAACGAACACTTATTAATAACTTTACTATAGTAATATACTATATTGTCTTCTATAAAACATACTTCAAATCGATATACGAATTAAAACTAGATCTCACTATATACAGCAATGTAAATAATATTCTATTGTACATCCTATATTTGACAACATTCTATTACATATAAAAACTTGCGACTTAGAATCTCTAATTGTTATTTCTATAAATATTATTAAATATACAATGAGAAGATAATCAACATTGTCATAAATCACGAAAGCTTTCCGATACATAACTTCGTCATCTACATATTTCGACATGTATTACATCATTTATATTTACACTTCATTTATTATTATTACTTTAGGAATTTATTTCTATACGGATGTATTTCTAATTATTTGTCTTCATAACCTATATTATATATATAACTATATATATATATATATATCACGAGTCCACGAATATCATTAAGTTGTTATTTTACTGTATATTGTGTATTGTATAGTATACATAGTTTGTTTATTTTACATTTACAATAGCTACTCAAAAATTACATGAATTCGTTCGTTGAAATATGTTAATTATGTTGTTATGTCACGATATCCACTCGCAGAACAGTACTAGTCGGTGTGTATGTGTTTAATAAATCACACCCACCCACCCACCCATATACATACACACAAACACGCGTCTATATAACCACACACGCGCGCATATACATACGAACACACGTGCGGGGCACGAAGTGCGCATATAAACTTCCAAGTGTACACATACGAATACGGACTTAGGGTGTGGTTTTGTAGAATGGAGTGAATGTCTGAATGTATTTGTTTGAATGTCAGATTGATACGTGGACACCGTCTATCCATTGGACGGTCAGCTGCGTGGATATAACGGTAGCCTGTCCAATGGACAGTGTCCATCTGACCAACGGTCCACGTTACAAACACCATACCATACGTACGTACTGCACCTACCTACTGATTTACTGGTTAGCCGAGTAGAATTATTGAAACAGGTGTTCAGTAGGACTCTGGCAAGTTCAAGGTCATAGCCGGGTTCCTGGGCAACATCCGCTATTATCTGTTGGAGTGGGTGTCGCTGTTTAAGATTGATAGGGAGGTAGGGAGGTAGGGATAGCTAATTATTATAAAAGGGACATGGCTTCAATCAAATAACTACTTTTTTGACGGCTGATTGATCCAGTAAAAGGGTCGCTTATACTAGTGTATAAAGTAAAAAGTAAACGATTACAACTTTTCAGTGTTGATAAGTTACGAAAAACATTGAAAAATCCTGCTTATAGCTTGTTCGGATTGCCTTATCACAGCCGGAAATTGGTACTTAAAAATTTAGCAAACAACTCGTTGCTAATATATTGGGTGTTATACCCCCTGTCATGCAATACAACTCTCGACTAAACAATGGTATGATACACTATAGTGTGTACACCATAGTGCTGTATAGTGGCATGATCATGATTACACGACAACTAGTTAGGTACTGATATAGCGGGCTTATATAATACAGCACATCACCCAACTGGCCACTCATTGACCACTATTGGTCTTGTTCAACGGTCCGTTACTCGTTTACCGAGTGGTGGTTATTAACTATACATAGTTACTATAGTTACCTATATTGTTACTATGGCATACATACTTCTGTAATTCCTCTATTTGGATGAAATATATCACACAGATATACATTAGATATATATATATATATATATATATATATATATATATATATATTATTCTGAATCTAAATTTGTACTTTAATTGCCCTCGTTGTCATGCCAACATCTATTATAGTATTTGCGTTACAGTTAATATAATCAATGCTACGTTTGTTAGTTTACCTTAGATATATGTTGACCATTAGTTGTGTATATACCTATATCAATGAATGAGTCACGCAATAAGTCTGTAGGCAATACGGAGATCAGTGAACGTGTGTAGCTTTACGATAGCTCCCCAGCATACCGTCACACTATATCGTAATGTGATATTTAATAATCGTCATGCGGATAACCCACAATGATATGCGTACACTCCTGCAATCACTTCTACTATGCGATTATAGTATAGCAGATGCGGCCTACCTATATCATTAACTATATCCCCATTCTTGTAAGTATTTCTACCCATTTCACCGGAACATCCCTCACGATTCCCTCTTAACATACCTTCCTGAGATTTCCACTTTATATTCACTCGCAACAGTATAGTGCCTACACCCATATGTATATCCTTACTTCCTAGCACCCTATAGTGTCTTACAACTACCCCAACCACCTCACTCTAACGCACCTCAGCGCGTATATCTATATCGGGAAGTTATTAATTTGTACACGCGCACGCTTGGTGTGAAGCCGGAACGCACGCACCACACCATCCCCCACACCGCACACACACACGTACGACATCTACACGCATACTCGCGTGCGTATGGGGGCGGGGCGGGGGGGGGAACTAGACGCGCTACGGTACGGTCTACATCGTGTACGAGGGATGCCTCAGACACACACACACACGCGCACCGGAACGCACACACGCGCGCACCCACTCTCGCACACGCGTAATATACGAGTATTACCGAGGCGGCGGCGGCCACCGTGTGTATAAATAGAGAGCTATAAATCCACTCACGCGCGCATAGTCTGTGTGTGTGTGCGCACGGCGCGGCCGATCTACTCTTCGAATTGCCAGCCACTGTAGTTTTGATACGCCCTACTACTCTCTATACACACATCCGTACTCGCATATTTATATATACACACACGTACATTTATAAATATATATATATATTAAGAATTCGCATATTAAGTAAAGAGCGCTAGTTTCGGATGAGTCATACTATATATATACACACACACATATATATATATATATATATATATATATATATATATATATATATTTATATATGTGCGTATACACTTACACACACATGTATGCACGCACACCGTTCAATATGTACAGTGTGTACCGTGGCCCAAAAAGAGCTCACCACCTCCACCTCCTCGTCCGCTGTCGATCATCGTTAACTAGACCATAGTACAGTTGCGGTGGTGATGGTGTAACGAATAGGCGAGAACGACGAGATGTGCCGTGACTCATTGCACTTCAGTTGATTCATATTCTATCTCACTCTCTCTCTCTCTCGCGTTAAATTGGTTATATTAAATGGGCGTGGATAGCATATTTGGGATACTTCCACCGAATTATAACGTGTTTATTATACATACAATAAGTGAGGTAATTCGAGCTAATGTATGGCGGGCGGGCGCGCGCAGGCACGTGTGCGTGCGTTTGTTTGTGTATTAGGCGGGCGTAATTAGATGATAAATTATACACACACACACATACGAGGAGTTAAACAACATATAATGCTTGCTTGTGATATATTCAATTATTAAAGATACGAAACATACCGTTACTACCACCACCGTCGCTAGTCTTATAGCACCATTACCACCATTACATCAACAACAACAACAACAACTACAACAATATAAACATCTCGATTAGTTATTGTTTACGATTATTTCGTGCGCGAACATACACCCGCACACTCTAACGCACACGCATCTACACATCGACGTAATCTATCTAATTTATCGCATGTAATCATACGATTTTTTTTTTGCGCTTCAACATACCAATATATATATATATATATATATATGTGTATATATTTTACCTATATATATAGGTCTATCAATTACTAATATTCGACACTCCATCTATTTATACACTAGATATTATGACTAGTATTCACTGGGTTATTTATATGGTGTCTACTAGGTTATATATAACAAGGCCTAACAGAGTAAGTGAAATACTGTTAATTACTAATAATTATCATACATACACACACACATATATATATATAATATATATATATATATATATATATATATTACGTTATTGTGTGTCATTAAGGTCATGCAACGTAATATTATGTCGTAATCGATGACAGCATATTTACTGCGTGTGCGGCGTGCGGCGCGCTTATGTTAGTGATCGAGTTCACCTACTATAGTAGGGTGTGTATACACACAGTATCGGCGCTAGTAGTGGCGTAGTGTGTTACGTAATTATATTAGTACAAACAATGCTCGCCAGGGCATACCGACCGAGACTCGATGACCCGTAGCCAGTAGGACACGAGATGACAGCTGCGGTGGTGGCGCTAGTAGTAGTATTAGCCGTAGTATTAGCGGTAGTAGTAGAAAGGTGTACGTTTATAAAGTGCAATGTTTGTTTATCATAGCGACGGCCGCGAAAGAGAGAGTTATAGGGGTACGACTTTCACCTCTGAGCGCTCGCGAGAAGGAGATGGGGAGGTATAGGAGGAGGAGGAGGATGAGGAAGAGGAGGAAGAGGAGGAGGGGCTGGAGGTATAGGTAGATGAAGAGGAGGAGGAGGCATATACACTATGCGCCTCGCAGCTGTTCGTTCTCGTTACCGATGGATGGTGTCTATCGCGAGAAATCGAGAGAAAGCGCGATACCACCCGAGAAACCCGGGGAAAACGCGATTTATTACACGATTTCGCGCGAGATACCGCGCGATTTCGGCCCCAGATAACGCGAGGTACATAACACGAGATAGCTTGAGATAACGTGAGATAATTCACTGGGCTATAATGAACTTATACTGTTGATATTCTGTGAATGACAACCTCAATACTATATTAACTTTGTTTTAATACTTGATAATAATAATAATAATAATAATAATAATAATAATAATAATAATAATAATAATAATAATAATAATAATAATAATAATAATAATAATAATAATAATAATAATAATAATAATAATAATAATAATAATAATAATAATAATAATAATAATAATAATAATAATAATAATAATAATAATAATAATAATAATAATAATAATAATTATTATTATTATTATTATTAATATTATTAATAATTATTAATATATATTACTATTAGTTATCTAGAAGTCAACAAAGAAGTAACTAATTGATAAATAGAAATGCATAAATAAATTATAATATTAGATTTACCAAGAATGGAAATAATTATTATTGATTAGATAATTAGTTATTTAATTATTCCGAATTATGTATTTAATTGTTGCCAGATTATTTTTTTTAAAATGTGGTATATAATTAAAATATATTTATTATTAATATATTAATAGGTTGCTATCATTAATTATAACATATGTATCCATAGAAATAAATCATTCAAATAATTTATAATAATTATCATAATTTGTAATATTATTTAATTTATAATATTATTATTATTAATAGTGTTACCTGCAGGTAAGAAAGCATGCTTTATAAATAAGTTAGCAAACATATATATTGTTATATCGAGTGGTGAATAAAATCAAACGATTACTGATATTCATATATTAACATTTAATCTAATCACGAAATATATTTCGAAATATATTCCTATAGGAGTATTAACAATAGAAACACTGATTACCTCAAATACTAATTCCAATTTTTTATTTTCAAATAAAGAAATCATCATGCAACAATAATTTATCGAAAAATAATAAAATAAAAATTTATAAAAAGATTAAAAAATACTATAATAAAATACATATATTGAAGAAATTGATAAGTATACATATATATAGCAAAGATTTTCCAAAGGAAAGATATTGCACTCCCTATATATCTCTAGTACCTCGAAATGTAAATTAAAAATGAAAAAACAATATTAACACTAGATGGCGAAATAGTATATGAAATGTTAAATCATGTGATATTTTTATTTAAATTTCTTGTTTTCTAATTATATACATACATTTAAAATCATTACAATATAATACAATACATGTAGATTTTTTTAATATTAGATTTATAATAATATATTTATCATTTATTTTATTTGTTTATATTAAATATAACATATCAGTGTATTATATTGTTATATAATTATAATATCATTTTAAAATCATGTAAATACATATTATAATACAATATACATGTATATTGTATATAATTTATTATTTACTATTACAATAAATATAGAAATGTCTTATTATCTAAATAATACCGCTAGATGGCAATATCGAATTATTAGGTGATACAAATATACATAAGTGCAATATCTTTCCTTTGGAAAATCTTTGTAGATAGTATCTAGAAAAATAGAAAATTGTAGAAAAAAAAAGAAAGAAATAATAACATGATGAACAAGGAATACAACTATACAAATAATGAAACAAAATATACGATTCATAAATTTTAAGTTTAAAATTATAAATAGATTTAGAAAATGTAATATCATTTTCTATACTATTCCAAAGTTTAGGTCAGTGAAAAATACTAAATATATATATGTATTGTATACAATAGTATTTAATATTACAAATAAATGTCGTACACGTGATATTGGAAACCAAATTACATATATATAATTAAGTTATCGAATGGTATAAATGTTTACATAGATAATATAGATAACGTTTTACTATAGAATGTTTTAATAAAATGACAATGTATACATCTATAGAGCTATGTTTTGGATTTTGCAAGATACTTATGAAATCGTTTACATAAATTCAAAAATAATATGAATAGTTAACGAATGAGAATTTCTGCACATTAAATAACTTCAACTTCCGCTTACTCAGATTCGAAGGGATTGACAAAATGTGTCGGATATATCGAATTATTCTTACGTGTATTTACATATATGTATGTATACGTATCAACAGTAAATATGCTACTAAAATCTGAGTTAACTGGGTTTCATAGTTTGCGGGAGTCTGAGTTAGCGAGAGTGCATTGTATAAGGAAACACAATACATTTATAATTATTTTTAAGGATAGTTAATAATTATATTAATATATTTTAAAAGTGTATCGAAAATCCACTTTTTGTATTCAATGTTAATCTATAATTATTATATTATAATTTAATTTATTATAAAAAATAACGTAAAAGAATGTATACATTCTCGTATATATATATACGATTCGATTAATTGTAGTCGCGATGATTATACATTAACATATTCGTAATTAAAATAAGCATTGATATTTACGTGATATTAAGCCTAGCAGGTAGGCGGAGTAAATACGCACACGTGGTTACACAATGTTAGATACACTTGTCATGCGATATTGATATCGTTAGCGCACAGACAACGATGTCGTTCATCTTTATGAATAATGAATACGCGACATGCGCCGCTAGACCGCGTGGAGGCGACACCGTATTAATCTATTTAATTGAGATACCCTAGATATTGGCACTCGACACGCGCATGCGTATTCTAGGCAACGATTTATAACAAATTCAATTGTATTATTAAATTAAATATGAATATATATATATATATATATATATATATATCGATGATCGATGATCGTTGTATAATTAATGAAGCGTATACGAACACGAATTCGTAATAAACATATGTACACATATACCTATAGGTGTATCACGAGCGATGTAAACACAACTACATATACCATAAGTATGTTATCGCCATCTCTACAACAATAACAATAACAACAATAACAACAACAACGCCGATGATGCTGATACCCAGTTACAGATTTACAACACCACATTATCGCCTTTAACGACTCTATAGAGTACTACTATTGGCGTTTAAGAGTTTAGGTTAATACATATAATTATGCGCGTATATTGAATAAAATACACACACACACACATATATATTATAAATGTTTAGTTATAACCTATAGGTATTTTTTGTTAATGTCATATAGGATAATATATAGGACAATACAAAATCTCTTCATGCATGCCACTCTTCATGCACTCTTCATGCATAATCACATGTTATTTATGTAATTTTATAGAATACTCACTTAAATTAATATTTACGAATGATACATTGATGAGTTGTTTCGATAATTGTAACGATACCAAAATATTTATAATTCTATATATTTATCAATTATATAATATCAGTATATATAAGAAATACTATGCATTACAATATTAAAACCATAGACATCTAATGGGCGAAGCCTTTATTAATATATAACGTCTTTGATTAAAACATATAGAATATATTTTGTATATAATTAGATTTTAAAGTGCATTTAGCATTTATAGATTGAATTTATCGTCTACGATATATATATATATATATATATATGATATTAAATTCTTAAATGTATTTAAATTTTGTTTACAAAAAAAATCTAGTAAAATATAACTAAATAAAATGTTTTTAATAATAAGGATATGATATCTGCTCTTTATTTCTACAGTGGTACATTTTGATACTTAAAAATAAATACTTTTCAGTGGTAAATTTAATTATACTTCAAGGATTTAAAAGTTATATAGATATGTATTTAATAATATGATGTTAAAAATCTAAATTTATTTATACATTCGGTTTAAATGATGTTTTACTGTGTTATTATGTAGGACCTACATTGTAGGTCATTCTAGAATATTATAGAAATTATAAATTATATAATGTACATTACATTACTATAATTAATATTCGAATAATTTAATTAAAAACGAGTTTTTGCATTTATTTCATATAAAATTAAAATATTCCTGGACCAAAATGAAAACAATATGCGTAAGTTTATATATAGTAAGCATACGTCATGGCATTTTTTAAATATAGTTTTAGTGTATTATATTTATAATTTAATTTTAAAATTTAATTTTATTTGATTAATTATTTCTTAACAAATGCTATATATTATTTCCCTATATATTATGTTCTATATTATATGTAATAAGTTAGCATACATTTTTAATATTTAAATTTATATTTATCAAATTAGAAAATAATATTAATTTTAATTAATTAATCTTATATGTAATATAGTATTATATTAATATATGAGTATATTATTCATGTATTAAAATAATTATTTTGATTAATCATAAATCTATAAAATATATCTAGATATATTGTATGTATAAAATATAAACTATATACAGGAAATTACGTTGGACCTATAGGTCTTATAGGTATATATATACTGTTTATAATGATAATATACTATAATATATATATATATATATATTATTCTAATAAATTATTTCTAATATAAAAATATTTTTATTATAAACTTACCTATTACTTATAATAGTAATTGTAATAATGTTATATAAATATCTTAATATATATTAAAATATATGTATATAATAGGTATAAATAAAGTATTAACATTAGTAAACAATAGTGAAAAATATCCTAAATGTACATATATTCTATAGGTTGTATGTATACTTAAATACGATAATATATACCCTTGCGTATACACATTTTCTGTTTATATATAGCCGGGTTAAATTGGGGTTATTTATAAGTAATTTAGATAACATTTTATAAAAATAGAAAACTGATACCGAGTTAATTGTAAAATATCTAAATAAAAAAATCAACTAAATATAAAATACACATATATGTATATATATATATATATATATATTATTTTTGTAATATTTAATAATATGGTAATTTGATAATTGAGTTTATATATATGATTATGTTAATAATTTACTTACAATTTTAGAATAAATTCCTATAGTTAACCTGGTGTTGTATACTTTAACGTATTATATGTCACTATATATTTATGTTTAAATAATGTAATGTAATTATGATGAGTATTCATTATAAATCTAATTATTAAAAAAAATATCTAAAATCTCGTCTGTTCGTTTATAATTTTTATAATTTCAATAACAACAAAGATAAAATGGCCGCTTCAAATAATGCAAGAGTTTTAATATTTTAACATTTTTAAATAGAGGTACAGTACTATATAGTACTGTGAATATTTATTAATATTATGAAATATTCACATTAATAATGCACATTTATATAATATAATATACTAATAATGTATTTAAGTAATTTTATTTACAATATTTATCAAACATTGAGATTAATTTCAATGTCAAGTCGTCTGCTTGACAATATACGAATATTAATGAACACATTATATTGTGGTTAAACTAGTAGGTATGTGATTATAAAATAGTAGGCCTATGGGTAATATATTTGAATTATGGGCTGGCGTATATTTTTTAATATACAATTCAATAGAAATACCAAGTGTATTTACCAATATATCACTAATAAAACGAATACACCGCCAAAGAGTACATATTTAGTACAGGATTACGTAATCAACTTATTAAACTATACAGTTTCAACTAAATAGTTACCTGCAATGTAATTGATAGATAACATTTTTGTAAAAAAAAGGCATCTAGTATCATCGATATGATAGATTTACATTCTTATAATAGATTTATCTAACAACAGTATTGTCCTCGTTATTAATAGTTGTAGATGTATAATGCATATATTATTCAATTTATTATAAACTTAAACAGTTCCACTAAAAAGTGACATGCATTGTAGAATATAGATTGTATTTTTGTGAAAAAAAGCTAATATCAACAATAAAATAGATTAACATTCCTATAATCGATTGATCTAATAACACTATTGCATTGCTATTAATAGTTATAGATGTTTAAAAAAATATATTACTCAATTTATAAGCCTAAACTGTTCAAGTAAAAACATATCTGTATTGAAGTATCTAGACTACTGTTCTCGTTATTAATAGTTGTCATAGATGTACAATATCATATAGGACATATAGGTTGGGATCTCGCGGTCTAATACAATAATATATCAAGTAATACATTTTAATAGATTATATTACAAATTATCTATAACTATAAAACCAGCTATTTCTGGATACTCCTTGTAAAAAGGCAGCTAGATTTAAGATGTAGTTAGATAGATTTAGATAGTGTTACATTGTGCACAACATGTTTGCAGGTAATGTTGAACAAGCTGCAATTTAACGTTAACTATATACAATAAGACTTGGCGTCAAGGGGTTGTAAGGTTGTAAGCGTCAAGCAGTCTAGAGTAACGTGTTATATGACACTTTATGCTATTATATATCACATTCTGACAATATATGTCACTTGATGACAATAAAGGATATAATACCCTTGTATAATACCATGTATAACTATATAATACTATATGACCATATATGGCATTATATGGCACCATATAATACCATGTAACAGCATAGGGTACTATATGATATGATATGCTACTATAGTATAAGTGGCACTATAGGTGGCACTATATTATACTATAGTATAGCTATAGCTAGCATTTATGATACGCATAGACTTATAATAGGGTTTACTCCTAATGCTATATCTATGATGATATGATATAGCAATAAATATAGAATATTAACATAGCACAACATAATACGACATGCTACTATGGGTATGGTATGACATTACGATATAACCCGGTCGGTCACTCCACTCAAAACTCTACTATAGTATACTAAACTCTACTCTAGTGTACACTCCTCTCCGTGTGATGTCACTTGTAGTATACGAGTGACATCTAGTTTAGAATAAAATTACGAATACGACAACACGAGGTATGAAGAGGTGTGCAGCTCAGAGTAAAGTGACAGATACTGACACTAAATGTGACACACGACGCGGCATTAAATTGCATCAGGTGCCACATTAACAGCTGGCATACATCATAGCCAAGTATACGATAAGCTCATCATCATTGATACTATGTCACGTACATACTATATTTAGTGTACATATGTAGGGGAAAGTCCCCGATTACCGACCCCTCCTAATACCGACCCCCTGCGGTATCTCAGTAACTATAAGAGATATCAAAAAATAATATATACACGAATTTTAGTAATTTAATGATAAATATGAATAAGTATTTTGTTTTAAAAAATATTTAATCCTACAATTGTTATTTGATAAAATGTAATATTCTGTTTTTACTTTTTAAATATTTGAATAATAACTTTTTTTAAATCATTGTAAATACTTTATTATTTAAAAGAAAACTTAATACTGAGCATAATATTGTAGATCAATAAAATGTTTATAACTATTATAAAAATAATTTAATTTGAATAACTATTAACCAAGATATCTTAATTATAGCAACCCATATTATTTTCCTATTACCGACCCCCTAAATTACCTTAATACCGACCCAATGTGATTTATAATATCCCATCAAAATAGATCCGTATTTTAATTTAAAATATGTCATAAGTTATTTGTTTATCATTGATATAGATTAAGGATTCATGATTCCATTATATTATATACATACTGATTAATAACTAAATATTAAATAATAATATATACTATTTTAATATAATTACTATAAAGTTTAAATTTAAATTTAATATTACTATTAAAACATAAATTCAATAAAAAATAATTACGTGCATGTTATAATTAACTATATTTATTAATATCTACTATGTTGATTGGATATTATAATACTAAAAGTATGTATACCACGATTATGTTAGGGGGTCGGTAATAGGGGAAGGGGGTCGGTATTAGGTAAATGTATCCGATTACCGACCCCCCTGTTTATTCTTGTAAATATAGTTATATCAAAAATTTAAAATAGCCACATTATACATTGCCATAATATTACCCTAATTACAAAATTTCAAATACATATATTTAATATTGAATAAGTTATTACAAATAATCATTTAGGGGTCGGTAATCGGAGACTTTCCCCTATACGTATTTCACGTGCAAGTTTTGTTGAAAGTAATACTAACTGTTTTTTATTATATGTAATATATATATATATAAATATATAATAATAATATTATAATTTAGGGATGACCATGGTAAACGAAGAAGCGCATATTTATGTATATAAGGCTCAGTGGCTGAGGCGTCAGACACACAAGCAGTAGGATACGGGTTCGAACCTAGTCCGGACCATTAATTAATTTTATAAAATGGGTCTTAAAATATTATTTAGAAGTGATCTTATATAATTGTGTATAAATAAATGATCGGCTCTCGTTAAAACCATAGATGCCTTAACACGAGAGCGGCTTCGAAGGGACATTAGAGCCATATATGGTTATAAGTGAAAACTTCATCTAAGTTCCTGGATGGGATGAAAGGACTCCACCAAATAAAAATAACAATAACAATAACAATATGTATATTATTAAGGATCGTTAGAGATGATCATTACGGCTCATTATAGAATTTTATTTTAGAAGGCTTTTAAAGATATTCCTTGAGGCACATTAGATATAACCCAAATATATTCTTTAAATACACTCCTTAAAGCTGGTTGAGAAACTCGGTTATGTTCGTCAATACTTCATAAGATTCCTACTATAGTAGGATATCTACTATAGTAGGTCCTACTACTATCTATATGTAGATGTGTAAGTAATGCTCCTTAACGAATGATCTTTATTGATAAGCATGTTACCGTTAACGAGTGCCAAGTATTGCAGATACTACACTATATGCATGCCTTGCATCAGGCAAGCACATCGTTCACGAGCAGTGATACATTTCATAGATACCACTGTAGTTATTAGCAACTACTGGGTTAGCGACTTCTGCAATAACAATACTAACATATTATCTATCGAAGACTTCATTTGAAATTCAACTACGATATTTACATGTTATAAAGAAAATAAATTGCGGGGATATTTTAAATTAATTTATGAAAATTCTTATTTGACTAAATAATAATATAAAGGTTTATTGACTCAATGAAAACGATAGACGTTTATATGCGTCAAGTTGAAATAATAAAACAAATAAATAAATAAATACACGAATAATAATAAATTTAAAAAGAAGACATTATAATAAAATGAGTGTTATTACTTACCTACTTGTGTTTATAACTGTATTCATTTTGTCTTTTAACACATATGTTCTAAAGGTAAATTACTATAGTAAGTACATGTTATCAAAATAACTAAACAATAAGATAACCTAAATTCTCCGATCAGATAGCTATTGTGTGTAAATCAACTAATTATCAATTATATAAAATACGATCAATAAGAAAATTCTTACCTTCTATAATTTCTAAAATGGTAATAAAATCATTAGTTAAATCGCCTAAGAATTATTATTTTTCTCTGTATCCTGGCATTCCTGCTACTTCTACTACATCCTTAGCTAACGTTATTAGATCATCGATAAGAGTTTTACATCGTATACAATTATATGACTATGAATCAGTCAATTATCACCTAGTTAATTCTAAATGTTTAAATATTTATCAGAGATCTACGTTCAGCTATTTAAAACCGATTTTTAAGATACTGATGAATCGTTTTCCGAATTATTTGAATGACCTCCTACATTTCAGAGTTTACAAGATAGATCTACGAAACCCTTCTACTAGGTTGTTAATAAAGAGTAAATACAAGCTATTAAGATATGGTAAACTATCATTTAGTTTATCTACAGCCAATATATGGAATGCATTACCAGTAACCATAAGAACTAATTTAAATTATTCTTCGTATATTATATCTAATGTGTTATTATTAATTCGTAAAAATTAATTTTATTATTGTCAACTGATTTATATTCTTTTTGTATATTTTGTTATTTTTATATATTTGTACACAATAGAGGACGTTTAACGTTATTTTTGTGTTTAAATACAAATTCATTCATTCATTCATTCATTCATTCATTCATAATGAAACCTTGTTTAAATATCCCAGTACAGTGTTCTATATAAACATATCGATATTGATATTGATATATATATATATACCGATCAAGCTCAACCAGGTAAGGTAAGGTATATATATATATACAAATATATAGAGTGGATATATAGATATAACATAATGTAGATACGGTAAACCTGTCATTTATGTAAACATACTTATAGCAGCCACGAAGAACTGACATTTTCCAATTGCATGGTTGGGATTGTATATATTTATAATATTTAAAATATTCGCATAAGCTAATAATATTAGCTAACATTAGATGTATATTTATTTTATTGGAATGTTATACTATTGGATAAATGTTTTTTTAAATATATTTTTACAATAAAATAAAAATATATTTATCAATACGAATATATATTTAAATATATATTAGATAGACAATATTATTCATACACGCGAGTACATCTGACGATGATCTATATTTAGAGATGAATGACTCGATGGTTTCCCGTAGAAACTTCCTATAGGTAAACTTTATAATATGCTGACTAAGCATATCTGCCCGCGTGCTATGTCCACATGAGTCATATACGACTGATTATCTATGTATATGACTCATAGCGTGGAAAACTATTGTTTTCCGTCTATTATCTAATGATTAACTAATGGTGTCGATACACGCCCCTAGGTAACGTAACCCACGCAGGTAGTGAGTCATTTACCAATGGCGTAATTCGATGACGCATTGCTATGACGTCATCGGGAGATAACTCATCGGTTTATAGAAACGCAGTACAGCTGCCAGATAAAGAGCCATACTTCTGTAGCCAGATATCGGCCGATTATAAGTATTCATTTTTAATATATTTACAGTTAATATATTTGAAGCAAATTATAATAATTTGAAAGACATTATTTCTACATGTTCGAAATAATTGTCGGTAACCGATATCTGGCTATATATACATATAGGTATAGGGGTGTTGATGTATACATCGTTGAAGTATATTGTGATGTTGATGTGGTTGATGTCGATGTTGATGTTATTGATGTTAGGGTTTATGTGGTTGGTGTATTATGTTGGCGTTGATTATGTTGCTGTTACTGTTGCTGTTGATGTTAATGTTGATGTTGATGTTGATGGTGTAGTGATGTACTGCGTTGATGTTGATGTGACAGTATCCGTAGTTTGCTGAGGCCAGTGGTTCTGATCAAATACATTATCCTATAGGATTATCCTGGGACGATCCTTAGCTATCTCCGTAATGTTCGATATCGCCCTAGGATAATGCTTTACGTCACGTGACATTGCATCATAACTCTGTCACGTGGGTCGTACTGAGATGACACGTGATGAAGCCGGCTTCAGACTATATTACTAGCGATGGTCACGAGGGCAGTGGGGCACGTGGTCTAGCATACGACAAATACACTATGTCACAGAATAATAACGCACGTGATATTTGTCCGCGGAATTCGTAGCACGTGACCGAATATAAAATTCGGCATGTCCTCCGAACACCAAATAATGTCCTCGTAGATGTGGTTGTGGTGGTTGTGGTGGTGGTGGAGGTAGGTGGTAGTGGTGTTTATGATGAAGGTTGTAGTTGTTTCGGGGATAATATTAGTGTTTGCAAACACCACATGTGGTGTTTGTGGGCCCCATTAACGGGGGGGGGGGGCTATTCGATATGACAAGTGTACCCGAATACAGTATTACGGTATACAATGTGTCCGGCGCGCTAGTATATAATAGCATTTCTATTGTCTGTACAACATAATTGCTCATTCGAATGAATAATATATATATATATATATATATATATATATATAAATGTAGCTATTTGTATAAATAATAATAATATATATTATTATAAAAGTTTTTTATTCTATGTGCATCTATTATACTAATATTATATATATATATATATATATATATTTATTATATATATATATAATAAATCTATATAATACAGTGTATTATAATGTATTATAATATTATACACCAACACATACCAAGCCACACGAGTATCCTAGTGATTCGTCTATTAACGTGCAATAACTCTCTCTCTCACTCTTTCTCACTCTTTCGCGCGCTTTATTGTGACGTCATAAGATACGCCGCGTTCACTCCCACACCGCACACTGGTACGCGCGCGTCGGAGTGTAAACAACTAGTGAAACCTACCTGTCGCGCTATCTCCCCCCCCGTCGTTATACCCCACCCTCCCTCCTCCTCTTCCTCCACCTCATCGTGCCTCAATGTACATGTTGGGAGGGAAGGTGTATTATGCGATATTGGATGTTCGAATCGTTATAATAATCTAATTAAATTAGCTTAAATTGAACTCCGTTATTAATTTAGATAAAATCAACAAATTATATATATATATATATATATAAGCGCTCTTGTTTGGATATCATTCTGTCCAGCAGGCTACCACCACTGCCCACTACCACTGTCTACTACTGCCCACCACTACCACTGCCCACCACTACTACTGCCCACCACTACCACTGCCCACCACTACCACTACCACTGTCTACTACTGCCCACCACTACTACTGCCCACCACTACCACTGCCCACTCGAGCGTGACGTAATAACGTGAACGCCTAGTCAGTGTTGCGGTCACTCGCCCTAGGTGGCGCCTTTACCCGCACCCGCACACACCCACACACACACCCGCACCCACACGCGCACGCACACCGGATATCGCGGTATTACCCCCCAAGCGACGCCAAGCGGTAACCGCTAATACTACATATTTGTAAATGCTTTTTTATAATGCGTAAATATCCTATTAAGTCGGCGATATGGGGTGGGTTCAAAGTTTATACAGTAACATATCACTGCTACTTTATAGCACACAGCGAGATATGTCGTTATACAATATTTACATACATTGTATATATACATACATACATTATTTATATAGGATGCAAGTATATACAGAGTATATAACTTGTATATATATATTAATATATATATATATATATATATATATATATATATATATTGCTAGTATGTAGATTATTTATATACAGTGTAATACACTGTATACTGTAGTACTCATAAGCTATATCAATAAAACAGTAAATATACAGTAATGATAATATAAATAATCAGTATTGATATACTAACGTAGTATAGTAATTATAGTACGTATGTGTATATAGTATGTATATGTATATAGAATGTAATGGGATATAATGTGAGATATACACTGACAATAAGCGTGCATCTAAATAAACGGACGGTGTAACGCGGTGAGTGTACATTACGCGTGAATGTCGACAATGGTACCCTATACTACGGATATCGTGCACAATGACCGGCTACTGGTTATCGTAAGCTTTTAGAGGGTATACACCGGGTCGGTTCGGTTCGGGTGACTAAGTATCTCTAGTGTGGACATCCCTACCGGTGTCTAGCGTAAACAAAGAGACCACCACTATAGGGAGGGAGGGAGCGAGCGCCCTCTATAGGGAGGGGAGAGCGCCCTCTATCGAGAGTGAGGGGGACAGCGCCCTCTATCTAGAGTGAGAGTGAGAGCGGAATAACATGTCAGCAACTCTGTAGGCTGGGATTATAACGCACTATAGAGCGTGTATATCACGACCGACTGCGGCGCCGCCCACCCCTCCCCCGGTACATAACACTAGTATTGTCAACACACGCGCGCACACACGTATTACTGATGCTATGCGTTGATGCTCTGTGTTATTAGTGGTTGTGATATCGGTGTGTGGTTATTCACCGGAAGTGCGTTGTTTACCGATGTTACGCGTGCGCGTTCCGTGTCCAAGGTCGGCGAAGGTCTGCCGCGTGACCTTCAAGGCTGCGCGGAAGTCACCGACGTGTAGGAACGATTTTCAGATTATTTCTAAACATAGGGTTCTTCTAATAAAAGCGTTCTATTAGAGGCTATTCGAATCCGCATTTCGAAGTACTTTTTATACGAGTTATTCTGAGAACCTTTATTGAATTATTGACGAAGAACTTTTTTGAAGAACCGATAAGTTATTTATAAATATTTAGAAATAATAAAAACGATACAAACAATACACGTTATATCACGTGTCAGACTAGTCACGTGGTTATATAATCGTCGTCATTCGGTTTCGATTGTATTGATTAGCGTTTTAATTCGTCGCCTTAACGCCTTGATCGCCTAACAATAGGTTCGGTTCATTGTTATCTTTAGCGCCGACAGCTCGACGAACCCGGAGGTCCTTAGAGGCTAACGATCACGTGGTGTTACGTAACCACGTGGTATAGTGCGTCACGTGGTAGAGGAATCGGTTAGGAACACGTGTTCGCTGGCATCACGTGATATTCCACCAATAACCGGAGTGTTATTAAATACATCGCACGTGATATGGATGACTATCAACGATTCCTGAAGGTCAACGTTGCATATTAGAGGTCATACCACGCGTTCACGTGTTCATACTTACTTAATATACTTGCATACATTATAATGATATAGTTTCGCTGATGTGCGAATGTGATGTATACAACCGGTAGAAAATTGATTATTGAATATTGAATATTAATTAATTAATTATTATTTAACGGGAAATGTAGATAATAAAATTAATGAATACATTTAAAGGATAACTTAAACATAATATGAATGAATTAATGTGCACGTATGATATATAGGATACAAGGTCACGTGTATTTATGCTATACACTGTATAGATATATCACGTGACACATGTATGTTTCGAATGGTGTCCTTCAGAGGGCATTCGGAAGAGGTCACTCTACTGAAACTGGCATCTTATCAACTATATTTATTCTACTGCGATAATGACTTTATTTCTATGTTGTCAACTTATCCTTGTATATTGTTCATGTTCATGTTCCTCGAATTTACTCAATATATATGCTAGGTATTAATGTTACTACCATATAATGGTTGTAATAGTATAACATACATAGGACATAAATAGTTAAACTAAACAACCCCTCTTCCGAACCACACCCCTAATGCACGATGTCCCCGTGGATAGGACTTAGACCCGTTAGTATGTTCTATATAACTTTATAACTGCCCGTGTGGCTCTTTTGACTAAGGCGTCAGACACACAACAAGTAGGATGCGGGTTTATGCCCAGTCCGGACCATTAGAATAGGTCTTAAAATAATATTTAGAAGTGATATTATATAATTGAGTATGAATAAATTATCGGCTCTCGTTGAAACCACGGATGCCTTATCATGAGAGCGGCTTCGAAGGGAAATTAGAGCCATATATGGTCATAAGTGACAACTTCATCTAAGTTCAGGGATGAAAGGGCTCCACCAAATAATAATAACAATAATAATAACAGTATATATCCTACCTATATGTGATATAATTGCATACCCTCCTACATGCCGCCATCATATTAAGTGCGATGGTATTCAACTGTATGCCGTCCCTCCTACCTCTTACATGATAATTCTCAACGTATTGTATGTCCTCGTTCATTATACTATGGCTAATATTAAACAATCTTATATAAAATATATCTAGGACTATACATCCATTATCAATATATCTAAAAACTCCGTGTTATTCCCTTATTGTTAACTTACTTGTAATTGCATGGTACACCCTTCCAATCTATTATAAACACTACATTATACCTTTGTATCGTGATCTTCACCTTGAAAGTGTTCAAAACTTACAACTACCTTATTTTTAGGATTTGCCGAATTCTGAAGACTATCACTTTTATATCACCCCTCTGTCATATATTACCCATCTATATAGAGTTACCCGATCAGTGACCTGTCAATATTCACCGTTCCACTTAGATATAACCCTCTTCTGCCAATTACTCCCGAGTTGTTATCCTGTAAACAAAACTGTCCTCATTCCGACTATTTTCCTTAGCTCGTGATTCTCAGTGTATTCCTACATGCCTTTCTATATTAACATTATATACCTCTCCTAGACTTCCTTTCTTAGTTCATCTGCTCTAACTCTGAAATTTATCTTAGTTATCCTCCTCCTTCATCCCTGAAACCTACGTTTCACGTGCCCTATCATGCAGCTATTTACTTTTGTCTACAAGCTTCATCCATTCCTACACTTCTTTCACTAGTCTACTAAATATTAAAGAATCCCATCTTATATTTAATTTTCTTCTCTTGTCAGATCGTTCTTTTTATTTTATACCATTTATTTATTTATTATTAATTGCGTGCAAGTATGAAAGGATTTCATATACACTTTGTTGTTTTGCTAATAAACATAATTCATCATCATCATCATCATCATCATCATCATCATCATCATCATCATAGTCATCATATATACACATGTGTGTGTATGTATGCGTTGTTTATGTGTGTCCGTGGATGTATGTACGATACGCGCATTGTTATATTTAAAACGCATTACTTTTTAATTTCGTATTCACGTTACATGCGACAATTAAGCTCGAACGGCACGACGTCTTCCTCGAATTGTTACCTATAAACTCCACGCACGCACACACGTACGTACGTATACGCGTACGTGTGCATGCGTGTACGCGCGCCTATGTGCGTGTGTGTGGGTGATACTTCGTACTCGGATCTAACGAACATGTCGACTGTTTAACGGCGAAGCTGGGTGACGCCGTTCGCTTCGTCAAATTATCATAATTTATACACCGCACACCTATCACAGTGTACATCTACTAGAGTGTACGGTATACATGAACACATATACACCCACTACTACAGTGTACGGGACACGAGCAGGACGCGACCTACTTCATCATAATTAGTAACGGCGTAATTTAACACGTCGCGCGAAACACGGAAACTTCCATTATATAATTATATTGCGGCATTAATTTCACTTTTTACGCGAACTGAGTTATATATAGACTACATTAACATATATAAATAAATAAATATATATATTTTCTTCTTTTATACTAATACATCTATATTTTTGTTTAGTGTATTATTTTATAGTACTTATTATTTATTTTAGTTATTTATTTATAAATAATTAAATGATGATTACATAATTTTATGGCAAGTTCAAACAATTTATATTATTTTTCTATTTTATTCATTGTATTGTATCTATGTAAACAGGAAGTCATCTAATATTTTATAATATTTTATTTATTTAGTTTTTTTTTGAACTTGCTTTAAAATTAAGGGTAATTGTCTCGATAAGCTTTAGCTTCTACAAAAACCCTGGTGCAAACCTAAATCTGATAATAATAATAATAATAATAATAATAATAATATATATATTACTAATATGATAATAAATGTAGTGTATATAATTAAGTGATAGTTCTGATATTGAAATTCTTATACGTAAGGTATTTTTTATTTTCTTATACATTATTAGTTTATTTAGAAATAACATATATAAATTATCTATGAGAATTAATTATTTAATCATATAATAAAGTTTCTGAAAAATGATATGACTATAACTCGTCGACTTAACTAATTCATTGGAATGTTAATTAAAATCATAAACGTATATGATAAATATGTAAATTTTGTAAATTAAAAGTTTTTTATAACTTCATTATATGATTATAATATTCTAGTGAACGAAAATTAATAACATTAAGGTGATTTTAACTCAAATTAAAAATAAAATGATAGATATTTCACATATAATATAGTATTACTTTAAAGAGATGCATATTTTATGATGAGCCTATAGGCATTATAATATGTAGGCTCTTGAAGTACTTTAGTTGTGAATATTGCAAACAATAACAACGTGTGGCCTCAGTTTTTAAGTTAAATATACTAAACCTATATGTTGATATATATATATATTGAATTGAATTGAATTGAATTGAAAGTATATTTAAACATTAAATAAATCATATATGGATCATATCTATAAATGATTTATCAAAATTGTATATATATATAAATAAAAACAATAAAAGTAGGTAATGCAAACATACTATTTAAAATAATAAAATAAAAGAAATTCGAAGAGAATACATATATAATAATGACTAACAATATAATTATTAAAGGTCTCCACCTGAGATCATTCTTTGGATATATTTATTGAATGCATTATGTGAATTGATGGGTCTATTAGATGTTGGGAGTGTATTACATAGCATAGGACAATAGGGGTAGAGAGAAGATAAGATGCATGATTTCTAATAGATGGAAGGGAATATTGTTTTACTAAATATACAGATATATAGGAGGGACAATTCGAAGAGTATATTGAGGAATGAACAATATACAGTATTCAATAAGAGAAACGTTAGTTAAAGGGAGGTATTCCTTATAAGTGCCTGAGTGCTATAGCATACTATAGTATAATGAAGTAAAGGTATCGACTACGTAGGTTATACGCTATATATATATATATATATATATATATATATATATATATATATATATGAACGAATACATAGATTTAGGGGAGAAATATATGATAAGGAATCAAAAAGAAATTAACTAGCAGTAAGTGATAACATAATTGATATTCGTATTTTTCTAATTCTGAAAAGATGATACTTTTCTGATTTAATGATGATAGTAATATGAGGAACGAAGGATAATGTAGAATCAAAAAGAACTACTTAAATTGGATTCATTGGGGGATGAATAGATTACAATATTATCAATAAGAAACGGGTGGCAATAAGTAAGGGATGGAGATAGATTAAAAAAATTAGTTTTGGAGGAATTAAGGAGAGGATAATTTTAAATAACCTATTTAATATCATTAGCATAACTGGAGTAATATATATATATATATATATATATATATATATATATATATATATTCCGATTATGAAAATAACATGAGATTTTCATTTTAGATTTATCATTTATATTTTGACTTTAATATTTTAATAATAAAACATAATGTTATTATTGCCATATTAATAACCCAGTTAATAACAGTTAATAATAAGTGCTTATATATTTGTTGAGATATATTACTATTGAACATACATATATGTAGGTATACCTATTACATGTATTTATTTCTATGATATTGAATATGGTAAATTATTCAGATATATAAAAAGTATTATTTTAATAATAATTTGTTTACATTATATTATAAATAAATTGTCATACATCTTCATGTTTCACATAACGCTTATATATGATCTACAAATCACAAGTAAATGTAATGTTATATTTAGATTTATATATGTTTATATTAATATTTAATTTGATTTTAAATCAAAATAAATGTATGGGTTATCAATTAAGTTTTGCAAACAACAAACTCGCTTTTGTATTTTACAGTAACCAGTAGGGGAAAGTAACCTAATACGGAAACTTTAACAATAAATGCCATTTATTAAATGATCTTAAAATTGTATGACTCAATATTTTTATTCAATAATTAAAATATATTCATATTATCTGATTATAGATATTATTGTGATTTTAAAATTTTATTTAATCTTTTTATTCAATAGATAACGGGGTGTCCGTATTCTGTACCCATGTCCGAATACGGACACCCTGTGTTCTAATACGGACATCCTATATACATCTAGATAAACTATATATTATTGATGAACCAATACGATAGATTACAATTACATTATTTATAATTAATTTAATGAATAATTTAATGTAAATTAATTAGTAATTAATGTATTGATTTTTATTATTTTATTAATTAATAATACAATTTAAGTATCTAAATAATAACATTTTTAGATTTAGCTTCATTGGTGCACCATGGTATTAATATTATAACGCACGTGATTTTTTATGAAAATCAGAATAGTTTACACGCTGATCGCTGATTGGTTATAGGGTGTCCGTATTAGGGACTTATATGACCTTTAGATATATGCTTATAACTTAATTAATATTTGATAACAAATAAAGTAATTATTTATATAATGTTTAGAATGCTTTAGTTTTTAATAATATAATGTTATATTTAATATCGATATATTTGTATATTCTTGAGAAGGTTTAAAGTTGAAATTTTTTTTTATAAATTTAAAAACGTAATAAAAAAATCAGTTTATTGGATATATCAGCAATATTTATAATACTTACAAAATAAAAAATAGTTATTTAGACTATTTATATAATTATGAATATTTAAACATTTATTTGTATGATTTATGGTTTCTGAGATACCGAAGGTGTCCGTATTCGGTTACTGTCCGTATTAGGTTACTTTCCCCTACATAGTTTCTTTGAAACAAATAGGTTCAATAATTAGTCATTATTATTACATAATTATTATTTTATATTTTAGTGATTATATTTTGAAATTAAATCAATTAAACGTTATGAATTTTTTTTCTAGTATTCTTGATTTTTATATAGTTACAAATAATGTTATTTGCATAATTCAAAATTATAAATATCATAAAGCTAACATAATATTTTTTATGTGTATGCTATAGCCTTATATATAATATAATATATTGCTGATTTATATTTTTTCAGGTAATACAAAAACAACATTTTGTTTACCGATTAAATCTTTTTAACTGTGAAATATATTATCAAAAATTGAAATTAATATAAATTTGTTTTTTTAATTATTTATTTAATATATCATATCAATATTTGTAGTAGTAGTAGTAGTAGTAGTAGTAGTAATAGTATTTATTTATACACAAAGATTAATATAAAATTCTACAATGTGTTTTACTGTTTGTCGAATAGTTTACAGGTGTGAGTTCCCGGATGATTTAACGATAATCCGTAAAAAATAATATAATAAAATAACATTCTTAAATATAATAATATAATAATAATATAATAACACGATTACATTACAAAGAGGGTTAGATAAGTGGTATTTTAGTGGGGAACTTTTAAATAGCTCCTTGAGTTTATATTTGAAAGTTGTTATTGACATATCTTCTTTGTGTATGGATTGGGGAAGTTTATTCCAGAGAGTTGCACCTCTCCAGCTAAATCGTTTGTTACCGTACTTTCGTGATCGTGTAGTCGGTATGTCAAGTCTATATGTTTGTCTCAGTTGTCTGTTAGTGGTTTGTTTGTGAAGTAAAGTATGTAAATTATGAGGTTGAGTTGTTTTTGTAGTTTTGTACAGTATAGTTAGTAAATTAATGTTGATGTTGTCAATTGTAGGTAGCCAGTTTAGTGATTTCCGTAAGTTCGTAATGCTAGTAGTGTAATAGTATACTAATTTAAATTAATTTAAATTATTTAATTGTATAGTATACTAATTTAAATACTCATAACGTGTTTTAGTGATTGTTAGTGATATACATTGTAAGTTATTTTACGTATTCGAATAACAATATTGAATATTAAACGAAGTGGTATACTATCAGCAACAGTACATGCGTTGTTTACCCTATTAAACTCATGATTGATATCAACGAAACTAGTAAGATAGTTTGCTAAGATTACATGTCTCGAGGCTATGAATTCTGCATACATTATACTCACACACATATATACATAGGTGTGTGTGTGTGATGTGTGTGTACACGGGTATGGGTACACAATAGGGTTACACGGTATACGTGTGTATACATTTACACTTGCGTACCAGTATTATACCTATGATATGCCATGCTATGATATGCCATGCTATGATATGATATGCTATACTATGACTTGATTTGAAACAATAAGTTAATGCGTTTTTATTTATTACGTATTATATACGTATGCCTATATATACTCGTATATATATATATATATATATATATATATATATATGTATATATATATAAACATATTCCTATTATATTATATATTCTTATATAATATTTTATGTGTAATTTGCACGATAGTAAAATACATATTTCCTATTAACAGGCACACACATACACATACAAACATATACACACACCCACGCATATCATTATATAGCTATAAATATAATTATACGAAAGAATAGTATTAGTATCGTCATTAAAATCAATTAATTGTATATCATATAATAATAGTATTACTAAATAATAGTTAGTAAATATATATATATATATATATATATATATTTCTTTTATAATAATTATATTACGATTTCACATGATTCATTATCACTAGTTTTCCTAGAAACCGGATGTACTGTGCCAATCTATAGAATATCATAGTATATCATATATTATATACGATAATATAAACCGCTTGAGGTAGTATGCAATACTATATACAGTGTTCACTAATAATGAATTAATATTAGTATTAATAATAATAATGTTGATAGTGAATAATAATAAATATTAGTACAATTTCTTCTTATAATAATAATGCACTCTCTATAGTCTGTATTAACTGTACACAATGTATACAATGTACACAATGTATACAATGTACACACAGAATGCGCATGCGCACCCTTATAACTATATAACTAGGCGACAATTGAGCGGTTTCCGTCTTATTTCGAAGCCTTTTAGGAGACAGTAACACACACACACGTGTCATGTGATCTAGTATATCATGTGATCTAGTATATCATGTGATCTAGTATGTCATGTGATCCATTGTATCATGTGATCTAGAAAAGAAACGAGAGAAAAACAAAAATTCTTCTAATTAATAATAATAATAATAATAACAATTATTATTATAATTATTTATATAGTTCATAAATTATGTTAACAGATTCTCCAGCACCTGCGTTCTTCTGATGCTACTTTAATCGAGATGCCAAATGGATGTAATGCAATGCAGTGTCGCTCTTTCTCTAGAATTGCGCCAACCAGATGGAATATATTGCCGTACTACTTACGCAAACCTACGTAACTCGAGGTCACCGCGTACTATTGCGAATTATCTCAAACACTATCTAAATTAACGTATTTACTGATCTACATAGGGATCCTAATTGTATTTATTAATTTAATATTGTATTTATATATTAAGTTCGTATTAGAAAATTTTATTTATTTTTGTTTTTGTTTTTTTTTTCGTTTCCACACCAGTGAGGGTAATTGTGTTACCATATTGGTGTTAACATAACCTATCCACTAAGGTATACATGATAACTATAGTTATATAATCATTTTGGACACTTTTAACTCATTGGTCACTCATTTTTAACAATTCGGACCATCGCATAAATACTGTACATTAAATACTATCTGACCACAATCAGTTAAAGACACGCGCATATCAACTGCAAACACGTAATAACTTGATAATTTACCGGCAAAGTTTATATAATATTGTAGTTACAATTAATTAGCGTTTACGTATATAGGTATGCTGTTATTGTAGTCTATTACATCATATATCTTAGCTAACAACATAAATAACTCATGTCTGTAAAGAATCCAATAGAAATTATTATATGTATTTCACATATATGTGTATTTCACAACATACACACTAAACTATCATGTAACATGTTTCCAAAACTAATTATATTATTATGCAATATTATATAATATCTATATAACACATATATATTATATATAATATATATATATATATATATAGGTATAACATATAACATAATTTCTGAAAAAATATATTCCATATGATTTGAAATATTAGCAATATTACAACCATGTTGTTGTATTACTATCATATATGTGTCTTAGATGTGTATTATATATGTATTAGCTGTGTCTTATTATATTGCAATATAATTTGTAAATATATACTTTCGATAATTGGCCGTCAACATTGAAAATATCCTCACAATATTCTGAAGTAAAAAGATTGCTGTTTATTTCGTATATGTTACAAAGTACTAAGTAAATACAACTTATGTACTGTCATTCGTATTTACTAACTTTAATATAGATAAGAATAATCATTTTATACATTATTAAGTTAATAATAATATTAACACTTGTAAAGTTATTTTAGAAATATAATTTAATCAATACTATTAATTGTATATTTAGTAAATATTATTAACTCATAAATATATTTAATACATAACTACATTTAATAAATATAAATATAAATATATGTTACTAAAAAATCTAAGTTCATTGATTCACAAACGCTACGTATTAGGCTAACCGTTAGGCAATTGAAGAGGGGAGTTTCGTAGTGTCTTTGGAAGGCTCTAGAATCTTGGCACCAGTTCAGTAATTCTTTTGCAGACGACACGAATGTGTTTGCGGAACTTAAATTCTTTACGATTAAGGTTATATAGTCAACAATAGTAGTTTATTCACATATTACTCGCTATAAATAATATATATATAGAGTTTTATAATGGTTGTAAAATCGTATTTTATCATGGAAATATGAACGTATTGGGATCGGGTAAATTAGTGTGATCAATAGGGGAATGTACTTTATTATAGCGTTTTATCATAGTTTTCGTTATATATATAAAAGTAGCACTACTTTTTATTATTGAAATTAAACCTACAAGTTATATGTAGCATATATAGACAATGATACAGTTACTAGTTAATAGTACTAGAATATGTTCATATTTATTAATAATAATACTTTTTATAACAATAATAAATACTTTAATTTAGGTATACGATAAGTACAACAATGATTATTTGTACGACCTAAATAATAGCATTACGACTATAGTATACATTGTATATTTGGTAATATGTACACGACAACATTGAAATGAAAACATAACAACTGAATGATAATCACAATGTGTTCACATTCTAATCATATAACACACAGGTTGGCGGTGTTAGTGACACTATGACTTATCATGTTAGCAATAGTAATATGTGTACTTCACTACTTAGTGTATACAATATTGATATCTACATTATTAATGTCTACTAGTTTGATTAAAACTCTAGTTTTTAATTCCTATATATATATATATACATTATGATATATACATTATAGGTTATATCATTAGTATACTAAAAGGTAAACCATGTGATATAGCAGATGGTTGGTAGTATATCAAATTGATAGATCTATCAAACTGAATTCAGAAGTACAACTGAAGCGTCACCACATATACAGTAAACTACTGTTAATTCAGATTCCTACTAACTCAGAAACCATATTTATCGATATTTCGAGTCTGCAGACTCATGAGTAAAGTGGACTATATATATGTATATATATATATATATAGTAAACAGTTATCACAATATCATTGCGTAACGACCATTGTGTAACGGTGACAGTGGTGCGGGCGATACGCCGCTGGGAGGCGCGGGGCGGCGGACAATGTGCTGGGGGCGGCGGACAATGTGCTGGGGAACAATAGGTCCGTTACCCCCCCCCCGCCCCACCCCGCCCCACCCCGGCGCGCGATAGGAGGCCTGCCGATTAGGAACCTGTTGTATGCAGAGTAAACGTTCGGTGGTCTGTTCCACGTGTTTATCCATTACGTAACCGGTGCCGTCTCCATGGCAACCGTTGCCGCCGCTTCTCGCTGCCGGTGGTGGCGCTACTAGTACTGACGGTGACGGTGACGTCGACGGATTACGTAACTCCGGCCACGTACCGTCCGTCCAGTTAGCCGGTCCGTCGATATCGTCCGTATACGGTCGGCTACGGTGGGCTATGTCCGGTTACGTCCGAGGGTACTGTAGTACGGGGGAACGTTTACATAGGCGATGATTGTACGGTAATAATAACGTGAATAGCAATACATGATATAGATTACGTGTAGGGGCGCTGCAACAGGGGGGGACCGGGGATATGTCCCCCCACTTTAAAATCTAGGGGGACCTCCTATGTATCGATCCCCCCCCCACTTTTACCACAACATATATGTTGATTGGTTGGTCCTCCCTACATACACACCATGGTTACATCGCTCCTAATCACGTGATATCGTGTATACCGACTACCGGAGGATGAGGAGGAGGAGGAGGAGGAGGATGCTGATGAGAGGTGGGAGGAGAGGGGGGGTATTACGGTACTTTTTGACCATATAGAAGTATACTTCATGACATTATATAGGATTTAAATTCCAGGAAGGGGATATACGGGTATTCAAATTAATTTTTTATTAAATGTTTTTATTTTAAAATTGTTATCGAATATACTGTTCAACATTTCAACATAGTATAGGTAGAAACGATCTATCAAAAATTTTATTTTAGAATGATACATAATGATACAATTGTGAGTAAAAGAAGATGGCGACAAAATGACGTATTACTTATATTGTAACGTTGTTTTTCAATAGTTTTAATTTAGTAATTTAAGTAATTTAGTAATTTAGTAAATCATTATGAAATCATTAAGAACAATTTAAACTAATTTTAATTGCCATAATAGAGTCTGAAAACAGATACAAAACAGTCAATCTTTAACCTTGGTAATTAGAGGTCAATAATCAACGAATATTAGTCCCATGATCACATAATGTATGTTATTTGGTCTTTATTAAATATAATGAAAATATATATAATTAGATTTAGAGATAATTATATATTTAAAAAATATTAATCAGTTTTTATACATTTTATTGCCCTTTTTTAAAATATATTTTTTATTTTTATATTTATTGATTAATATTTTTATAAAATATTTAGATAAATATTTTCAAAACTAGAAATCTAATTATTAAAATATTCATTATATATATATATATTAAAATTGTGAATATTAATATAATGCAATTTAAATTATGTAAAAATCTTAATTATTTCATGAGATTTTGATTTTTTTTAAAAACCTATCTAATTACATTGACAAAAATAACCACAGTACCACAGTCCCATAGTACTTCAGTACAACATTACCACAGTCCCATATGCATTTACATGCATAAGTTACTGGGATGAAATGAATCCACCAAATAAAATACTTTATTTAATATATAAATATAAATAGGGTAATACTATACGAATTAGACTACATACGTGTTTTGGATTAGATTGCAATGTTATAATTATAATTAGTATATATATATATATATATATATACATTAAATGTCTAAACAAATTGTACCTATTTATAAAAAATAATATTTGTCTAATTATTAACAAACTCAATTTTTATTTATTTTATTTGAATGTAATGTCGTCAGTGATCGATACGATCACGACTTTTAACTATCGACAATCGTCGATCAATTTCGTCAAACATTTTCTAACGATCGTCGATAGTCAATCTTTTTACTCGATCATTTGTTTAACGATCGATTTTAACGATCGTCGATCGTGTAATTATGTTGATCGTTCATCGCGATCTCGATCATCGATCGCCGATCGTCATCTCGATCGATATTAGTTTATTGTCAAATAGTGTTAGATGTATTAAAGGAATGATTCAAATGTAGGTTTAACGATTATTTTTCATTTGATTATTCCATTAATAGTGCCATTATAACAACAATATCTAACCCACAATGTAAGCTAAATAGGATCCCAGATAACGAGGTTTACATAACTACACCAGACAACGCGAGGCTACTTCAGATTAATGCTATGTTATTGATGATAATGGACTTCTAAATCAATTGTATAAATAGAAATACTCAATTATATAAATAGTAAAACTATTAATTTAGATATGCTTAATAAGTATCCTATTATAAAAACGCTATTTTTAAAATACAATTCTATACTTTATTATAGATTATATCCTATTATAGTTTATTATTAATTTATTATATCATATTTCAACATTTTCATAAATTAAAGTTTATATTATAACCCCTATTTTGTTATTTCTTGATATAAATATATAATTTATTTTTTATTTTGTTTACGATCGTCGATCATCGATCGCGATCAGTTGCTGACGATCGTCGATCGTCGATCATTTTCTAATGATCGTCTATCATTTTCTAACGCTCGTCGATCATTTTCTAATGATCTTCGATTGTCGAACACAATCGCGCTCATCACTGAATGTCGTATACAATAATTGAAACACGCAACCCTGTTCGTCGGCTTCGAAATATAAATATTATGAATCGAGATTTAATGATATTCAATTTAGTATAAACCTACGCGCAACCCAATATATGCGTACAGTAGAACAGGGTATTGAAACGTTATGCAGACAACTTAGCTAACGTATACGTATATATATATATATATATATATATATATATATATTTGAAATCGTACAATTTATTCTGTTCATATTAGCATAAATATTACTTATAACATTATCATATTAATAATTGATCATAGTATCATAATCACAATTAACTCATTAGTAATATAACTACAGTTGAATATTGCCGTATAATATTAATTATTATAAATAAAACAGTTATTATTTATTCTTTAATCACCTCTCTAATATAAATACTCTAATATGTAATTATTTCGTAGTCGATTTTCTAATTTCTCACTAGTTCAATGGGTATTAACTAAGTTAATGTTTCTAATTGCTTCTAATCTATATAAAGGGGTGTTAACACAACACTAATTTCTAAAGAGGATTGCCGCCTAATATATTCAGAATAAGTTGTAGTGTGAACGCTATATAGACAAACGCTATATTCATTGGGCAATTTGTATGAAATATAGTAAATTCAATGTGTTCTATTTCCCAATAAAATAAGAAAAGGTGTCTTTAAATTCAAACATATTTTATATATAAATTCATGTGTTTAAAACTTATTTACAAATAATTTTAAATTAAAAAAACGAATTAATTTCACTAATAAATAAATATCTATGATATCTTTGAAACATTATTTATACCTTTGAATTGTTATGATATGTAGTTAAATATGAATACTGAAATGTATCTATTTTGTAGTACAAAAAGTTACCATTGCAGATATAACTACAATATGCCCTATCATTGATATTAGGTAATATATTATAATGTAATTTTATTTTAATTTATTTATAACTTTTTTAAACGAATTTATAATTAACAATTAAATTTACATTTTTCCTTTTATGAAATCAAATGATTAAATCATAAATATTTAAAATTATAGAAAAAATTAGATACTTATTTTTATTTATTTATAACTACTGGAATTAATTTGGTAATTAATTCATTTAATAATGAAGGTAAATAACATTTATTTAAACTGTATACCTACATTTGAATTGAACGCTGGAATTTGATTTAAAAACAATACCACATTTGATAGGTGAGAATATGATTATTCGGATGAAGTATACTTCATTATAATGTAAACTAGTCGCAAATATTGAATTATTGGAGTTTTACGATATATATATATATATATATATATATATATATTAATTTTATTTATACACAAATATTCAAGTATTGCACACAATCACTGTGTTAATAAAAACAATGATAGACCAATGTCAATAATGATAATAATAATATAATGCGAACACAGAGATGGTGTGCCCAAACACCAATGAATAATATTACTATTTATACATTATATACATTATTACATTGTAACCTATATATATATATATATATATATATATATATATATATATATATATATATATATATTATATGTATTATTATATGTATTATGTATAGAAATAACGACGGATGGTAATAAACATCGAATAAAACAATACATATATATATTGCATGTAAATAATATGTATATACATTCAATAAAGTTTATAATTAAATAAATTAGTACAGTAGTAGCAAAGATTTTCCGAAGGAAAGATATAACACTTACGCGAAATCGTGTAATTCGAATTTGTATACAAAATACCCTGGTGCCACCTATAGCGGGTTACTTTTAGGAACTATGCGTTGTTTATAATGTAAATTCGTATTTAACTATACACTTTTAAAATGTTAAATAATATGCTTCAAATTAATATTTATATGATGAAAACTATGTGTTCATTACTAATAAATAACAAACAAATATGATATTTATGTTTTAAATGCTATAAGTATATATTTAGTAAGTAAAAGTTAATTTATATTGCATGTCATTTAATAGAGCAATGAAAACATTGTTGTATGCAAACAGAGCCGAACCTAAATCTATTTCAGTGATTTCGATACTACTGCTAGCAGCGGTTGGGGATATTACTAAATTACGTTGCATGCATAGGGAGTGTTATATCTTTGCTTCGCAAAATCTTTGGTAGTAGTATGTTTGCATAGTAGGTTAATAAAAAATATATATATATATACTTTAGTAAGTGCTTATGCAACTTTTTATTAAACGTATACGCATATTTGTGTTACGAATTGGATCTGGAAGTATATCCCATATAAAAGAGGTAATGTTTTGAAATGACCATATAAGGGACCCCGCAACATGACAGGGTTTGCAAAAGTTGGGACAGAGGATGGTCGTAGTATTATTTGTGTATATTCAAGGAGAGACTATATATATATATAATGGCATAGTATAGTAAAGTACAGTGTAGGTGATACTATAGTGATGTTCCGGATTTACAGCCATTCAAGTTTAGAATCAAATTTAAAACCCAAGTTTAAACAGTTATTAAATTGTTATTAAACTGTTAGTGTTAATCTTTGAGTCGGAAATAAATATATGTTTTATAACAGAAGTAACTTATGTTTCATGAGCCACGAGTCGTGGGTAATTAACCGTGACGGAAAATCATAACCTTAAAAGAAAGACAATAATTAAATTAAAGTATTCTAATAAAATCTTTCTAGTCTATTCTATGCTATATTATTGTTATTGTTATTGTTATTTTGGTGGATTCTTTTCATCCAATCCAGGAACTTAGATGAAGTTTTCACTTATGACCATATGGATCTATATGACTCCACATGGCATTATAATGCTCCTTCGAATCCTCTCTCATGTTAAGGCATACATGGTTTTAACTAGAACCGATCTTTTATTTATACACAATTATATAAGATCACTTCTAAATATTATTTTAAGATTTATCGTATTGATCAGGACTGGACTTGAACCCGCGTTAGGGTGGCTCGTCAGTCATTAAATATGCTGCTTCAGTAAAAACTATAAACATATAATATGTATAAGCAGTAGTGTAACAACTACAAATTGTGTTATACTCAATTGAGTTATCAATTTGATGTTTAATAACATTTTATAGGAAAAATACTTGTTTTATAATTAAATTTACTGCGCATGCGTAACATTTATTTATCTTTTAGTTTTACCTTGACAACCAATTAATTGATATCGTCTTCTAATTTAATTATATATTTAATATGCATTTAAGAGACTTAAGTATATTTAAATCAAAATATGGATCTAACAAACTCAGATTTTTAATTTTGTATAGTTAAAAATATTTTTATTTTTTTTAAATTAGAAAAAAATATAATATACAACATTTTTATTGCGTTCATCTCAATGATAATTAAAATTATATTATGGTAAACAAAAATAAAATTGACTAGGTCTTAGAAATTTTTATTCATCTTTCCTTGAAAATATTTATTTTTTCTATAAAAATCATTAAAATTCAAATTATTCCTATAAAAATATTTGAAGACATTTTTTTTTATATCATATATAGTAAATATATATTATACATTTATTAAGAATATAATAAACTTGATCTGAATTTTATTTTTGATTAAAAACAAAAAACAAAAAAATATTCAATAAATAATAAACATAAAAAGTTCAATCCTAGAAATGATAAAATTATAAAGAAATTATTAGTTAAACATTTTTTTTTTCTGCT
>OZ025242.1:30054771-30056901 GCA_964019155.1 Osedax fenrisi
CGGTGGTAGTTATAGATGACCACCACTGTGATAACAATAGCGTGGAGTTAGGTGACGTAACGTGTGTCCACTCTACACTACACTACAGTGTGCGATACGCTATAGGTACGCCATTAATAACTCCTTATATGGAGTCGTCGTTATACAGTGTACATTACACACCTATTGCCTACACACGTACACGCATTCATACGTGCGCATTACCTGTCGCTATATCGAGTGTAGTGTGGTTATACTAACAATATCAATACATCTGTGGGGTGATAAGTGTACACCTCCCACTAGTACGGCGTGTGTGCGCGCGTATACAACACGCCTATGTGTGTGTATGTGTGTGTTATTGTATAGCAGCGAACAATACACGTGTAACATTCTACGTAGATGTAAACGCACACACCCACTACAGTCGTAACGTTACTTTGTATCCGCTCCATTGTTGCATAGCGACCGTTACCACTACCACGTGTCTATACCACGTGACTTATGCGTATAACCACGTGGTAGTTATGTAAACCGCGTGACTACGAGATACCACGCGATTGCAGTATCTCACGATGAGTGCATGACTCGTGTTCAGCGGTGTGCGACGTACCGACTTCAATACATCTCAGCTTCTAGCGAACGTGTCTCGTTAACTCGTCACCCCCTGATGTTAATCACGCTATATCCGTATACAGTCAGAGGTCATACGGTGTATTACGGTATACCGACAGAGGTCATACTTGTGAATATTCATATCGTCATACTTGTAGATATTTGCGAATAATAATGGCGGATTTTATAGATCCTACTCGTTAGATGTTTGTGGATATTCGCAAGTGTGCGGGTTTCCGAGCGAATATTCGCAAGTGTGCGGGTTTCCGAGCGAATATTCGCCCAAAGTTCGCAGCGCACACACATGATAAGCTATGTTGATGTTAATAATCGCTGTAGCGATCAGCCCCTGCAACTATACGATGTCATGTAATGCAGTGCTTTTAACGGGTTTTGTGCACTACCGTAAGTTATAATTATAGTTATATATATAATGATTATATAATAGAACAGCAGACACATATCTCATTGTTTACATTGCAGTGCTATACACGCGCGCACACACGGGAATACATACGTTCATACTAGATAGTAGTAGGTAGTAGTAGTAGTAGTAGTAGTAGTAGTAGTAGTAGTAGTAGTAGTAGTAGTAGTAGTAGTAGTAGTAGTAGTAGTAGTAGTAGTAGTAGTAGTAGTAGTAGTAGTAGTAGTAGTAGTAGTAGTAGTAGTAGTAGTAGTAGTAGTAGTAGTAGTAGTAGTAGTAGTAGTAGTAGTAGTAGTAGTAGTAGTAGTAGTAGTAGTAGTAGTAGTAGTAGTAGTAGTAGTAGTAGTAGTAGTAGTAGTAGTAGTAGTAGTAGTAGTAGTAGTAGTAGTAGTAGTAGTAGTAGTAGTAGTAGTAGTAGTAGTAGTAGTAGTAGTAGTAGTAGTAGTAGTAGTAGTAGTAGTAGTAGTAGTAGTAGTAGTAGTAGTAGTAGTAGTAGTAGTAGTAGTAGTAGTAGTAGTAGTAGTAGTAGTAGTAGTAGTAGTAGTAGTAGTAGTAGTAGTAGTAGTAGTAGTAGTAGTAGTAGTAGTAGTAGTAGTAGTAGTAGTAGTAGTAGTAGTAGTAGTAGTAGTAGTAGTAGTAGTAGTAGTAGTAGTAGTAGTAGTAGTAGTAGTAGTAGTAGTAGTAGTAGTAGTAGTAGTAGTAGTAGTAGTAGTAGTAGTAGTAGTAGTAGTAGTAGTAGTAGTAGTAGTAGTAGTAGTAGTAGTAGTAGTAGTAGTAGTAGTAGTAGTAGTAGTAGTAGTAGTAGTAGTAGTAGTAGTAGTAGTAGTAGTAGTAGTAGTAGTAGTAGTAGTAGTAGTAGTAGTAGTAGTAGTAGTAGTAGTAGTAGTAGTAGTAGTAGTAGTAGTAGTAGTAGTAGTAGTAGTAGTAGTAGTAGTAGTAGTAGTAGTAGTAGTAGTAGTAGTAGTAGTAGTAGTAGTAGTAGTAGTAGTAGTAGTAGTAGTAGTAGTAGTAGTAGTAGTAGTAGTAGTAGTAGTAGTAGTAGTAGTAGTAGTAGTAGTAGTAGTAGTAGTAGTAGTAGTAGTAGTAGTAGTAGTAGTAGTAGTAGTAGTAGT
>OZ025242.1:30059601-30069601 GCA_964019155.1 Osedax fenrisi
ATATAAATATATATATATTGGTGGTTTAGGTCTAACAACACACGTGGTGTGCTATCTAACAACATGAACATTAGCGGGGGGTTGGGGTACACAGCGATGATATCGGCGCCCCACACAACAATAGGCAACAACGACAACAATACACGAAGTACTAGAACAATACTTGGGTAGCATAACAACATAACAACAATGGCGGCGCCGAACACGCCATCCATCATCCGATGATGATGATGATGACGCATCGATGCCCTGTTTACCCACACACACCTACACCTATGTTCACAAACACATACATTACACCCTACACCCACACCCCCACACCCACACCCACACCCACAAACTAATACACCGTCACTTACATACTAGAGTCACACATAAGTAGGTGTTATTTACATACGCATGTATATATATATACATACATACATATTTATATATATATATATATATATATATATATATGATGTAAGAGGGCTATTATATAATTGTATGTTTCTTTACGAAGATATATCTTATATATATACTTAAATAGAGGTGTTCATACGAACATACACACACACATATATATATATATATATATATATATATATATCTTTGTTTATTTGTTTGTTTGTACAAGGTACGAGTGAGGTGTTGCCGGTCGGTCGGTAGGATGGGACGTGTTTGTGTATAGTGTATCAGGCATTAACTCATTGTACCTCACGCTGTAGACGTCAGCACTGTCGTATATTAGTGTTAAAAATAACACTACCTTGATACTAATTAGATTTAATAATTTAATAATTATTAAATTTATCTAATTAATATATAGAAATTATTGATAATTATCAATAATTTCTAAAAATCTAATTATTATAATAATTAGATATTTATAATTTCATAATTATTAAATTTATTTAACCATTATATAGACCCAGCATATATTACTATAGTTCACACCTATGCACCACACTATACTGTATCTATAAATAACAGTATACAGTACCCCATATAGGGTAGAAGGGTTCTACATTACGCAATATTACCCGACTAGGACCACGTATTGACCGCTACTTCCGTTTACATTCACTATTAATAATATTGTGTGATATTCCAAGTAGACAAGTACCTATAATAAACATCCTGTAATATACATTAAAGCATGATGACACGAAAGTCTAGTATAAGCGACGCCGCTGTTGTCAGTGTCCAGTTGTTGAAGTTCAAGAAAATAAATTGATATTTAAAAAATTGTATTTATCTAAAATTGTAATATTATCATTTATATAATGTTGTATATTGTATTTGTTAGTATACTCTACTAATATAACATAGTGAATCATCTCATCCTCTCTCTCAATGTCTCACTTTCTTTCTCTATCCATCTCTACCCCCTATCTATCTGTCTATATATTTCTAATCCCTCTCCCCTTTCCCTTTCTCACCTCCCCTACCCCTCATCCATATAGTTAGGTACATGTACGGCGTACGGGGGCCAACTCGAGTTACCCGACAGTAGTTACGGTAACCAGGTCACGTGACATACTAGTCACGTGACGTGTGGTGGACATCACGTGCTCTTATTCTCGCATTGTAATACGCTATAGATCTATAGGTACGCTGATCGCAATGATATCATCGCGTCACGCATGAGTGCACTTGTTCCGACGACACCACGTGACTCGTTATCACGTGGCTCGTGACGATACCACGCATGCGCACACGAGAACAGTACACTGCTAACAATTAGGGTACAGCGAGTGCCTTTTTAGGGTGTAAGTAGCGTCCCCGTAGCCGTACCCTAATTAGGGTACAATTTGAATAAATACGATCAGTACCCTAAAAATAAACTAACTGTACCCTAAAGAATTTTAGCTGGTTGTACCGTAATTATATGATACCGTGTACCCTAATGCAATTGTATGATATATACCATAATTGAATTGCATGATATGTAAATATAATAATCACGTACTCTAATATTTAACATAGCTGAGCCTTAATAAATATATAGAGTGTACCCTAGTGAGTTTAAAAGTCGTGTACCTATTTAGGGTACATGGTAAATTGTTGTGATATTTTAACGATCTGTACCCTATAAATTGAATTCGCTGTACCCTATTTATTAACAGTGTAAGTTAGAGTAATACTGTAATCAAATACTGTGTAATTTATTGTTATACAATTTTGCAGTTAAACTAATATAATAAATTAATTAAATATATATTTTGTAGGTGTTATTAGTGATGCTTAAAATGACATTTAAATTGTTTATCTACTATATTAATTAAAGATTAATTATAGTTTATTTTGAATACCATAATTTAGTATTTTTGTAATGATCTTTGGTAGTATTTTGCCTATGATTATAATGTCGCTACACCTACGACATACGTGAATGTGCATGTACACATTCGAAAGGAATTGTTCTGATATATAGATATAGTACCCAAGATGCAATTGAATCCTCCCTAAAAGAGATGGATTCTAGGCCCCTTTAAATATTAGAACAAAATGATGATTTAGGTATTATATTATTATAGAAAAATTGTGTATCAATAATTTTTCCATGAGCAATCAGCAAGAAGATTGCCGTTATTAAGGGTTATCCAACTATCAGTATTTCCGGAAATTATATCCGGAAATGTTTGCTAGATGTGATTTTCTAGCAAGTTGTAGTGGGATACCCCCTTTAAAGTTACTATATTTCCGGCAATGTTCTGGAAAGTAAGGAGTATTCCACTACAATTGTAGTTAACTTGATAGTAAATCACTTTCTAGCAAACATTTCCGGATATTATTTCCGGAAATACTGGTAGTGGGATACCCCCTTAAAGGGGATATCCCACTACCAGTATTATATATACTACAATATAATAACAATTATATATACCTATACATTTTATTATTTCTAAGCACTTTTATAGATTTGAAAACATGCCCTTCTCATCTATTAACTCCTGCGGGATAGACCACGCCCCCCATACCACGCCCCCCGTACCCCCGATATGTGCGCATATCTTGTATTCATGCGTATACTATAATCATACTTTGCTACCGGATGTGACGTAACTCCAAGATTCGTACGTTAAAGTATACCTATATGTTGCATCATCATTATTCGGAATTCTCTTCCGCTAAGATCAACTACATCGAAACTAGAATTTAAAAATGTCTTAAAACATATCTCTACGATATCAATACGATATAGAAATTCTAATTAATACGATTCCATTGGTCTACATTGGTTTATAGATACCTCATTGTCAACATCGGAACCGTGATATCAGCATATCTCCGTACGATGTTCACTCGGTAAACATCGTCTAACCACGTGATAGTACTTAGGCCTACTTCCGTCTGATGCCCACATACCAGAGCAACTATAGTTATATTTATTGACGCTATTTCTATTTATAGGTGTCGCCACGTAACATCGTAAATTTCGCGTAGTCATCGTATACGGTCTTGTTTACACTGATATACTGATGATATACCGATGATATAGTGATGATATACTGCTATAGCCGTGATATAGAGATGATATAGAGATGATATGAACACTGATTACGTCGTTAAACGCCGTCACTAGACTAAAGGTAGCTCTACAGACTACCTCTTCGTTAGGGGCGCCACCTGCCCTCATCGCGAAGCGGATCCTGAAACACTCGACCACTGAATTCGGGAGTACCCGGCGACGGCCGTAAAACGTATACGTGTGTTGGGGGGGGGGCGGAAACCCATCTATAGGTCTTGGTTTCAAACCCGAGGGATGTTCTGGCGTTCGCACGTGGACTTTGGTCCATTTGACGCCATCCTGCCGCCAACAACAACAACGACATCGACAGACAATACACAACCGATGATATTGTTAACAAAAATTCGGAATATTTTCGAATATTTATTAAGTATTAATCGATTAAGTATTAACAATTATCGATGACTACTCACGAGTAATAAGTACATTATTAGTTAGCCTACTTTAGGTACGCGCGGTGTTCAAACACGGTCGTTAACACAACTCGCGCACTAGGCTAGCTTATATGGGTATCAAGGGTTCGATGTGTATTAATGGTAAGGTTCACGTCGCACTCGATATCGCACACTGAACGCACTTCGTTGCGCGCGCGCGCACAGTTTAGTGCGAAAGTGCGCGATTTTCAGTTTGATTGATCTACATACACTGTCTATTCATTTTTAAATTAATGAATCCTTCCACTCGATATGCACGTGACATGTGCACGTGGCATTCACACGTGATACGGTATAATCACTCGACCGTAACATTCATAATTTTGAGAGGGTTCATTCAGGAGTCCTGGCTCAGGATATAGTTAGATGATCGTAGTTTACGTGGTGGAGTATGGATTGAAATTATTCGATAACGATAATCGGGTTGTTTAGTTGGTAAAGAGGATTGTTATATGGATTAATACAGAGTATAATACATACTCAGGAATACGTTAATAATAAAGTTTGAAGGATTTAAATCCTATGAATCCGGGAAATTTCCTACTCAACTATAATACAAAATTAGTCGGTTTGGTAAAACGAATTAAAAAGAAGATGAAGGTGTAATTCTAATCTCATTCTTTTTGTTTTTGAATACATATTGGTATAGGATACTTAGAGAATATAAGCTAAATAATATACATGAATAGATAGGTGTATATATATATAGGTATATATATATATTGTTATTTTATTTTGAGACATCCCTACAGATTACAAAGGAATCGAGTAATTTGTCCTTTATTCCCATCCAGGAATTTATATGAAGTTTTCACTTATAACAACATGACTCTAATGTCCCATCGACACCCATGGGTCGAAATAATGCACGAATGCATTCATGTTAAAACATCCATGGTTTTAATGAAAATTTATTTATACACAATTATATAAGATCAAGTATATATATTATTTGGACCTATTTTAAGATCTATTTTAATGGTCCGGACATGGTTTGAACCCACGTCGTACTTCCTATGTATATGATGCCTTAGCCAACTGAGCCACGTAGTTAGTTTTGTTAATTATATATATATATATATATATATATATATATATATATATATATATAATATATAATTGATTCATAAAGGAACGATTACTAGCTAAAATATATCGCTTATAATAAAATTGTATCTTATAAAACAATTTAAATTACACCTAAATAAATAGACTCGGAATACAATTTAAATATATATATAGCTCTTTATATTTCAAAATGTAGAATATATAAAAATTATATTTATTTATCGGACTACTTTATATAAATACAAATAGCGGTTACAAATTGACCCCTCGAGTAGACTTAGAATTGTACATTTTATAAATAATATTTAATTTATTAATAAAATGATTTTGCGAAGGAATTTCACGAGTGCTTTATAAGGTATAACTTATATTTATATTTTTACTCTAAATTAAAAAAAATATACTTTCTAAATGTTTTTTTTTAGATATATAGTTGTAAAAAATAAATATAGTTATTATTTTATAAGGCATATAAATATATATTTACGTATTAACGAATTTTAGGATATTAAGTTTGTCAATTCATCCTTGTATTTTAATAAATAAAATATTGCATAAAATGTATCCGTGGATTAAATTAACTAATTAGTAAACTACTTAAGTATATATTTCTAATAATTCCATCTCGCAAAGTTACCATTGATATACATAATATATATATATATATATATATATATATATATATATATATATAATATAATATCTGACGAATAAGTACTTCCCGTTGTTATTTTCAATAATTCTGACGACTATCTATAATACTTATTCTATTATACAATATTTATATATATATATATATATATATATAATAATATTATAATAATAAAAATAATTTACTTTTTTACAATATTTGTAATAGATATAATAATTGTATCATTATTTTTTGATATATGATCAAATATATAAATATATATAACAATAGATAAATGTATCTAGGGTAGTATAGACTATGCATGTGTATGATGAATGATGACTAATGGTGATGCATTAGGCACACACACAGACAAACAATACAGTGAATACATAACCGTACACGTGAACATAATAAAGGAAATAATTTGACACGAACAATGGATTAAATAGTCAAGAGAGGTCAATAGGTTAGTGAAGGTAGCAGTGAAGGAAGTTAAGGGCAAGTGTGTACAAATGAAACGGGTGGCCAAAGGGAGGATAGCTATGCTACATACATTTTTCTGGAATTTAAAGGAAGATGGAGTAATATATATATATATATATATATATATATATATATATAATACAGCATATATATATAGTTAATATATTACTTCTATTATAATCACTATAATGATAATTATCATTATGAGATGGGCACATACCACACGCGCATGTCGCATGTCCAGTGTTCACGTTACATACAAGTAACATGCATGTAACATTCAGGTATACCGTTATAACGTGCATACAGATATCCCTATACCATGAGTCTATGTAGTCTTTACGTCCTGTATCCATGAGATATGTACAATTATATTATTTTTATTTAATAATGAATTTTATTGATCATAGTAATACAACATCTATATATATATATATATAGATATATATTTATATAGGTATTTATATATACCTATATATAAATTGTATATTTAATATATCGTTATTATTATATTACTGTATTTGTAGTTTTCGTTTATTTTGTATATCTTGAATTAATGTTATAACATTCTATAGTATTAATAAATTAATAGATGATTCATGCACTATATAACTATAGTTACATATATAATAGTGTAATATTAATATTCACATACAATATATAAATATTATATATATACATATTATATAATATATATATATATATATATATATATAAATATATATATATATATATATATATATATATATAAATATATATATATATATATATATATATATATATATATTCTATCGATTAATATTCACCTAAATAATCAATCTATTTTTTATTTTATCGATTATTTTTCGCCGCCGCATTTTGTTTTCTGCGAGAATCAATCGCTACTCTATTTATAGAATGGCTCTTGTTATCTGTGCACAGTGTGTGCACATACGCATCTATTTATAGACGATGCTCGAGCGTTTTACACTCCTGGTTATTCGACACGTGTAAACCGCGTACGTATGTGTCCAACCCGTACATATACTCGTAATAACACGCTTGTAAAGTACTTCTGGGTACTTGTAACTACTTCTGGGTACTTTTAACGAATTATGGGTACTTGTAACTACTTCTGGGTACTTGTAACGAATTATGGGTACTTGTAACTACTTCTGGGTACTTATAACTACTTCTGGGTACTTGTAACTACTTCTGGGTACTTGTAACGCATTCTGGGTACTTATAACTACTTCTGGGTACTTGTAACTACTTCTGGGTACTTGTAACTACTTCTGGGTACTTATAACTACTTCTGGGTACTTGTAACTACTTATGGGTACTTGTAACTACTTCTGGGTACTTGTAACTACTTCTGGGTACTTGTAACTACTTCTGGGTACTTGTAACGAATTCTGGGTACGTGTAACGAATTCTGGAAACGTGTACAAATTCGGAATAATTTTAACGAATTCTGATTATATGTAATGCTTACCGAGTATACGTATAACGACTGCTAGATGAAAGGGAGATACATAGGACTACTACTACTACTACTACTACTACTACTACTACTACTACTACTAATACTACTACTACTACTACTACTACTACCACTATCAAACCACCACCACCACCACCAATGTAGGAAAAAGAGTATGTTTTGAGCTTTGACTTGAATATTACAGTTGAGTCAATTGATCGGATATGGTGAGGGAGATCATTCCAGATTTTTGGAGTATGGATGGAGAAAGAGTTATGTTGGGCAGATGATAAATATGATAGAACTGGAGTTTTTAATTTTAATTTGTTTATTTTTCCTTGTTCGTAAATAGTTATGTTTTAGGAGTTAATTAGTTTGCGAGATAGTCTGGTGTGTTATGGTGAGTAGCTAAATTGATGGTAAATTAAATCTTATAAATCATACGGGATTTTATTGGTAGCCAATATAATTTGGTTCTTAGAGGAGATATATGTTGTATGGAATGCTTAGCTATGTTACATATAAATCTGATAGCTGAGTTTTTAAGGCGTTGGAGTTTATTTATTATAGATTGTGAGGAGGAATCGAGACAGGAATTACAATAATCAGGGCGGGGTAGAATGAGGGATGTAGCGAGAAGTTTTGCATTATTAAAATTAATGAAGCGTCTTATTGTTCGTAAGTTGTGTAGTATGTCGTTAATTTACTGTTATAGTGATTTAGTCTGAATGTGAAATTGTAGTGTTAGGTCGATTAATATACCAAGATTTTTTACTTTATTAGCATAAAAAATACTAAAATTGTTGATGGTAATTTTTGTTGGAAGGAATATAGTAGTATTTGTTTTAATATTCAGTGATTCAGTTTTAAGACAGTTTAGTGATAATGAGTTGTTGGTGAGACAGTTATGTATATCAGTAATGCAGTTGTTAAGTACATTTATGTCATTGTTAGGGTCTATCAATCTATAGTGATATTTGTATGACATCAGCATATGAGTGATAGTATATAATGGGGGTATTTATCAATACTTTTAAATAAGGGAAGTAGATAGATATTGAACAGGAGTGGACCAAGGACAGATTATTGAGATACTCCAGAAGTAACTTTACGAGGTTTAGAGATTAGTGAATTTATGCTAATTTGGTAAAAACGATCAGTTAGGTATGAGATGAACCAATCGAGTGCGGTATACTAGAGATTCCATTAGAGGTAGTCGATTTATTAGGATATTATGGTCAAGGGTATCGAAGGCAGCTGATAAATCAAGGAGAATGAATACTGAACCATGTGGTGATGCAGCAGATAAGTGAATGTGATTAAGGATATGTATCATTGCAATCTCAGTACTTTTGTGCTTGGTATAGGCACTCTGATATGGGTTTAATATATGATTTTCATGGAGATAAGAATTTAGTTGACGAGCAACAACTCGTTCTAGCGTTTTGAAGAGCGTTGATAAGTTGGAGATTTGTCGGTTTTGGAGAGGATTAATTTGTTAAGGTTTGGTTTTTTTATGATGGGTGTAACATATGCTGTTTCATATAGATTGGAAAAATGCCTGAAGTAAGTGTGTTTTCTATTATTTCTTGGTAATAAGATGCTCGATAAATGTGGTACTTATTTTATATCGAATGAGGGATTGGATCTAGTTCGGAAGATTTATGTACTGCACTGAGGAGTTTTTCATTAGTAATAGTTCATGTTAATGTGAAGGAGGAAAAGGAATATATAGGTAGATTATATGGTTCATTGAGAGGTTTAGGAAGTGATTTACTTATATTCATAACTTTTGTATTGAAATATTGGTCAAATGTATCTATTAGTGTTGTTATGGGTTCATTTGGTAGAACACGTAGTGATATTATACCAAGTAGTTGGTTAGAAATGTAGAAAAGTTTCTTAGAATTAGTTGATGCTTCTTTTAATAGATTATTGTAGTATGATTTCTTAGTCTTCCTGAGCAGGGTTCGATATAGGCTACGTTGTTTGATAAATATATTATAATTATTAAGAGATTTAGAATTTCTCCAATAATTTTCATATAGTCGTAATTTCAGTTTTTATAATGAAAGTTCAGAATTGAACCATTTGCAATTTGGACGTTGTGTTATATATTTATATTTGATGGGGGAAAGTTTGTCGAGGGTTTTTGATAGAGCTCTTTTTAATTTTGATACTGAGTTTGAAAAATGTTGGTTATTAAATTGTTTAGATAATTCAGCGATGAAATATTGGTTTCAATATTTAATATTTATGATGGGTCGAGTTGGTCTTGGTGTTCTACTGTGTAAGAAAACTAGATGATAATCAGAAAATAGATTCTTTATTGAGTGAAAATTAGTGAGGTTATAATGTGCACGGGAAAATATAAGGTAAGGTATATTACCTGCTATGTGAGTTGG
>OZ025242.1:30074601-30124601 GCA_964019155.1 Osedax fenrisi
AAGATTTTACTAATTTGCGGTAGTAATGAAATGGGTCTATAGTTGATTATCTGTTTTTTATCATTTGCTTTAAATACTGGTTTAATGATAGAAATTGTCATATTATCAGGAAATTTAGAATTAGCCAAGCATAAATTAAATAAATATTCTAATGGTTTAGCAATAGAATTTATTAAAAGCTTGATTAATTTCATGTCCCAGTTATTTATATCTTTGGATGATTTAGATTTCATATTAAGTGTAATATTAATTATTTCCTTATCAGTAATAGGTAAAAAATAAAAACTGTTCTCAATAGAGTTTAAAAAATATCTAAAATCATTATCATTAGTTATATTATCATTAGTCATATTATCACTAGTCATATTATCATTAATCAAATTATCATTAGTCATATTTTTATTTAAAAAACTTTCATTTATTTTAAAACCCACATTTGAAAAATAATTATTAAAATGTTCACATTGATCTTTTATATTTATAATTTCTTTTCCTTCATATTTAAGTATTTTGGGTAATTCATCAACATTTTGATTAATTATAGTGTTCAAATGTGTCCAATTTTCTTTTTGATTACAATTTGAAAAAATATTTGAGTAATATTTATTTTTTTCATATTTTATATTTTTATTAATTTTATTTTTTAGTTTTTTATATTTAATAAATGTGATAGGGCAGTTTTTAGTTTTATATGTGTTAAATAATTTATTTTTTTTTCTTATTGCATTTTTCAATTTACTTGTAAGCCATGGATTGTTAATGCTATTTTTATTTATTTTTTTTCTAGATATGGGACAAAATTTATTAAACATTTCATTTAATTTTATTACTAATTCATCATAACATATAGAAGGATCTGTAATTGTGTAAAAATAGTCCCATTTATAAATCGATAATGTATTTACTAATGCATTAATATTATGCATATTTCTGATATATACATAGTCACAACTTTTAGTATAGTTATTTTTTATATTCAAAGTAGTAAATACAACAGAATGATCAGATATATCTGTATTAATAACACCATTCAATAAAATTGAATTACTATTTGTTAATATGTTATCTATTAATGAATTCTTATAAGTTGATAATCTAGTTGGTATTTTTATTAAATTATTTAGGCCTAATTGTGAAATGGTATTATTAAAATCAATTGTGAATGGATTAAAAACATCTAAAAAATCAATATTAAAATCACCACAAATAAAAATTTCAGAATTAATATATTTTAAAAACAAATTATAAAAGAAATCATTAAAGATAGTTCTATTAATATTTGGAGCTTTATACAACCCTGTGATTATTATAGGTTTATATTTAAATTTTAAATTTAATTGTATACTGATTATTTCTAAGTCATCATCAATTGCTGTTGATAAGTCTTCTATATATAAACAATCTACATTTTTGTGAGCAAAAATTGCACCTCCTCCACCTTTTTTTTTAGTTTTTAGTATACGATTTGTTTTAAACATTTTGTAATCTGTTAGATATATTGAAGGATCATCAGTATCAGTTAGCCATGTTTCAGTTAGTACTATTATATCTGGTTTACTGACTAATGTATCCAAAAATATATTAAATGTATTGATATTTTTATTGAAACTTCTAATGTTTAGCATCAATATAGTTATATTTAACGTATTATGTATATTATTATATTCCTTAATAGTATAATAATCTGTGTTTTGAATTGTATTATTCATCATACTGTTGTGATTCAGATATATTTAAATGCATGTTTGATTATATTAATTTTATCAGTTTCATTTTTAAAAATTACTTTTATAGGTCTAATTTTATTATTTTGTATCTTTTCATTATTTCGTTTTCCTAATCTATGGAACTTAATTACATTATTACATATAGAATCATCTGTAACAGTCTTAATTATATTATTTACAAGTTTTAATTCAGTATCATATTTAATTTTATTATCTGCGAAGTCACTTTCATTAGCATTATATATTATTATTGATTTATTTTTTAAATTATCACCATTAATTTCTGAAATATTTTTATTGATTGTCTTTTTAATAGTACTTTCAATATTAAGTAATTGTTTAGATGTAATATCTGCATATGTGGTATTGTTATTATTATTTTTTTTATCTATATTATCTATTTTTATGATTAATTCATCAATTTTTTCATTAAGTTTAATTATTGTTTCAGTATTATTTTCTAAAATCTGTTTAATATTACCTTCAAATAATTCCTTTATATAATCCTTAATTGATGTTGACAATTCTAAATTTGTCATTCTAGATGACATAATCAAAATAAAAGGTATCTAGTATATTTATATATTCAATAGTTTATTTATATGTAAAAGTATATTGTTACATAATACATAATTTAATATCTAAATATATTTACATTATAGTTATAGCTGATATTAATTTGTTTTACTATTAATTTATATGCATATATATGTCATTTTATATTACATATTCAACAACAACAGAGTATCTGTATAGGTATGTACTATACAGTATGTTTATACACTCAATAGTTTATTTATATATCAACATATATCATTGCATAATAAATAATCTAATATATAAACATACATGCATAATAACTATATATGATATTAATTTGTTTTACAACTATTAATTTATACGTATAGATACACACAAATAAAATAAAATCACTTATCTGTCTGTATTGTTCACGGTCTATTGAATAATTCTATAAAATCAAAAACACGTCCTATCGCTTTGAATCCTAATACACAAGTGTATATAAATTCTACAAAAATATATACCTATAGGTATACCTACTTCTGATAGCAGATTTGAATTGAAGTGAATTTAATTAATTTATTACGAATTATATTGATATACTTTTAACAATAAACACCTAAATAAATAATACAAAAACAAAAAAACGCAAAACCAAACTAAATATATATCATAACATAATGTCCTATTATCATAGTGGCATACTATAGTGTTATAGCATGTGCCGTGTGCCGACCTTAATATCTGATGTATGAAAGCGTTGCGCCCTTAATCAATCTAAGTTATCCCTCCTCGAGGGTACCCTTTACCCCTTAACCCCGGGTAATTGACTATAATGATGTTAGCACTAACCCCTTAACCCCGGGTAATTGATTACAATGATGTTAGCACTGACCCCCTTAACCCCGTGTAATTGATTACAATGATGTTAGCACTGACCCCCTTAACCCCGTGTAATTGATTACAATGATGTTAGCACTAACCCCCTTAACCCCGGGTAATTGACTACAATGACGTTAGCACTAACCCCTTAATCCCGGGTAATTGACTACAATGATGTTAGCACTAACCCCCTTAACCCCGGGTAATTTACTATAATGATGTTAGCACTAACCCCTTAATCCCGGGTTATTGACTACAATGATGTTAGCACTAACCCCCTTAATCCCGGGTAATTGACTACAATGATGTTAGCACTACCCCCTTAACCCCGGATAATTGACTACAATGATGTTAGCACTAACCCCTTAATCCCGGGTAATTGACTACAATGATGTTATCACTAACCCCTTAATCCCGAGTAATTGACTACAATGATGTTATCACTACCCCCTTAACCCCGGGTAATTGATTACAATGATGTTAGCACTAACCCCTTAATCCCGGGTAATTGACTACAATGATGTTAGCACTAACCCCCTTAACCCCGGATAATTGACTACAATGATGTTATCACTAACCCCTTAACCCCGGGTAATTGACTACAATGATGTTAGAACTAACTATGAGGGTGTGTAAGCGTTAACCTTATCATTAGTGTAACGGTATATACCCCATGGGTTCATTAAGTGTTTATATTCGACATATTAATTATAATTGTATATCCTATGCATTGTATAACTATATATACATATATATATATATATATATATATATATATATATATATATATATATATACATATTATATACTTTATATATTATAATTTAAATAGTCCAAAGGTCAAATAGCGTGAAATAAATCCCTGGCCTGAAATTAATGTAAGGACAAAGTGCAAGAGTTTATTATTACATACCGACACACACACACATATGTGCGACGCACATTGTGCGTGTGTGTGCGTGTATGTATATGATTGTGCGTGAGCGCGTATATATATATATATATATATATATATATATATATATATATACGTTATTATTATAATATTGCGATTGGTTGTTATAGTATTGCTTATATACATCTCTATATAGATTCTATAGAGATGCTATAGCATCAAATACTCAGTCACATGTCATATATGTCCTGTTAGCACGTGGTATGGTTATGTATAATATACGAATAGAAATATGAATACATTTGTATTTTATTACACATGATATACGAATATACCATCTACACGAACATAATATGTGTGTTTGTGTGTGTATGTGTATGTGTGTGTCTGTGTGTGTATATATGTGTGTGTGTTTGTGTGTGGGTATGTGTGTGTATGTGTGTTTGAGTGTTTTGTGTGTGTATATTTATATAAACACGATGTTTCAGATACTTTCAGATAGTTTAACATAACAGGTACCGAGAACATTATAATCTCTTTGTTATCGTAAATAGAAACAATTAATGGACGGCTTTGTTATTGTCACAATTATGGAATTATTATAACTATATATATATATATATATATATATATATATAGTTATATACGTATACGTATATATTAGTGTATAGGGGTAGTGTGAGTTATACAAATTTGTCGAAACATTATGTTTTGAAACATACTAATCTTTTTCGACGAATTGATTGGTTAGATAGTATGTTCTGAATTAGTTACAGATACTCTATTTAAATTAATTATCGGTAGAAAATCAATTCGAAAATAAACTAAATGCGAGTATGCTCATATCTTATAATGTATACATATTACAACTATTCTCATCACATATAACATTCAGAATAAATATAAATATATATATGTATATTTAATTAGGTCGGAGTGAATTTTAAAATAATGATGGCGATCTGGTTATGACTCGCGATAGTGATGTACCGTTAAATGTATAGTTCAATAATGTCAATAATCCATATATTATATATATTCATTACCAAATATTAAATATACTAATAAAGGGAAATCTGCCTATATATTTATAAAATTAATATATATTTTTGAATATATTAAATTCGTATATATGTGTGTATGCTAAATTATAAGTGTTGTGGTACATATTAATACGTGTGGAGAGGTGTGTTTTAATATTTGTTAAATAATTGAATGTATTTTCAATATAATACTATACATATAAATATAAATATACATTTATATATATATAATCGATATAGCGTTGTATTACCTAAATAATACGAGAACATTAAATAAAATACGGTAATTAACCGTAAATAAAATACGGTATTTTAAACGGCATTTTAGAAACCCGACATGAAATATTAATTTGAAACCGGTAGTATATATATACCTAGTATACTTTACCTAGTATTAATAGTGAATAGCTGGCATAGTCGGGTATTCGAAACAATAGATAAACCAGACATCCCTACGACATGAATATACCTATTATAATCAATATGATTATTGAGTTTAAAGATATAAGCCAGCTATGTATCCTATAGGAGTTATAGTTCCACGAATAAAATACCTATTTACCTATAGTTCTACCTAGTTCTACATATATTCATCTACACCGTTAACAATAATCACTATATAAACACGAGGTATAGGATTTTATAATAAAAAAAACCTTTAGTTCAATAAAGAAAAACTAAATGGTTTTGAAAAACCTTACTTTATAGTAAATTATAATTAAAGGGTTTTTGAAAATATTTACTTTGTATCATATAATAACTAAAGTATTCACATATAGGCCCGTCCCCGCATTATTAATACGCCCACTAATCACGTGCGTATACATCGCACACGGCAAGTTAGGCAACAGTTAAGTAATAATGTTACGTAACGAGGGGAGGGGGGCGTGGTTAACGGCGAATCTTCCCGGAAGTTGAGGATGGCGACGTATAAGACTAGCGTAGAGGTGACCTCTATCGGTATGTAACCGTAACCTTACCGTAGTGTAGTGTTATGTTCATCGAGGGCTTGAAATAGATATATTTTTTATTACAAATTATATTATTTAAAAATCAGTAAATTTAATATATTATCTTTAAAATGATATATCGCTCGATACATACACTTAACTATAATTGGCATATCATATAATATGATAGTGTTATGTTCACTAATAACTAATCGATTGATCGCATACCATGCAATGATAATACAATTTATGTATTTAAGTTATACGTAGTATTTAGTTAACCTTGAACCCAGGGCTTATACCCACATGCACATTACGTAGTATTTAGTTAACCTTGAACCCAGGGCTTATACCCACATGCACATTACGTAGTATTTAGTTAACCTTGAACCCAGGGCTTATACCCACATGCACATTACGTAGTATTTAGTTAACCTTGAACCCAGGGCTTATACCCACATGCACATTACGTAGTATTTAGTTAACCTTGAACCCAGGGCTTATACCCACATGCACATTACGTAGTATTTAGTTAACCTTGAACCCAGGGCTTATACCCACATGCACATTACGTAGTATTTAGTTAACCTTGAACCCAGGGCTTATACCCACATGCACATTACGTAGTATTTAGTTAACCTTGAACCCAGGGCTTATACCCACATGCACATTACGTAGTATTTAGTTAACCTTGAACCCAGAGCTTATACCCACATGCACATTACGTAGTATTTAGTTAACCTTGAACCCAGAGCTTATACCCACATGCACATTACGTAGTATTTAGTTAACCTTGAACCCAGGGCTTATACCCACATGCACATTACGTAGTATTTAGTTAACCTTGAACCCAGGGCTTATACCCACATGCACATTACGTAGTATTTAGTTAACCTTGAACCCAGGGCTTATACCCACATGCACATTACGTAGTATTTAGTTAACCTTGAACCCAGAGCTTATACCCACATGCACATTACGTAGTATTTAGTTAACCTTGAACCCAGGGCTTATACCCACATGCACATTACGTAGTATTTAGTTAACCTTGAACCCAGGGCTTATACCCACATGCACATTACGTAGTATTTAGTTAACCTTGAACCCAGGGCTTATACCCACATGCACATTACGTAGTGTTTAGTTAACCTTGAACCCAGGGCTTATACCCACATGCACATTACGTAGTATTTAGTTAACCTTGAACCCAGGGCTTATACCCACATGCACATTACGTAGTGTTTAGTTAACCTTGAACCCAGGGCTTATACCCACATGCACATTACGTAGTATTTAGTTAACCTTGAACCCAGAGCTTATACCCACATGCACATTACGTATATTAAGATCAATTATTACATAGGTAACACTTATTAGGACTTACTTCAGCAGATATACAGTAGAGTGGCTCGTCAGTGATTAAATATGTGGGTTCAATAACAACTATAACATATAATATACATGAGAGGTGTAATACATGAGAGGTGTTCAACAACTTCTAATTGTATTATACTTAGCTTAGTTGTCAATTTGATGTTTAATAATATTGTATTGATACAATACTTGTTTTTAATTATATTTACTGCGCATTCGTAGAATTTATTTACGTTGTATTCCCTACACTATGTGGGCCCACACTGTGCGGGCTCTACACTGTGTGGGTCCTACACTATGTGGGGCCTATATTGTGTGGGGCATACAGTCCTGTATTTAGTACGTTATACACAAGAATATCATACTAGTCGGTCAACTAAGTATCGAGTTTTCTAGAATAACCATTCAACTAATTATTCAAACTTAAACATATGTATATTATTTTACATCCAATATATATATATTCAAAATCTTATAATATCCTTTATAAATAAATAAATATATAAGGAATATATATATATATATATATATATACTATAATTATATATAAACTATAATTATGTAACTATACAAATGTGCGTATTAATAACAGGTATGCCTATATATTACAGTATATATTATACATTGCAATATATTACAAAAGTAAACATATATATGCTGATATTAGCACTATATCTCTATAGTTTATGAATAAGAATTGATTGTTTTATTTAATTCTACGATTACGTGATGCGTATATCTACATGTGACCTATATTTGTGACCTATATTTGTGACCTATATTATTCATTATCATTCGATATTATAATTCTATAGAATTATTTATAATTCATTTTCACACGATATTATAAATCTAATTATCAACTGTTATACACTGTTATTATATGGTAATATAATGGTATTATGTTGTAGTAGCGTAATAAGGTGTTGTACTTGTGAAGTGACCAAATAGGTTATAATATGATGTTAGATTCCAGTCATGATTATACCCTATAGTATAGGGCCTATATACTTTATATTTATAACCATAGTTATTCAATGTTACTATTTGTATTGCATTTTCATGAACCCCTCGCAGTTATTTATAACATGTATAATCTACGACTTCTTGAGGGGTCCATTTGTCTCCGTTATTTGTATTGTATTCGATATATATACATGATTTAAATGAATACATATGATTATTATTATTATTATTATTATTATTATTAATAACATCAATTAAATATTTTATAACTACTTAATAATTGACATATAAAAAACAATATATAATATTAGTAAATACTTCAGAGTATACGTATGATAGATAATATATATATTGCCAATGCGATATTGAGAGTATAATCATCACGTGATTATACATTTAGTCGTATTAGCCGACGAGTTCACCCTCGCGAATAATCGCAGCGATAATCGCAACAATAATCGCAGCGATAATCGCGGTTTTTAGATGGAACATGTTAGCGATGGTTTCGAATAGCCTGAAGTCGCGCGCCTCAAAGAGGTACACCTGTAGTGCATCAGGGACTAGTGTTGCTACAGCATACATTACATATATATATATATACAGTCAACTCTCGGTAAGTGAGACTACGGATAAGTCGGAATTCTCGATAAGTCGGACACCTTTAGTTGGTTTGATTGGATTTGTATCTAGTTCCATGTTAAATTAATCGGATAAGTCGGATAAGTTGGATTGGATAAGTCGGACTTTTCTATAAGTCGGACACATATTATTGTCATTTTTATGATTTTATACTGGATAAGTCGGACTTTTTATAAATTGTCAGAAATATTTACTTTAAATAATGAATATTATAATTTTAGTAAGTAATATTATTGAATACAACATTTTATGTTGTTGATTGTTGCCTAATTCCATACTTCTGTAACAATTTAACTCGCGCTGCGTATTTCATGTCTTATTTGCATGCTATTCTTAATATCGGATAAGTCGGACAATTCGCTAAGTGGGACACTTTTCCCGGTCCCTTGCGAGTCCGACTTATCGGGAGTTGACTGTATATACATATACATATATATTTATATATATATATATTTACAGATCTGTCGATGCATAGATGAACGAGCGGCGCACGTTTTCGAACGAGACTACGGAAACATTAGCGGCCACTATATTACATAGACTAAATAGACTATATTATATATATATATACTATACTACATAGAATATAGCATATAGACTATATACAACCTATAGGTGGTTGCGAGTGTTACATATAGATCACGTGATGGTGATTACGTCACTAGAGTGTGTGTTACGTAACACCACGTGATTAGCGACCACGTGACTTGTGTGATAACTCACGTGTCGTGATGAATGTAACACGGTATACGTATGATGTATCCTATAGGCTACATTATCTGTTATATACATATGTATAAAGTATACTTGGTACACTGTATACCAGTAGAATGAATTCGAAATTTTCTTCTCGAAAAACTGGATGAAAAGTCAAACATTTTTTTTTTTATTGACGAAATTCAACGAATCAGTAGTTTTTCAGACATTTGAATTCAGAAGTTAAGGGTAATACTTTAATCTTCCAAACATTATAAATTATGTAAACATTTCCGAGATATAAGTTTTTAAAGTTTTATTTGTAATAAATATGACATAATGGGTATTCTATTTTTTACAGGAGTATGTTTTTAATGCATAAATAAGACACTTGTAGTTTCTTATTGAACGTTATTTAGGAATACATCATTTTAAAAATAATAAATTATATGATAATATTTTGAAGTAAAATAATAACATCAAAACGTACCCATTAATTATTACCTCACCCCTCTTAAGTATTACCTCGCTCCTTAAGTATTACATCACCTAACTGAAGTACCCCTTAAAAGTGCGTTCACACCAAAAATTTCCGCTGGAAATTTCCGGCGGAAATGGGTATAGAGGAAATTTCTGATGGAAATAGGTGTGAACGACTCAATTTCCGATGGAATTTCCGTCGGAAATTCCATCGGAAATGAAACTCAACATGTTGAATTTATTTGTGAATTTCCGATGGAAATGATAATCATCCGGGTATTTTATACTTGAATAAACTTTGACATAATTTATTATTTAAATTTGTATTTGTTATTTTAAAATTATTATGTACATTTTATTTTATTTACATTATTGATACATTATTATACATAACATAATAAGTAAATATAGAGATAATAAATGTTTATGGGATACATATAGTATAGACTATCGTAAAATAACAAAAGAACTGCAGTTATGGATACTATAGCAGGAGAATTGAATTTAAATGGTTTGTTATTTTTAAATATTTACAATATAATATTGAATATAAAATTGAATATTATATTGAATATATATTATATTATAACATATATTTCAAATAAGATATATTTATAATAATTATTCATTACTAATATATTTAGTTTGGGGAATATATTTACTATATAAAATCGTAAATATTATAAATATATTTAAAAATAAATTATATTTAAAATAATATACAATAGCGAAACCTATTATTATAGTACTATTAACTAGTGGTATATACCATTATACGAAGTAAACCGTATACATAATGTATGTACCTAATTACTACTATGATATTTATATTAAATACAGGTATATAATTATTATATACTATATAATATACTATATTATATAGGTACGTAAAAATGGCGTACGCCGTACGTCGATCGAGTCGAGTTTTGTAAGACAGTTATCAATAATTTATTCAATGGTACTATTATTATAATATGAAAAGAATATTTCATATATTGATATATAAATTATATATTATATAATATGTATAGATTCAATATTTGAAAATGAAATACACTAGATAAATAATAGAGTTGGGAACGGTTTTCAAAATGTTACCAGAAAATTAGGCGGGCGGCGAGCGCGCGACAGTTATAAATAGTTTAATAAACATATTACTTGTAATACCGTAATACCTTAAGGGTACTTCAGTTAGGTGATGTAATACTTAAGGAGCGAGGTAATACTTAAGAGGGGTGAGGTAATAATTAATGGGTACGTTTTGATGTTATTATTTTACTTCAAAATATTATCATATAATTTATTATCTTTAAAATGATGTATTCCTAAATAACGTTCAATAAGAAACTACAAGTGTCTTATGTATGCATTAAAAACATACTCCTGTAAAAAATAGAATACCCATTATGTCATATTTATTACAAATACAACTTTAAAAACTTATATCTCGGAAATGTTTACATAATTTATAATGTTTGGAAGATTCCAGCGTTTGACGCTTTAATATACCTTTTTAATATAACGTTTTCATAGTTTATAAATCATATATTGATGGTGTTACTTATGTAAATATAAATATATTTATTTGATATACTTATAATAAAAACCAAATATTTTTCAGTCATTTTTGTATTAAAGTTAATTTTCATTATCAAATACTTTACATAAGATCGTATACAGCATAGTAGGTATAAAGTAGGTATAAAGTAGGTATAAAGTAGGTATTCAGTAGGTATAACGTAGGTATTTAGTAGGTATTAAGTAGGTATTCAGTAAGTATAAGGTTAGGTATTCAGTAAGTATAAGGTTAGGTATGAATGTTATCTATATGGTAAAACAAAATTTAGTCATTTTAAATAAGCATCTCGTTAGTTGAGATCTTTTAGTAGACCCGTGTTGTCCCTATCTTTTACATATAAACGCTATGAACGTTTTCCACACGATTAATGGAATACGATTTGCCAAAAAATGTACCTCGCTCATAGAGTTATATTTATTAAATAAAGCGATACAATATATACAAAGATTTTGCGAAGCCAAAAAAAATATTCATTAGAAAAATCTGTGATATATATAAATATATATATATATAATAATATTTATTTATTGAAATCTCTTATATATATATATATATATATATATATATATATATATATATATATATTGAATAACATACGAATAGCGGATACAAATGGACCCCTCAATAATTCATAGACTTATACATGTTATAAATAACTGAGTGGGACCCGGACAATACAATACAAATAGGAAAATTGTTGTTCTTGTATTTTGAATTATCGTTTATTAAGTTCGTGATAAACACAAGAGAACAACAAGAACTGCCTGAGTCGGACCTCTGGCTTACTAGCTTTTGGTTGTCCCCCTATCCCATTGAACCCCAGACAGATATATATATATATATACAGTCAACTCTCAATAAGTTGGATTTCTCGATAAGTCAGACATATTTAATAGGTTTTTTGGTTTATATCTAATTCCATGTTAAATTAATTGGATTAGTCGGATTGTAAAGATAATTCGATAAGTCGGACATATATTATAGTTTATTTTATGATTTATATATTGGATGAATCGGAATTTTTATAAATTGTCATTTTTACTATGAATACTATTGGATGTTGCAGTTTTGAATAGTTTTACAATTGTAATACAAGTAGTATCATCATATAATTATAAGTTGTGTATTTGGTATATCTATTTATAAAAAGAGTGCATATATTAGGCTACAAAGTGTTATAAAATTCCTCTAGTTAGTATATATATATTTAAATAGAGTGCATATAGTAATCTATATAACATATATTTCGTGATATTGAGTTAAAATTCATTAATTTCAATCAAGTTTCAACTTAATTTTAAACCAATTAAATATGAGTTATATTATGTAATTGCAATTGATCAGTAAGTGTACGACCATTCATTTTATAAATAACAAAATAATACAATGCATTAAGACAAAAAACCACTTCTATTACATTTTATTTGTATACTATTAAATATTTGTTTACTTTATATCACTTATGTTTGTAAGTATTACTTAATTGGTACATACTGTATTGTACATGTAGGTATCCTAAACATTATAATACTGAACTATTAATAAGACTATTTAACAAAACGAACGACGTTATTCGAACTGATTCTTATAAATTTCTTATAAAGGTCCCTTGCGTTAAGAGTGATTTAATTTTGCAGATTATTCTCGTACAGAGCATATTCTATAGATGTGGGGTATTCATGACACTGTTTTGGTAATACAAATATATGTTGGATCAATATTGGTGATCATACGTTGGATCAATTTTCAATAAAAATAATCTCGACCTTTCGCCACTCACGACGTGAGTCTCACGAGTAATAGTATTGCTTATGTTTATGAACAAGGACATTTATTTGAATTTTATACATTGTATTTGTATTTTATCGTAATGCATTATCCATGATTTGTGGATCTATATAATAACATCACTGTTGATCTCTTTAATAGCAATACAACGAGTACACGTCTTGTAGAAATCTTTGCCATACTACACTTTACATTCAACTAATGTAGAGCTTATTTATATTCACAAAATAGTTCATATTGTAGTGATGATGCTTATGATAGTAAGGTGTATTAGCACTGATCATAGGTGTGACCACCCCTCGTAGATACATATAATAATATAGAATGAGAACAATAAATAAATAAATAAATAAATAAATTAGATAAATAAATAAACAAAACAATAAAATAATATATTTTATAAAAATAGTAATGTTGTACGAATAAAATAAGTGAATATATTACATTGATGATATGTAAGCTAGAGGTGTGTAATAAAGGACGGTATGAATGGATTTATCAAATAGAGGAAGAGAGGGAGTTACATAAGGATGGAACAATATAACAGAACGTTTATTGTATTTCAGATATGAGACATGAGGGCAAATTAGGGAAATATCGGCATTTGAACGTAAGGAAGTTAGTGGGCGTCTTAGTGTTAGTAGGGAAGTCAAATAAGGAGGAGAAGTATAATATATTGTCCTATTAGCGAGTGATAGAAGGTGTAGGAAGGAACGTTTTTTTAGGGAACCAGTTGGATTTGGATCAGGAGTTGGTGGGAGTCGGTAATGGAATGATCAAACCCATTAATGGAGAAAATGGTTCGTATAGATGCACGAATTATAAGATTTTAAGGGGATAATGAAGTAGGAAGATGATATAGTAGTGAGTAACAGTAGTCGATACGAGAGAGGACAAGTGCGTTTAATAGGACAGTGGTAAGAGGGCGTTTAGGTATTTTCTTTTGCGACGAATTTTGAAGAGGTGATAGTTAGCTTATTTAGATATATTAGCTATATGGGAATTTAGGGATAGGTTAGCATCCAAAGTAACACCAAGATTTAGAACATGTGATGAAGGGATGATTGGGAGACCGTCGATGATAATAGGAGTAACATAATAATAGTTAGATGGGATATGAGGAGTGCAGATTTTGAAGAGTTAAGTAGAAGGTTGTTAGAGAGAAGCCATGATCTGATAGTTGATGCACATTTACATAATTGTGAGTTATCTGGTAGTACATTGGATGAGTTGGATAAGAAGGAATATAGTTGAATATAATCAGCGAATATGTGATAGTGGACATCTGGAAATGACCATTAACATCATGTATAGGGAGGATGTATATTGAGAAGAGAAGGGGCCGAGAACAGATACATGAGGAACATCATAATGAAGAGGACAAGATTGTGTAAAAAATTGCAAATTTTCACGGATGATGATCGATTTAATATATAGGAAGAAAATCATTTTAGTACGGTTCCACATAGACCAATACTGTCTAGTCTTGATATAAGAATGGAATAGATTAAGGAATTGAAATAACACGAGAGTTATAATAATATAAGTTGCCAGGAAATAGATGTATATACTGAAGAGTATATATTGTTTAGTATTTGTTGTAGCACAGTTTCAGTTGAGTATCCTCGTCTAAATGCACTCTGAAATATATCATATAATTTGTTATCGGCTATAAATCTATTCACTTGTTTTAAAAATTAAAGTAGTATCAATTTTTTATTAAATTTATTCCAGATTTGTGTTGAGAAATGGAAGTTGTGAAATTGAGCGATAGTTAGTAATTATATTATGATCAAGTATAGGTTTTTGAGTATTAGGGTAATTATAGCATGCTTAAAGTAAGCTGGACAAATACCATAATATAGGGAAATAATGATAATATCAAGAATATGAGGGGGGATAGAATATAATTTAGTTTTTAAAGACGGATATGTTAATTGGGTCAGAAGAATGAGAAGATGAAGACTTAGAGATAATATTATATATTATGAAAATAGAAGGCTTGTAGAATTTAGAAAAATAGTATGGGATTGGTTTACTAATACAGAATCATGGAATAGAGCTAATTGGTAGAATAGGTGAAATAGAAGTGCAGGTGCGTTGAATTTTATCAGAAAAATTATTAGCGAATTCATAACATAGTTCATTTTTTGCAATATTAGGTATTTGAGGTATATTTATTTCAGAGATTCTTAGAGATTTCAGATTTATAGAACTTGCGATATGTAGAAAATATTAAGAGGTTACTAGAATAGGGGTTAATGTGGAAGATTCGTTCAAGCTTACGTAGGTTATGTTTGAAAGAAACAAGTTCAGAGGAAAACCATGGAGAGTTTGAATGAATATTAATAGTTCTAGTTTTTAGAGGGGAAAATGTCAATCAAGTAAGATAGAGAATAATTGAGTGAATCAATGGAACACGGCAGTAAAAGGAGGATTAATTTAAGTTCCGAGGCATAACAATCATAATCAAGAGATCTGTAATTTCTGTAGGTAATGGATTTTTTTTCTATAGAGGTGGAGTAAGGAAGAACCAATCGACAAGTTATTAGAAAATGATCGGTAATTAAGTCAGATTTACAACAATCAGTGATACACTGACAACTACTATGAGATCTACAAAAAATTAGATCAAGTGTGTGACCAGCAATATGAGTAGAGAAAGTTATAAATTGATGTAGAGAGAGGGAGTCAGTAAGATTTTTGAATGTGGAATGGGGAAGTATATTTGTTTCGAAGTGGTAGTTAAAGTCACCCAGAATAAAGTTATGAATATTGTTAGATAGTGGATCATCAGTTATATAGTCATAAATTCATTATAGAAGGTGGTATAGTTTTTGAGGTCGATAAATAATAATAAAGGATTAGACAGAATTCATAAAAGATAAAGACTCTGTCAGGCAATCACTATGAGAGAAGGAAGTGTAGATAATAATAGGAGATGACAAGTCAGATTAAACTAATACACCAACTCCTCCACCACGGCCTTTAATACGAGGTGAAATAAATAGAGATTATCCAATATCATTGTAGAGAGAGAATATATCAGAGTCATTTGGATATCCATGTTTCAGTAATAGCAACTAATTTAATTGTAGAATATTTCAGATAGGATATTAGTAATAGTGAATTAGATCTTATAAGGACCTATAGGGACCTAATATTAATGAGTGACAAGCTAACTGAGAGTCATGCAATATTGTTAGATTGTAAGGGTGAGGATAAGTGATCAGTAGTGGATTGTGAGAGTAATGGGTTAGTAGTATTTTGGGAGGGTAATTGGGTCAGAAGCGTTTTGGGATAATACGGGGTAGGTAATGATTTGGGAGGGTAAACAAATCACATAAATAATATCACTTGTGTTATGAAATTGACATTATTCAGAAGAACTATACGAATTACACATATTCTGAACATTATATATGATTGTAGCTTAATTGTAAATGTGAAAAATATACATATTTATGTTTTTTGTATTTCCCTTTATGCTCCCATGTTAAATTTTACCAGGAAGACGCTGGGATAATATCGACCAAAATCAAAAAATAAATTAGATTGGAGATTCTCATTACCCATATTTAAATGCACACTATTTGAAGGTTGAATCCATAATCAATAACATGTTTAAATCACTCTCACCTTACGTATCCGTTACCTTATCGGGAGTTGATTGTATATAGGCATGCATATAACGAACAACGTGATATATCGAATATTGAAGTTGTTCGCACATTTTAATAGCGAATACGCGAAGGATGTTAAATATTTGCGCACGGCGAATATTTAATTACGCCAATCACTGAATCAGAACCACCGAATTAGAGTCGGGGGCCCGTTGTTATCGCTAATCATTACACGAGATTAGGTGTATCGAGCAGATACCTATCGCGGTAACCGATAGCATAATTGTTATTTATTTATTAGCCGGCTATTGACGCAGATTATAAGGCCTTATAAGGCATCGATTATAGTTAATCGTTCCGCTCGAGCGATTGTGGGCGGGTACATAGAAATAAAAGAGCTAATTAATGATGTAGTCACGAGGAGCACATATTATAGTATAGTATAATAGCGTTGTGATTAAGGGTTACTTTGTTAAATAATAGAAAGAAAGGTTTATTGACTAAGAAAACGATGGACGTTTATATGCGTCAAGTTAAAATAATAAAACAAATAAATAGTTACACAAATAGTAAACAATTTAAAAAGAAAAATAAGAGTATTATTATATATGTATTACATTATGTTATTACAATTATTGATATCCCATAATGGTATGAATTAAATCTCATGAGAGAAAGCTAAGTATTTATATCAATACTCATCAGTCGATGACCTTGAAATACACACCTCGATATATTGACAATACAATGCCACGACACTACGGCGATAGTGTCCGCTTTTAATTTTATTTATTTTCCGAAATTAATTTAATATCGATCGAAATTTCTGGATTTTATTGTCCTCGGCTTGGATTGGTTACTTTCATTATGTTAATCGGCAATTATACTAAACAACGTATACCTAACGTATAGAGGTTAACAACAATAATAACAATAATAAAATTAATTATAATAAGCGACGAATATATATATATTAAAATTTCTAAATTAATATATCGAATTAATCGGAAGTTAGGTCATTATTTTGAAACATATGTCCTCGTATAAATGTACCTCGCGACATTTAACTATACTAGCTATTGAAGGTCGCTAATACGCGTCGCATGTGCGGTACTTGAGATAGAATGTGAATACGTATTCGCCGCACCGGCCTACTATTCACGCACCGACCACACGTGTGTATGTGTGCGTATACGCCTTGCACACGAGTGACACACCGAACTTCGGTCCACTTATTACAGCCGCAGTCGTGGTCACGTGGCATCTCTGCTCGAAAGAGGTCACGTGATACCGATGTCACGTGCGGCGCGCCGCGTATCGCGATGATTGTCACGTGATGTAACCGGATACGGACAGTCGGGTCGGACAGTCGGATAGTTCCCTACGTACTAGTACTATTGTAGTACTAGCTATACCTATATACCTATAGGTACATCCGGGTCTGTAAGCAATACTACAACAGCTTAAGTTACAGGCGTCTCGTATCGGCCGCTTTGAGAACTATTGTGTTTATAATATAATTACTTTATATACTTACTTTATATATGCACTTACTTTATAGATTTACTTATTTTATATACTTATTTTATATTACAGAATATATGTATACAATACATTATTATAGTATACAATACACTATTATAGTATACTGGTAATGTTTGAACCCCTCGCCATTAATGCGCGCGTATCCCCGTGCTCTCACACGTGGTATGTCACACCCTGGATCACGTGATTTACTTCTATCATCTGTGTTCGTTACTAAGGACGCTACTTACCGGGTTTACACATTACGCGACTCTAGTATAATAGTAGTGAGGAAAGTTATATAGTTGTCGAGCACCACTCTAGCAAAGATTTAGCGAAGCAAAGATATAACACTCCTTATCTACGCAATGTGATTAGTATTCATACGTCCCGCTGCTAGTAGCAGTATCGAAATCGATGTAACATACTAAAACGTTTTCATTACTCTATTAAATTGCGATATAAATTAGCTTTTACTCGCCACATAGATATTTATAGCATTTAAAGCCAACATATCCCACATTGCTTTGTTACACATTAGCAATGAACACTTAGTTTTACACTTAGGGTTAGATAGTAAGTGTTTCGTACGGTGAGTGGGGACGTAGGTTATTTCAAGATAGTTTTGTACCTTTAACCATGACTGCGATGACCCGTCACGTGTCAACAACTCCGCCTATGACGTAATAGTATATCACGTGACCGATTACATCACACGCACACACGCACACACACACATCGACGCACACTATATATAGTGTACTGCGTAGATTGTGGATAATATAATACTACGTATACCTAGGTGGAGTCCTTTCATCACATCAGGAATGTATTTGAGGTTTTCACTTATAACCATATATGGCTCTAAATGTCCCTTCGAAGCCGCTCTCGTGTTAAGGCATCCGTGGTTTTAACGAGAGCCGATCATTTATGTATACGCAATTATATAAGATCACTTCTAAATATTATTTTAAGACCTATTTTAATAGTCCGGACGAGACTCGAACCCGTGTCCTACTGCTTGTGTGTCTGACGCCTTGCCAACTGAGCCACACATTCAGTGTAAAGTATACAGGTTTCAGTATACTATATCTACGTATACGCGCATACCTATACCGGTTACTGTTAACGAGTTAACGAATACACTGTATTACGTAATCGTATTATTACGTCATATGTGTTGTTGTTGTCATTGTTGTTGTTGTTGTTGTTGTTGTTGTATACACGTCGGGAAATATACCGCAGATATTATAACGGGTTATGCAATTACGTTATATATATAACGTATATATATAATATATAATGTATATTTATTTCTCTATATAATATCACTTGTAGGTACACATATTTAAGTTTTACAATCTAAACATTGGTCTATTTAAATAAGATGTATTCACCTACACGGACAAGTAGTAACATAAGTAGTTCCTTAGTTACGCAATGACACTAGACAAACGGGTAATAACATCCGGTATGTGGTAATGTAATATGCATGTGAACGACAATTTCTATTTAAAATTATAAATTGTAGTTTTAATGAATTACATTTTTGTAATTCGTATTTGTAAAATACTTTTTTATAAATAACGCGCGCGTATAATCAATTCCTAATCAATCACGCACCGGGATACCGCACACCACCACGCACACACATACACACACAATACAATACACGATACATACACGCTAAACGGTTGCCCTTGATCGATTGCACAATAATGATCTGATCACATGTGTGTTGATGAAGTATAACAATGAAAACCGTGCGGCGCAAAACCCTACCGTTTCCGTTCAGTTAGAAGTCGGTACACCACAAAGTGTATCCATTGATTGACATTTTTTAATAAATATAATATTTATAACGAATTATTATAATCTGAAATAATATCGATTATAAACGACGAGGTGGATTTCCCTTTTCATTACGATACCTTACGGGTAGGGGTATAGCTAGGGGTATAGCTAGGGGTATAGCTAGGGGTATAGCTAGGGGCAAATATGCGCCCGTGACATCCGCATTAGCTAATACACGCGACCAGCTAACCTGTTCGAAGTACGGCGAATAATGTCACTTCAGTTTCACCGCTAGAAGTCGCCACGTGTCAATTATGACGTAACAGCGTGGACAGGATCACGGGGTACACGCACACTAGAATATGTAGTTCGGTGGCGCATTAATATCGTCGCTTACTACCGGTGGTGCCGCCTGGTGGTTGTGATATAACTATTGCGTCATAATACTAAAGATGAGGGAGATGACTCACGCACGGTGCGGTATACTATAGTACTAACCTACTACTATAGTATACTATGATATCGTGCCACGTGACGAGTGCAATACGATAGTCTAGTATGTACGTTCGAGGACATAGCCTTGAAACGCTGGCTAAACACGTGACTAGTGCGTATTAGTGGTAACACATTAGATTCTCAATAACCGCATATTAAGTGGAATTCAATTATATCTACGTATACGTATATATATATATATATATATATATATATATATATATATATATATGTATATATATTGAAGTATCTAAAATGTATACATTTTAAATAAATTAGTTGATAATATTACGTAATTCATTACGTGTTAAGATTGTGGTTTACTAACAGACACACACGCACACAAACACACGCGTACACACACGTAAGAACACACGCATACACACGCGTACACGGGCATCTTCTCAGAGTAGCCTGTTCATAAAGTACGTCCTAGAATACTCTAGAAGTGTGTATTATATTTAGTATATATAAATATCAGATATTATACTATACTTACATATTATAGTATACTATATCGAAATATATTATAATATATCATAGTATTATATAGTATATATATATATATATATATATATATATATATATACATATATATATATATATATATATATAGGATATATGTGTATATATAATACTCGTCTATTGAGGATAATTGGTATAAAGTCAATAATATCGAGTGTGTGTGTGTTATGTGTTCGCGTGCGTATATGTGTGCGAGTGTGTGTGCGGTTCCATGTGTGAGTGTGCGCGTCAGTGTTTACAAATGAAACAAACACGTGTACATATATATATATTGATGCGTGTGTATATATTATATATATATATATGACTTCTCGTGTATGGGTACCACGTGACCTGATGGGTTTTAATTGACCACACTACATTACCACACACCACACACTACACACCACTACCACACTACCACACACAACTACCACACACCACTACCACATACCACTACCACACACCACTGCCACACACCACTACCACACACCACTACCACACACCACTACCACACACCACTGCCACACACCACTACCACACACCACTACCACACACCACTACCTAACACCACCACCACACACAACTACATAACACCACTACCACACACCACACACCTCGGTATTGCGTAATATAATATATGTATTAAACATGGTGTTCGACATGTGATGTCATACGAAGAGAAGGACAGGAGAAGGACAAGGAAGGAAACATGTATATAGCAACATTTGTACACGAACTAACTTAGTATGGGCGTGATTAAGTATGGGCGTGATTAACATCGCAAAGACTCTAGATAATTAAACAACGATAGTAAATACTATTCGCTAAATGCCAAACGATATTATACGATATTATATATTCTATAGATTTTTATAATTTATTATGTTTATTTTGTATTGTTTTAGTTGAAATATATTAGTTATAACTGTATACAGTGAATAATTCTCACTGTGTATATAAGCCTAACTACAGTCTATAGACTATATATATATATATATATATATATATATATATATCATCTACAATCATTATAATATGAGGATTTATTACTTGGTAATATATATATATATATATAAATTATGAATTCGTATACACAAATTCATATTGTTTATATATATAGTATTGTATATTGTTATTCAACATATATTTATGTATATATATATATATATATATATATATATATATATATATATATATATATATATATATATATATATAGAGGGAGAGAGAGAGAGATAAATATATTCGCTATATCAATATTTTGATTTATCGCATTTATTTGCATTATTATTATTATTGTTATTATTTTATTATAAGTATTACATAATTATTAGGAACGTGTTTCTGAATAACGCCCGCCGCACGACGCAATATCGCCCACTACGAGGCGGGCGTCGTACTGGCTAGCGCGCTGAACCGCCCCCTTTCTCTATCTAATTCGTGGACATGATTAATTGATGAACCTGTGACGCAATAATAACAATCGATTTCGACGAGAGAGAGAGAGCGAGAGAGAGAGAGTGAAGAGAGAATATCTATTTTATTATCTAAGAACTATATCGTATTATCACGCAGATCGAGTCCTTCGTAATTACTGTACACACACCCACACACCCACACACACCCACACATACCCACACCCACACAAACACATACACACATACACTGCGTTACATGCACACACGTATTTCGCGTATCGGTGTTTATATGTTATGTAATCTACTGAATACTGCATCAACATATTATGTAATTGATATCGACATACTCACACACACACACGCACACACACACATATATATATATATATATATATATATATATATATATATATATATATATAAATTAAATGTTTTCAATTTATCATTTATTTATAATATCATATAGATTACATTATTATATGATTATTTAATTAGTTACATGAACAATTTCAATACATGTTATTATATATATATCGATTTTATAATAAAATTATAAATATAATTAATTATGTAATTTACATTTAAATAATATTTAATTAATATGTACTTTATATTTACTTTATTATCACTCGATACATATAAGTATACTTTAGAGTAGATCATATCAAGAGTAGCTCTGTAGCATGCTTTGATAGATTACGTGTGTATTGTTCGTAATGCATTTCTACGCTATGTGATACATCTTTACAATAAATATTACATAATAATATATCTTATTTAGTGACGTAATATGCTCTTAGATAGGTATTGATTTCGCTACTGCAGTGTTAGTATACTGACGTGTGTATTAGGCACGATAATGATACTGTATAATGTACACTGTACACTATACACTATACACTGTACATTGTACATTATACTACATTGTATTATTAGTTGAGTAATACTTATTATACAATATGTTATCGGCCTATATTATAATAAGCTCTATAGAGCTGTAGGCTAACGATATTATAGATATTAGCCTACTAGAGCCAAATTAAAGCTATGTTAAAGCTATTAGCCTACTAGAGCCAAATTAAAGCTATGTTAAAGCTATTAGCCTATTAGAGATATATTAAAGCTATGTTAAAGCTATTAGCCTATTAGAGCTATATTAAAGCTATGTTAGAGCTATTAGCCTATTATAGCTTTATTAAAGCTATGTTAAAGCTATTAGCCTATTATAGCTATATTAAAGCTATGTTAAAGCTATTAGCCTATTAGAGCTATAATAAAGCTATGTTAAAGCTATTAGCCTATTAGAGCTATATTAAAGCTATATTAAAGCTATTAGCCTATTAGAGCTATATTAAAGCTATTAGAGCTAGTAGCCTATTAGAGCTATATTAAAGCTATTAGCCTATTAGAGCTATATTAAAGCTATGTTAAAGCTATTAGCCTATTAGAGCTATAATAAAGCTATGTTAAAGCTATTAGCCTATTAGAGCTATATTAAAGCTATATTAAAGCTATTAGCCTATTAGAGCTATATTAAAGCTATGTTAAAACTATTAGCCTATTAGATCTATATTAACACTATGTTAAAGCTAGTAGCCTATTGGAGCTATGTTAAATCTATTAGCCTATTAGAGCTATAATAAAGCTATGTTAAAGCTATTAGCCTATTAGAGCTATATTAAAGCTATATTAAAGCTATTAGCCTATTAGAGCTATATTAAAGCTATATTAAAGCTATTAGCCTATTAGAGCTATATTAAAGCTATGTTAAAACTATTAGCCTATTAGATCTATATTAACACTATATTAAAGCTAGTAGCCTATTGGAGCTATATTAAAGCTATTAGCTTACTAGAGCTATATTAAAACTATGTTAAAGCTAGTAGCCTATTATAGCTATATTAAGGCTATTAGAGCTATTAGCCTATTATAGCTATATTAAAGCTATGTTAGAGCTATTAGCCTATTAAAGCTATGTTAAAGCTAGTAGCCTATTAGAGCTATATTAAATCTATTAGAGCTATTAGCCTATTAGAGCTATATTAAAGCTATGTTAAAGCTATTAGCCTATTAGAGCTATATTAAATCTATTAGAGCTATTAGCCTATTAGAGCTATATTAAAGCTATGTTAAAGCTATTAGCCTATTAGAGCTATATTAACACTATGTTAAAGCTAGTAGCCTATTGGAGCTATATTAAAGCTATTAGCTTACTAGAGCTATATTAAAACTATGTTAAAGCTAGTAGCCTATTAGAGCTATATTAAGGCTATTAGAGATATTAGCCTATTATAGCTATATTAAAGCTATGTTAGAGCTATTAGCCTATTAAAGCTATGTTAAAGCTAGTAGCCTATTAGAGCTATATTAAATCTATTAGAGCTATTAGCCTATTAGAGCTATATTAAAGCTATGTTAAAGCTATTAGCCTATTAGAGCTATATTAAATCTATTAGAGCTATTAGCCTATTAGATCTATACTAAAGCTATTAGAGCTATTAGCCTAATAGAGCTATATTAAAGCTATGTTAAAGCTATTAGCCTATTAGAGCTATATTAAAGCTATGTTAAAGCTATTAGCCTATTAGAGCTATATTAAAGCTATGTTAAAGCTATTAGCCTATTAGAGCTATATTAAAGCTATGTTAGAGCTATTAGCCTATTAGAGCTATATTAAAGCTATTAGAGCTATTAGCCTATTATAGCTATATTAAAGCTATGTTAGAGCTATTAGCCTATTAGATCTATACTAAAGCTATTAGAGCTATTAGCCTATTAGAGCTATATTAAAGCTATGTTAAAGCTATTAGCCTATTAGAGCTATATTAGAGCTATGTTAAAGCTATTAGCCTATTAGAGCTATATTAAAGCTATGTTAAAACTATTAGCCTATTAGATCTATATTAACACTATGTTAAAGCTAGTAGCCTATTGGAGCTATGTTAAATCTATTAGCCTATTAGAGCTATAATAAAGCTATGTTAAAGCTATTAGCCTATTAGAGCTATATTAAAGCTATATTAAAGCTATTAGCCTATTAGAGCTATATTAAAGCTATATTAAAGCTATTAGCCTATTAGAGCTATATTAAAGCTATGTTAAAACTATTAGCCTATTAGATCTATATTAACACTATGTTAAAGCTAGTAGCCTATTGGAGCTATATTAAAGCTATTAGCTTACTAGAGCTATATTAAAACTATGTTAAAGCTAGTAGCCTATTATAGCTATATTAAGGCTATTAGAGCTATTAGCCTATTATAGCTATATTAAAGCTATGTTAGAGCTATTAGCCTATTAAAGCTATGTTAAAGCTAGTAGCCTATTAGAGCTATATTAAATCTATTAGAGCTATTAGCCTATTAGATCTATACTAACGCGGTATACTCGCGCTATAAACTATAGTTCCATTTTATACTATTACATAACAATTACATAATCGACGCATTGATCATTACGTAATATCATTACGCGCAATACACGTTACCATCGCCTAACACGTATGTATGCGCACACACACGCGCGCGCACACATCGGTGTGGCTGTATCGCTATCACTGAATTGAAATACGATTCGTAGACGCCATTATTTCGCGATTAGATAATCGTGTGACATAACCTCGACACGAGTAAGTATAGATTACGTACTATTACGCAATGTTACGCAATATTACTCAATAGTAGCTGTAGTGGTAGATGTGGTGACCGCGGTAGGTGTATTCACTTTGCCCCGCTATTTAACTTACATATTGCATACCCCTATCATACCATGTCACGCGCATTATGACATGATCTCTATCTCTTGAGATAGAGATCATTCTATTCATTCTATTTCTTGATCATTCTCTCACTCTCTCTCTCTATATCTCTCTCTTTACCTTTCTCTCTCTCTATTTATCTCAATATCTCTATCTCCATCTCTTTCTCTCTCTCTCGCTCTCTATCTCTATCTATATCTCTCCCTATATTTCTCTCTATCATTATCTCTATATCTTTCTGTCTATATCTCCATCTATTTTTCTCTCTCTACATATCGCCCATCTCTCTCTTTCCCACTATCTAACTCCAGTTACAAAGCTCTAATCTCTCCCACATAGAGTTATGCCATTATCCCCGTAGTATATCTCGCCCGAACTATCCGATAACGCCACCCACTTAAATATTCATCTAACATAATATATGGTATCTAACACGAACTCTTAGGTTGAACCAGGGTTAAACTGTTCACATCGGGTGCAGTTTAATAAACATCTATATCCACTCACAGGGCTTATATTCGTGATTAGCTAATTATTCTATTGTTATAGAGTGTTTATATAGATATTTGTAATAATCGCTGTATTACTTTAACACATATTCAAATGGTTTAACTTATTCATCTTCGTTGATATTTGTTCACTTCCTGGAACTTCTTTTGTAAGTGTTTTAGTATTTCAAATAGTCGACTTTTAATGCGTATATGTCATATATATGGCTTTTTATTTCATATATGTCATATATATATATCTATGAGTCATGTATATATTGGTGTACACTAAACTCGAATCCATTTCGTTCTTGAATTCATGTTTATAGAGTTTTATTAATGTATATATATATATATATATATATATATATGTTTAATATATATCTACCTACATCATTTCCTATCGTTCATATATTTAATAACTATGTATAGATGTGTGTTATTTCTTAACATGTTGATCTAGGCTATCCTTTAACAATGTTTACCGATAATGTACTCTTGATACCTAAAGATTATAGCTGCTGTAGAAAGGGTTAACTTTCACTGATTTATACAATTACGTTATGCGATATCTGACATGAAAGTTCCTTTTTGTTTCATCGTTGAATAATTATTCAGCTTAATATGTCTATTAGAGAATAATTGTTTAAATCGTTTTAATTTAACTTTCCCATTTCGATATGAGAATAATTTATCCTATATTAAGTAGTGGACAACTAGTTCAAAGTTAAAAGTTGAAAGGAAAAATGAAAAAGAACAAAAAGTTTGTCGTCCCGAAAGTTACATCACGTGGCATTGCCTTGACCCTAGCCCACTAATCTTTAAATAATTATTCAGCTTAATCGTCGTTTCAGAAGTACTTTTCTTAGAGCATAACGGATTCTGCAATATCCCGTCGCTCTTGCGCATGTGCAGTTCCGATACCAGCCACACGGACCCGATACTAACAGTTGTCTATTCAGAGGTCACTAGTTAATGGTGATGATCGTTAACTGATCAATTAAGTGAATGATGTTCAGCCGTTCGAGTTATTTGTGTGGGTGTATTGTATTCTCTGATGATGGTGAAAGTATTCGTGTACCTGTGTAATCTGTGTTCCATCACACGTATGCCGGTCAGTGTTACCTGTCTATTGTTTGAATACGTAATCTTGACATTCAAATTTCATTTAAAAATTGAGAAATCCACTTTTCTGGAATTAGTTATAGTGTCTCTAGATAGTACGTAAAAGTATTCGATTTCATCATTAATAATGTCATTATTATTGTTAATTTATATTGGTTGATTTATTTTAGATGAAGTATTCACTTATAACCATATATGGTTCTAATCCCTTTGAAGCCGCTCTTGCTTTAATACATCCAAGTTTTTAACGAGAGCCGATCATTTATGTATACACAATTATATAAGATCGCTTCTAAGTAGTATTATGTAATACCTATGTGATGTGTTCATACGTGGATGAGCCCGCGCCATACTATAGTAAGGTATACTATAGTAAGGTATACTATAGTAAGGTATACTCTAGTAGGTATACTATAGTAAGGTATACTATAGTAAGGTATACTCTAGTAGGTATACTATAGTAAGGTATACTATAGTAAGGTATACTCTAGTAGGTATACTATAGTAAGGTATACTATAGTAGGTAAACTATAGTAAGGTATACTATAGTAGGTATACTATAGTAAGGTATACTATAGTAAGGTATACTATAGTAAGGTATACCTATATGTCTGACTACCGCTGTATAGCTGACTGATCTACACGGATAATAGCTACAATAGTTAAGTAGCTATTAATAGTAAGCGTGACGTAACATAACGTAAACATGCCACTTGTAAACAACCACGTGACACTCATTGATGTGTTCAGCTAGAGCTCTCCACTTGGCTTGAGTGTGTAATTGTGGTTGTGATATGTTTCATAAAGGTTAACAGAACGCGATTATATTTCGAATATATTGCCGAATATATTTCGATTAGAACTTACAATTATAATACAAGTTTTAATATAATAAACATATATACAATAATAATAATAAATACATTTAATATTTAATGCATCCACGTCATACTACCATATACTCGAATGTTTTATCGCCAATTCTATTTCTTTTTGCACTATTAATATGTGTTGCTAGCGAAAACATTCGTTCGACATGTGCTGAACATGCAATATACAATTATATTTTATAAATATTTGCTTTATTTTATAATTTTTAAAGATACATAATTCATTTGCATTACTTGTAATATTTAATAATTACCGGTAATATCGCGTACTTTCAGTTGGACTTATTCCGTAAAATATTCACTATACACTGTTTAGTAGGTACTGTACACTGTATACTGTATAGTGTACATTGTGAAGTATACATTGTATACTGTATTTTATGAATAATACAAAACTGAAACTGGAACGTTACATATCAAAGTAACGGGAACGGGAACGGTAATGGGTAATATAAAAAGAAAGGGAACGGGAACGGGAACGTATAATATAAAAGAAACGGATAAATTAAAAGGAACGGGAACGGATACAATTAATAGAACGGGAACGGGAACGGGTAGCGCTAGCGCTAAAAAGGAACTTTACACAGCACTGTTTACAATACACATGCAGAGCTTGGCAGTATCGCCGATACAGTACCTATTAAGGCAAAAAATCAGTATCGTAGATACATTTGTATTTGTATTTGTATCTATTATAAAAATTACAAAAGTATTTGTAATCGTATCTATTAGTCATAAATAGTATCTACGATACGTATCTACTAAGACAATTATTTAAACAGATACATTTTATTATATCATATCAATTGGTTATTATATTTATTTTATATCAATATTTTATAATATCATTTTATAAATTAATTTTAATATATATATTTTTTAATAAAATATCTTTTGTTAATATTGAAATTAATTCATTGTTAACAATTATGATATATCAATTATAGTGATTTATTCTCAAAAAGCATTATATACATTTATTGAAAACAAAGACATTATTTTGATAATATATTTTATATAATAATTTATTTATAATTCAAAATTATATATTATATAGAAATATAAAATAATTTTAATAAATATAATAATTCTAAATAATAATAATTAATAATATATTAATAATTTATTTGTTGTATATTTGATAATTTACTATATTCATGTTTAACATTCGAAAGTAAAGGTCGCTGATTATTTTTAGTTGAAAAATAGTATATTGTAATAATGTATATTTCTCTATAGTATGTAATGGCTCATAGTATAATTTCAGATGAAATAAACGCTGGTATACCAGCGTGTGTACAACCAATGTATACACTAAAAGAGTCATCGTTGGTATCATTAAATGTCATTAAATGTCAACAAATTTATTATATATCATTTATTGAAGAACACGTTATAAGGTAACACGTTGTAAGTATTTAATATGTCCTTTTAAAAGGGGTATCCCACAACCAGTTTTTCTGGAAATAATGTCCGGAATTGTCTGCTAGAAAGTTATTTTTTAGCAAGTTAACTATAATTTTAGTTACTTGTTACCAGTTACCTAATTCGTTTAAGAACTTCCATCAACTACTTTATGGAAGTTTTCCGACGTGCTTTTTAATGTATTTATTGAGAAAACGGCATGTTTTGAGATTTAAATTGAATATTACAGTTGAGTCAATTGACCGGATATGGTGAAGTAGATCATTCCAGATTTTTGGAGCATGGACGGAGAAAGATTTATGTTGGGCAGATGTTAAATATGATAGAACTGGAGTTTTTAATTTGAATTTGTTTATTTTTGTTGTTGTAAATATTTATGTTGGGAAGTTAGTAAGTTAGTGAGATAGTCTGGTGTGTTATAGTGAGTAGATACATGTATGATGAGTGAAATATTATAAATTATACTGGCATCCAATGTAAGTTGGTTCTTAGAGGAGATATATGTTGTCTGACATGTTTAGCTATGTTGAAAAATATATAAATCTGATAGCTGTGTTTTGAAGGCGTTGGAGTTTATTTATTAGATTGTGAGGAGGCATATATGTCCCTATATGGACAGGAATTATAGTAATCAATGTGGGGTAGAATGAGGGATGTAGCGAGAAGATTGCAGTATTAAAATTAATGAAGGGTATTATTGTTCGTAAGTGTTGTAGTATGTAGTTAATTGACTGTGATAGTGATTCAGTCGGAATGTGAAATTTTAAGGTTGGGTCGATTAATATACCAAGAGTTTTTACTTTATTAGCATAATAAATACTCAAATTGTTAATGGTAATTTGTGGTGAAAGGAATATAGTAGTAGATGTTTTAATATGCAATGATTCAGTTTTAAGACAGTTTAGTGATAAGGAGTTGTTGGTGAGCCTGTTATGTATATCAGTAATACAGTTGTTAAGTAAATGTATTGCATTGTCTATCAATCTACAGTGTAATATGTCATCTGTATACGAGTGATAGTCGACTATAGATCTATAGTGGGGGTATTTGTCAATAATTTTAAATAAGGGAAGTAGATTGATATTGAATAGGAGTGGACCAAGAACAGACCTTGAGGTACTCCATGAGTAACTTTACGAGGTTTAGAAATTAGTGAATTTATGCTAATTTGGTAAACACATGACCAGTTAGGTATGTGATGAACCAATCGATTGAAGTACCACATATTCCGATAGAGGATAGTCCATTTATAAGGATATTATGGTCAAGGGTATAGAAGGAAGCTGATAAATTAAGGAGAATGTAGTGAGTTATCCCATTCCTTTCCGACAATTTTCGGGAAATATTGTAACTTAAAAGGGGTCCCACTACAACTTGCTAGAAAATCACTTTCTAGAAAACATTTCGGGATATTATTCCGTGTAATGTACCTTGATATGTACTATCAAATTCGACATCGATGAATATATATATATATATATATATATATATATACATATATTATATGATATAATATATATCTATATAATTTATAAATCTATATGTTTATATATATTTTATATAATTATAATATATTTGTATCTACTAAGATGTATCTACTAAGAAAATTCTGTATTTGTAATTGTATCTACTATTATTTTTTTTAAAGTAATTGTATTTGTATCTATTATAAGAAAAAAGTGTGTAATTGTAATTGTATCTATTATAAATTTTTTGAGTATCGTGCCCAGCTCTGCACACATGTCAGTGTAACATAATCTATTATCGAGCACTAAGTGCTCATATTGTTAGGTATACGTATTATACTATCATAACGATTGATGTATCGGGTGTATACTGTATACCACCTATCAATTCAGCCTTTCTTAAGGGGTATTTTGTCGGCAATTGCCGTCTACTATAATTGTTTACCCCCGCCATATTTGAATCATTGGTCACACACGAAAGACATATTATCATCGACTATATCGTAATCTTATCTTTCAATATAGCTTATCGATTTAATATGTCACTTCAATAGAAATCTTCATTATGCATGAAGATATGCTGACGTCATCACTATTGCGTCACAACACGTCGTTACGTAACATCTATTAATAGACACGGCGTCACATGACCACGGGTTGTTCACACCTTCCATTTCATACCACGAACGCATTGGGAATATGTATTCATAAGTCAATAGGAAAGTGTATGTTCTCCCTAGGAATTCAATACTTTCGTAATAGGATAAGAGATCATTCAACCGTAAATCTACAAATTCCGATAATATTCGTGTGTCCTTTTTTTGCCGATAGGTGGAGTTATCAGATGTGTAGAACAATCCACCGTGAACGTAACTCTCCATAAACTCTAGAGTAAGAAATACTCGTTAGGTACAAACCTTGTAGACACATATTACACTGTACTACTAGAATCTTTAGCTATGTCCGTAACGTTAAGATTGTCCTAGGACAACAGTTATTTCTCCGTAAAACTGGCCCCTGTAGGGTTTGCCCAGGTAAGTAGTTTGTCGCATGCATTAGTTATTGAAAGTCGGTCTACTGGGTAATCGGCCGAGTCTTATACATTGATAAGTGTGTATATGAATGTAAACAAATATACCTTTGATATCTATAGGACTATCGTATATAAATAATATCTACACACACAGAAACACACACACACACACACATATATATATATATTTATATATATATACGTAATATACGTGTATACATTTAGCTGAGAATATCGCCGTCAACAATTAGCACGCGAGCTCCTTGTAGTCGGCACATTGTGTTGATATCGTCGTCGTGTTCACCTCACTGTGTGCGCGTGTGTGTGCGTGCGTGCGCGTATGTGCGCTACGGATAGTACGCCACTCTCTGCCGCCCATTCGCCGTCGCCCACCCGACCTCGAGTGACCGCTAATGTCTAGATTACGGCGTCGCGTTCTCGCCTACCGCACCACCTCCTACCGCACCTCCTCCGCTCCCTCCCCCGCTCGCACGCCCGCCCGCTCGCTCGCCCTGTATCGGGTTGTTATGACATATCTCAGCCGGTAGATCGCGTGCATCGTAAGGTAAGCTCGCGGGACGTACGCGTGCGTCTTAGAATACGCGCTGTTGCAGCACGCGAACTGAACAGTGATTGCCCATCGGACATGTTAGCGCGTTGTATCTACGCGATATGTGTCCGTCCACCTGTCCACTGGAGTCCGCAGTGTCCGGTGTCCATATGTCCTTCTGACCAACTGTCCTGATACAATCGACACACCTTAACACGTGTGAAGAGGAGTCGAGTGTAGATTACCGATGTACACATCACGTGACGAGAGGAGTGACATAGTAGCACGTGATATTCTCTGAATAATAACTATCTAGTTGCCATAGCAACGGACCCACTGGCCGCACTATTGCGCGTCATTATTTTCAAGATTTAAAATTTTCAACAACAGAATTTAAATCCTTGACGTAGCTTCAATAGAACCACTAACATTCCAAAATTGTATCAAACTCTATAGAGTCTATGTATATATTAATATATTGATATATCAATATCAATATCAATATATATATATATATATATATATATATATCAATATATTAATATATATACATGTTCACCCATATCTGTAACAGACAGACACGCATGCGTAGCGACGACTTACGCGCATGTCATCATTACGTAATACTTCTAAAGTAGTATTACATAATATATAAGTATCGATGTGAACTATAGTTCACTATATATAGTTCATAGTCTAAATCATATAGGCTAAAATTGTTCAATACAAAAAGTACATATATCTATATATATATATATATATATATATATATATATATATATATATAGGGTCTTGTCTGGGGTCTATGGCTCAGTGGGACAACCAAAAGCTAGTAAGCCAGTGTTCCCCGGTTCGACTCCAAGCAGTTCTTGTTTTCTCTTGTGTTTATCAAGAACTTAAAAAACAATAAATCAGAACACACACAAAAATTACTATTTGTATTGTATTGTCCGTGGCTCCAAACATTTATTTATAACATGTATAAGTCTATGACTTCTTGAGGAGTACATTTATATATGATATTTGTATTGTATTTAATATATATATATATATATATATTATATATATATATGAGATTTCAATAAATAAATATTATTATATATATACACATCTATTTATAGATACGAATGGTCACGTGACTGTATCGCCATAGTGGTTACGTAATACACGAGATTGCGTCATCATCAACACATATATGTGTGTAGTATTGTATAGTTATCATCGTTAATAACACTTTTCACAGAATCGAGAACCGCGCCTACCTATGACGTCACGCATATCGCCCGTAATCATCGTGCACGCGCGCCGCGGTGGCAAACGGAAGCTGTCATCTAATCTCAGTTCTGGGGCGATATTAAAATTTCCCTATTGTCGGTGTTGTTCTCGAAAGGGGCGTATCGTGAGTCGTGCGTCGTGTGGCGTGCGTTAGGCCACTCGTCACCGGTGTTAGGTAATTACCGGCTTTAATTCCGGCGATTAATTATCTTCATCTCGCCCACCCCCGTACAATGTGCGGCGCACATATCACAGGATGTACACTTTCTCATTGTTATATAGATACTAATGCTATATTATTATTATAATTATTATTATTATTATTATTATTATTATTATTATTATTATTATTATTATTATTATTATTATTATTATTATTATTATTATTATTATTATTATTATTATTATTATTATTATTATTATTATTATTATTATTATTATTATTATTATTATTATTATTATTATTATTATTATTATTATTATTATTATTATTATTATTATTATTATTATTATTATTATTATTATTATTATTATTATTATTATTATTATTATTATTATTATTATTATTATTATTATTATTAGTATCATCATCATCATAATATGTGCTAATACATATACATAACATATGTAATGTAACATGACATGATGTTTATATTGTATACGATTGCGAAATGCCATATTAGGGTAGCTTATATTTATATAGGATAGGATAAGTTTTAGTATTGTAATCAGAACATAGAAAACATAATAAATGAACGAATAAACGAATACATTCGTCTAAACTATAGCGAGTATCAATTTCGAGCTCGAGGCACCTAAGTGTTTCAACATACTAATGTTATATGCATATAGACCTATAAATAAATGCCTATAATAACGCGTATAGTAAAATTATAGAATGTTGTAAATTAGATTATCATATCGAGTAACAGAATACGTACTACGAATAACGATTACATGCACTAATACCATACACACTACACACACACACACATAAACACACACGCACGCACACACACACGAGCGCCCTCCATACACTAATCGACTTATAAGTAAAACAATCGGGTCGATAATTAAAACAATCCGATGATTATATAATGGGCGTGGTTAATTCAGTGAAACTGTTACCGATATCGAGCGCCGCACGTCACTCAAACCTCCCGAGGGCGTGCGGCAGCGTGCTCGAATCACCGAATTGAACATAGCGTATCCGAGCGCGCGCGCGCCCGCCATCGCGTATATCATCGTAGTTGAATGGTAATTACTGGTGTATTTGGAAACGCACACGTTTAACGGGCGGGCGCTGTTGTATGGTAATGCAGGTACTATCCCGCACCGGGTGGTATCCACCAATGGGCTGCAAGCGTGCACGTCCACTGATGTGTAATTCGGTAATAAATCTTCGCGCGAATAAATTACGGAGGTGATGTCACTGGTGTCGTAATAATATCAATTATATACAAATGTACACACACACACACACGTATTTGCGTGTAAATGAATATCGATATTAAATGAATATCGCCATTAATGTTGTATAATTAATATTTATAAATGTCGTTTGATTTTATTGATAATTGTGATATTGAATATTATATTTTTTATAAACGTAGACTTATTAATTAAACCTCAGATAAAACTAAATCTATTAGAAAATTAAGTGTATTAGTGTAACGATATATAGCAACGCAATACGAAATTTTAATATTTCATCGATTTTATTAATACATCAGATATTATATTAAATGTTTCATTTAAATATACTGATGATAGGTACATAATTTAATTATATTTTTACTTTGCATATATGAACCATTTTAAGGTGGGACCAATTTCACACACAAAATGTATATCTAATAAATAACATAAATTATCTTTATTAATAATTATGAATGATGTTTTATTACGTCACCTGTTAAAAATAAGTTGTCATTGTATTATAATAAAAATATGTCACTAAATTTGACATCTATTTTCTCAGCTCTATTTTTATTTGAAGAATGTAACTCTACTAAAAAGTGCAGCAATTTTGTATTCTTTGTAAATATGCATTTTTTACATTTTCAGTATATTTAGATAACACATAAATGCATGGATGAAAAAATGTTTAAGAATATAATTTACTAATTAAAATATGATATCATGTTTATATCAATATATTCACTTCTTACTTACTTACTTTAGTCGAGTTCTCACTCGACCAGATCTTGCAATTTCCCTACATCATTCTCTATCCATCATCAACGTTCTTAGTTCGTCTTCCTCACAATTGCAGTCACTCTGTAATATGTCTATATATGTATTGGGTTGTCTCCCTCTGTTTCGTATGCCATTCTTTTGTTTCCATAACACTAAGTTGTGTGCTATTTCGTCGGTGTGCCTTATGCAGTGACCTGCTAGTCTCAATCTTCTTAGTTTTATCACCTCGGTGATCTTTGGCATTTCCCATGTATAGTTGTATATTGGTGACCTTATATTTCCATGATATATTTGTGGCCATTTTAAGTAACCTGGCATAACATCAACCATAAATTTGCTTACGCATTGTGGAGTTGATTGTCCAGCATTCGCTAATATGGGTTCGATTGTAGCTTTGAAGGTTCTTATTTTCAGACTGTTTTCCATTTTGGAGCTCCAGATTGTTTTCATCTTGTGTATTGCTGACCATGATAAAGCTTTGCGAATTTAAAAATCTTTTTGTAAGCTAGGCATCCATGCCCCTAATATTTAAAATTTGTGGCATTATTAATCAGCGTGCCACATTTATCTAGACTAATGTTTTCCGGATTTGTCTGATTGAACGTCATGACTTCGGTTTTCTTTGAGTCAAGTATTTCTTCGTATTCACTTCTAAAAAAATTCAAACAATTAAATTACTTTTATTTTTTATAATAAGATATATTTTATTTAAAAAAACGGTGGCCATATATAATGATGTATTGTTATTATTATAACTGTAAAAAATTATTTAAAAATAATAAAAATATTTAAAGTTGGAGAGTTTTAAAAAATGGTGGTTTTCATTATTTAAGTATATGCACCAACGGCGCGAGTCTCAAGCGAAGGACCTCCTTACATGGATACAAAATGTTAACTTCTTTTTAAAATAGATTTCTTTGAAGGAATCAATTAATCTGGATTTTAAGTTTATATCATGACATATCTGCAGATACGTAATTTAATGTCATTACTTTATCCAGCTACTTTATACATCTATATACATCGTTTATATGTGATGACGATTTTGATAATGATTTATTTTAATGTATATTAAAACATGATAATAACTATATGTTATAAACTTACGTATACCACCTATAGGTAATCGGCTTACAACACCTACTTACAATTCACATACATCATGTATCATATATGTAAGTGTGTGTGTGTGTGTGTTTGTGTGTGTGTATGTATGTGTGTATAAGTATACGTGTGATGTCGGTGCGGATCGTGTTAGCCTTATAAGGACTGTAGTGTTGCGTTCGTATGCAGGTTCGTGTGCAGGTTCGTATGCAGGCATTCGATACACCAACTGTATGTAAGTTATATTTAGCATTTAGCTACGAAGTGCATCCATTGAGTACACGCGCCTGTGTGTGTAGGTATGTGTGTAGGTATGTGTGTAGGTATGTATACACACTTGTACGCTATTGCCTATAGGCATATATGTATATATAGGCACATATATGTATATATAGGCATATATATGTATATATAGGCATACATATGTATATATAGGCATATATATATGTATAATTATTAATGCTACGATGAATACACGCTTGGTTTCGCGTTTTTGCACGACATTATTCGTACGGTGCGGTTTATCCGACAACGGAGCGAGTGCGGGTGTGCGAGTGTGCGGTAATATATCTCGCACTCGTACATACCTACGACGACGACATACACATACCCTATACACCGTAACATATCATTACGCCAGATTATATAACGGCGAACAATACGACGACCCGCCAGACGACTTTTGTAGACCGAACTACTTTAGGTATACCTATAGGTACATAACTATATATAGCATATATCACTCTATAGAGCCCCTCATTATCGTGTCTATCGGAACCGCTTCGCCTCCAACGCGCAACTATGTGTTTACGTTTATTATCTTTGCAAATTATCTATTTTGCGCGCTCGTCAGGATTACCTTTACTTCCGGTTTACGGCGTTCGTCTATCTTAACGTTGATCTTCGTTACTTCTAATTCGTTAACAGCTAGTATTACGTAATCGGTTACATGATGACGTCATCGATAGCCTACATCTCAGTGGGTGGTCTATTCGCGAACACCCGAATAACACGACATCATTTCTAAGGTGTCCAAGTTTTACTTATCTAAATTTCATTTCAGTCGGGTACATTTCAGTTGCTAAATTTTTAGTCACGTAACTTTACTTCGAATTATTCGTGTCTTTATGAGTGTACCTTACATAACTATAGATGTAGAGGGTTATATAATATAAATATAGGTATAGATATATTTGTGACATATCGGTATAACTATTATATTTTACGCATCAATCCATATATTGACATTATTAATGGTAATTTAAAACTTTAGTTGTACATCTTCTTATTGTAACATTATGTGCTCTTTAGAATTAAAAGCTTTTAGCTTCTTCTTTGATTCTTCTAGAAGCGTCTATATTTCATATCCGTATAAAGTACTATCGAGAGAACTAGAGACGTGATTTTAGTTCGAAATCGATTTCTCTATACCTCTAAATCATCTCTAGGTTTACAATGGCCCACCGTCAATCCATTCGAGTAACGATTTATCGTATTCTTTATTCGTATTCTTTCCTTTATTAGTTAATGTTACACCGATATATTTGAAACGTTGTACTCTTTCTAAAGGTTTACTATAAATGTTAATAGTAGTGGAATCATTGATATTATTTTCAGGATAATTTATTAGGATCATACTTTTGTAATAGCTTATTTTCATGGAATTACGTAACCATGGAATTACGTAACTATAGGGTAGTTACGTAATGTCAGTAAGTTGAACCTTTAGGTAGATCTAAGAATATCTAAAGTTACTTATTTATCTTCAAACTATTAATATGAATGGGTTATGACTTAATACAGAATGCTGTATAATTAATTCTGAGAAAATTGATGAATATCACGTGATACACGTATGTTTACAGTACTGCGACTGTTATGGGCGTATGTGGGCGTATTATAGTGTTAAAGAGTATAGAGCTAGCGGTGTTTCACGCGTATTAACATTGTGCTTAGGTCTTGATATATGTGCCATTCCTTAAGGATGACATAGCATTCCATAATTATTCGTGCCTAGCCCTTTTAAAAGCCTTTTGAAGCCTCTAAGTGTGAATAATTGTGACGGAGTGGTCTCTAGTAATCTATATGCATTTCCCTCTGCAATAACCTGCAATTAAATATTTTTTAGTAATACTTATACTTTTAATAAATAATTCTTGTTCATCTGCAGGTATATCGTTTGCCTGTGGAATATGCCTATTTAATAGTTTTCTCAGATGAATCTTAGTGTATAATCAAGATAATAGTTCCATAGTTGGAACATTATTTCAAGTCACGTTTCTTTTGCAATGGGATAACTATATATGATTGTTTCCACTATTTTATACTTCGATGAATAATGTTATACAACATATAAGCTATAGCTAATGTTTTATTTTTAATAATATGTTTTCGTTTCCAATACAACAATATCATCATCATCAGTATCAGCATGAGAATCATCATCATCATCGGCATCATCATCACCATCATTATAATCGTTATAACCTTGTAATATTATGAGGTGACCTTGGAGTATTGTAATAAAAATAAAGTATCTTAAATCATTACAACCGATCATTTCGAATAGCATTCAAAACAAGATTGCTAACAAGTATATCTAACTAATATCTCTGTATTATAAGTATTGTTGTTATTATTGTTATTTTTATTTCGGTTGAGTCCTTTCATCCACGAATTTATATGACGTTTTTTGGTATAGCCAAATAACCCTAATACCCCTTCGCGGCCGTTCGTATATTAATGAATACAGGTATTAACAAGAGTTTATTTTGAGATATATATTGAGTATAATTCATATATTGTTATAGTTACCAATAATATAGCATTACGGTTTACAGATCTTTACTGTTATTTCCCATCCTTAGATATGAAATCGTATAGCGAGATCTTGGTAATTTCACATCCTTAGATATGAAATCGTATAGCGAGATAACATTTCAACAAGTACATTATTATGTACTACTTATCACTCGTAAATTACTTTTATATAGTTCATTCAGAGTAATTTTTATATTTTTAACATATTATTATTAAAATTATAATTATAATTTTAATAATAAGATATAATTATAATTTTAATAATACGATATTCAAACTATTATAATTACTCAGAATGAACTATATAAAAGTGAGGGTGATTAATGTATTATGTAATTATATTACAATATACATTTTATCTCGCCCGATGACCCACTAGTAGTGGTAATGGGGTATTATTTATATTATGCAATGGTTGTCACACCTCTCTATCCCTTTCGTTGATCACTTCTCCCATTGTTATTTTCTTTTACTCACGATTAATATATCTAGATTAACTCCCTAACTCACCGCCATATATCGTCCCCAAAACCTGAATACTATGACATTATGTTCACAATCTCATCCATGACATTCACTCGTCCTTTTCTCTTTGCTAATAATTCATTGTGACTAGAACTATAACGTCAATTCATCTTTCTCAATCCAATGTGATTTGAAACTCCTTACCGAGTATATTTCCTTATACTAGTCATTTCCAAAACATGTAGTGGTAATACATTTATATGATATGTATACCCTTATGTAACCCAAATATTGAATGTATAACCCACATTTGGTTTAATCAAATTGAATTACTGATATATTGATTTATCATATCCTTATAATCCTAATCAATAAATATATAAATTCGTGAATTAAACGTAAAAGCGTTACATATTGAGATTTTAATTCCATTCGCATACCAACTATTTTAAGAAACATCATTAATTCCCTTTCTACTGACCAGTACTACTACTAAACTCCGTTATCCGACATATTATTAACATAAATGCAATTACTAACAAAATATTAATTATTAACCGCCAAATTCTCCCTAGTTCATAACGAATTTAACATCTGCAAGAATATCGTTCGGATATTTGAGAAGAAATTCCTTAAAAATCCTATTTCTGAAACTTACTTGGCTCTCTCAATATTCATGAAAAATTACAAACTATTATCTCTCGTTCGAAATCCTCTTTCAAAAATTTCTCACACCCATCCTCAAATCCCCCACTTCCCGTCTCTCCATTACTCTGCATGCTTACTTTTTTGAAAAATTCTATGAAAATAAAATGCAAGCATTATGGACCTTGTTCACTCGTTTACCTATCCTTCCTCGTACATAGCACCACTTATCCTATTGATTAATTGAGCATCTTCACCGTCTCTTCTTTATTTTATATCCATGATCTACTAATACAATCGTATATCACTATGCTGGAGATTACTATGCTGGATATATCTGGCATATTATTATATTGGGTTATTCACTACCTCTCAAACAATAATCTCTTTATTATTATAGACAAAACGTACTCTACTATACACTTAACCACGGGTTTTCTTATGAACCCATTCTAGATCCCTACCTCTTTCGAATCTATCTTCTATCCCATATATTCTTCCATCTGTCTATATCCGCCGTATTGCTGATTTAATTGAAACTTTTCTTTATCTGCTACCTTATTTTTTCTGATTGTATTCAGTTATGTTACTTTAGTCTCTATAAATTCCCATAATACTATTAACTCTGAATTAAAGAGTATGTAAACTGGATAATAGTATGTATCCTCTGTAATAACATACTACTAAATCCTTAAAATATTTTTCAAATTTGACTCTAAAAAAATATAATTATATTTCACTCATATTTTTCCAAATACCTAGATTTTGTCTTTGATAACAAATTATCCTTTAATAATAACGTCTAATCTATTACCAATTTATCCAACTTCCATCTATTTAAATAAAGAAAATATGTAAGTTACTTTCCAGATGAAGACACTATAATGTATACATAAAGTATACATAAAGTATAAATAATGTATACACAATACTTGTGTCCTCCCGAGTAGTCCATTGTTCTTTCTAATGCACATGATTAACGTTAAATCTACTGCTCCACTAAATCGTATTATTCGTTCTTTTATACGAAGTACATCCTATTGTGCTACACATGGCTACAACTTCTCAACATCATCTCGTATGTGGCAACCTTTCTCCCTAATATGTAAATGCTGTGTCCTCACCCCAATCCGATAATCTTTACATTCATGTACCCTTAACTATATCTCTATTTTTAAGATGCACATTCCTGCCCCTTCTCTTAATTCAATAATTCTCATCTCTTTGTTTTTGGAAAATAAGTAGGCCTACATAAATTCTAAAGATTTTAGAATGTCGTTCCACCTCTCCGGATTACGCTCCCTCCCTTTCTCTATCTCTCTATCTCTCTCTTTCTCTCTCTTTCTCTCTCTATCTCTCTATATCTCTCTCTTTCTCTCTATATCTCTCTCGCTCTCTCTCTATCTCTCTCTTTTTCTCTCTCTCTCTCAGATCCAACAAACCATTCTGAAAACATAATTATCCATATATATTGTCCTCCGTTCTATAATTACACAACCTTTTCTTTCGTTATTCGTTATTTTTATCTCGTATTATCTTCGCGTTATTATTATAAAATAATTGTAAATGGAATTCCGTCGAAGCGTCGATTTTTTCGATTTATTTTGCTATTATATTTGATCGTACGAAGATGCCAACACGAACCCAAATTTAATTTTTAAGGAAACCCTTACTCGCCATTATCATCATCATCATCATCATCAACTTAGCTTAGTTAGATACATTACTGACCGTATGCCTGTTTGTCATGCGCACGAGGTCGTACGTATACGTGTTACGTTACAGTTGAAACTATTATCAATGTTATACAACCGGATGTTAATTATAAAACCATGCGTTACTCACCCACGTGATCTGGTGACGTCATAGTGGTGATAAGTTACATTGTCCATAAGCTATGGTCGAGCGATATTCGTCTGTAATTATAATACCTATGGAATATTGATATAACTGACCGATAATAGCGTAACCTCTAGATCGGTGGTTCCCGACCTTTTTTCGTCGTGACCCTTTTTTTGATGATTCTTAATTAAAAAATATTCCATGACTCGATGAACAATTTTATTTTTATTATACATTATTCATAAAATAATAATATAAACTATAATATATATATAAATAAATATTTTTAGAAATTGGCTGTCATAACCCAAACAAAAACCAAATGACCCAAATGTGGGTCATAAGTCATGAGTCATGACCCATGACTCATGACCAGGGTGAGTTAAATTAGGCCTTTTGATGAAAAGGCCGACTTTTGCCGAATATATGGATTTCCAAAGGCCGAAAATAAGCTAAATTCGGCCTTTTAATTAAATTCGGCCTCTAATACGCAAATATATTATTTATCCAATTTTAAATCATTAAAAGTAATAAAATAAAGTACTTAATAGTAATAAGTATATTATATGAAGTATATAAGCGAAGTTTTATTTACGTCAATATCACAAGTATTAGAGATTAGGGTATGGGAAGACTGGAAATATAAAATTAGTGGATTAACAACAGATGTTCAAAAAAAGATGACATGATATATTAATGGTTTTTATCTAAAAGTAATAAAATAAAATACTTAATAGTAATAAGTATATTATATGTAAATAATACTACAAGTAAAAGAAAATGTTGATACAATATTAGCAATGTAAGTAAGCAAATTCGTAATTATTGAAGATTAAGGGAATTATAATAATATTTTATAATACGATTTTATACTAATAACAAAATGCATGATATGCACCTATTAAACTTAACTATCTTTGAGAAGTATATAAGCGAAGTTTTATTTACGTCAATATCATAAGTATTAGAGGTTAGGGTATGTGAAGACTGGAAATATAAAATTAGTGGATTAACAAAAGATGTTCAAAAAAAGATGACAGGATATATTAATGGTTTTTATAAATAATATTTATTATTAAATTGTTTATATATTATTATTATTCAAGGTGTATAAAGTAGAATACAAAGAGCTTCCTTACAATGGTTAGTAAGGGTCTAGTATGGAGCTAATAAACTAGACTTGGCGTTACAGATGTATTATACAAATTTGATTTCAATGAAATTTCGCCTACTTTAATCAAATTAATCGGATTTTTAAGGAGGCAATTCAATTTAACAATTATAATGAGATATAAATGCCCCAAGATAATACAATTATAATTATTAAATATGTAGGTTATTGAATTATATATATATATATATATATATATATATATATATATATATATATATATGATACTCGATGGTGGGTTTATTTGTACATAAAATATCTGCAAGAGCGACAATATCATTCAAAGTATTACAAAATAAATCGTTACTACTATAAGAACAATTATCACATTTAAAAAATCTCAAGGAAAGTATATTTTGATGGGTTTGTAAATAGTAATGTAATAAATATATATATAATTTAATCTCAATATTTTGTAGACTAAATCTAAATAATTAAAATTCAATTAGATGTAATTTTTAGGATATTACAGATTTTTGTTATGCAAGTACAATAATAATAATGTAAATACAATAATAAGTTAAGTAAAAGTAAATCTAATTTAGGTAGAATGTGATGAGATAAAAGAGAGAATTGATATAGATTTAAGATTTAATGAAACTATTATTGAAAAGATACTTTGGAAGATAAATGCATTTCTAACTATTTATTTATAATACAATATATTCTATTAATATAAATTTCCTTTGTATTAAAGATGATTATAAGAACTTATTTAATTTAATTACCGGTCTGCTATGTTCCGTTGAACATCATCCGTTGAATCAGATTTTTCATTATTAAAGTCGATTATAATTGAAGGAAAGACCCATCTTTCAAACATTTTACTTGAAGGATGTATACACTCAAAAAAATTTAATTATTTAATACAAATATAATACATTTCTTATTTACTTGTACTATATTATTGATTTAAAGACTATATATAGTATTTAATTAATATATTGATATCAATATACTTATTGATACTAAAAGTATTGCAAAGTCATGCTATATAATAAATAGAGATATCTATATTGATCAAATATAGAAAGGCCGAATTTAAGCCGAATATAAGGATTTTGAAAGGCCTAAAATAAGCTAAATTCGGCCTTTGTCCTTAAATTAGGTAAAGGCCGAATTTAAATTACCCTGCTCATGACCTATAGGTTGGGAACCACTGATCTAGATTGTTGAAATCGTGAATATGATAAACCAGTTACGATTGAGCAATATTTCATGTAATACGGAAAACGCGATTAATAGTTGTAGTTAAACAAGGATAAATTAACAAACTCGCTAGGTTTCATAATAATGATTTATGTTGAGAATGATGACTACGTATGTAAGGTATGTATCAAGGTACGTATCATACGTACAGTATGATTCATAAGTATGGCTTTAGTAACCAAACCAACTACATGAGTCATGCACAGTATATGCATACTCGATAGACAATCTGAATAGTTATATATTCATAAAAACGTATATTTACAGTTGTAGGTATATATAATTAAAGAATGCTTTTAAATAATTGAACTGCGTTGAAATATATAACAGCTAATAATACTTATGCGTGTAATTAAATAATTAATCGAATAAACGAAAAAAATAAAAATAGTTATAGCCGATTTTTATATTTCAAGATACATTTGATATTATAAATAATGTATTATTATTAAAAATAATATTTTCCATAGAAAATAGTATTTAATAAAATCGATAAATTAATATATCTATGATGTATCAAAATAAGTGATATATTATATATGTAGGATATTATGTATATTATGTATGTGGGAGAATAGCATATTTGTGTTAAGGTGACACCGGCGCGCGTTATGCACGGGTGTCATATTATATTGACATTCCACGTAGATGCTTATCACACCATTGTGTGACACGTGTCCAACAATAGTGTCACTCGTGCCAGCCGTAGTACACACACATATATTAGTTATCATCTATGGCATGTCATTAATCGCTGTTACCGACACCTATATACGCCAGGCATCAACCTCTATGATATATATATATATATATATATATATATATATATATTCTTTAAAAATCTATGCTATGTATTACACAAATAGTATTTTTAGAAGTAAATTAGATATTTAATTATTTTGTTGTATTAAAAGTTACTATTTAATTTTTAAATGATTTATATTATTTAATTTATGTCAATCTGAATGAATTATTGATTTCTATCACATGAGAATATATTTATTAATATTATAATTAATAATATTCTTATTATTATAATTGTATTGTTGTTGTTGTGATATTGTTATTGTTATTGATGTTGATATTGTTATTGTTGTTATTGTTATGGTAGATGTTGTAGTTTCTGCTGTTGTTGTTATGTAATATCATCAACAACAACAACAACAGAAACTATAACATCCTAACATAATATTATAGTAGTATTGTTACTATCGATGTTATTTTTAATATTATTATTTTGTATTTATATATATATATATGTATTTATAAATATAAATACACACACGCACACATATATATATATATATATATATATATATATATATATATATATATATATATATATATAAATATATAAATATAAATACACACACGCACACATATATATATATATATATATATGTGTGTGTGTGTGTATGTGTATGTATGTGTGTGTGCGTGTGTATGTATATGTCATAGACATAAATAAAGTATTTATTTATATCGATGGTATATGTACGTGTTTATGTAGGACCTACAATGTAGGACCTACATTGTAGGTGTATGTATGTGTTTATGTAATACATACATATAATACATACTATGTATGTATTATGCAATAGTAGAGGTCGGACTGACTTACCGGCAACACTAGCTGTAGTAACCGTGTGGCGCATTACGGAACACCGTAGAAGAAAGTAAGAAAGTATGATTGTAAAATGATCCCAATTAACGTACGCGCGCACACAAGTGTGCGTAGAACATCGACCGCGCACACACACGCACACGCGCGCGCACACACTCGCTTACGTGCGCGTAGACATCAATACTAACGATGCGCATCTCTAATGTAAAACACGTGCACACACACACATACATGCAGACGTACGACTTATACTTGGGAGCGTATAATAGCTTTAATAAATAGTCTATTCGCTACTGTATAAATATGACGAGCCGCACCGAAGTGCGAATCGCGCACATGTGTTTTATGGTAATAAGATACAATACTTGAAATACAGTTTTCGTTTGTAAATTACGATATAGTAAAGGTAGTAGTAGTAGTAATAGTAATAATAGTAATACTATTATTGTAACAGTAATAATGGTGTAAGTAGTATTGGTAGTGTTAGTAGTAATATTATTAATATTAGTATACTATAATAATATTACGTTGTATTAATAGATGTAATTATAATAATAGTACTAGTATAAATAGTGGTTATGGTAGTGGTTATGATAGTGGTAGTAGTATTAGTAGTAGTAGTAGTAGTAGTAGTAGTAGTAGTAGTAGTAGTAGTAGTAGTAGTAGTAGTAGTAGTAGTAGTAGTAGTAGTAGTAGTAGTAGTAGTAGTAGTAGTAGTAGTAGTAGTAGTAGTAGTAGTAGTAGTAGTAGTAGTAGTAGTAGTAGTAGTAGTAGTAGTAGTAGTAGTAGTAGTAGTAGTAGTAGTAGTAGTAGTAGTAGTAGTAGTAGTAGTAGTAGTAGTAGTAGTAGTAGTAGTAGTAGTAGTAGTAGTAGTAGTAGTAGTAGTAGTAGTAGTAGTAGTAGTAGTAGTAGTAGTAGTAGTAGTAGTAGTAGTAGTAGTAGTAGTAGTAGTAGTAGTAGTAGTAGTAGTAGTAGTAGTAGTAGTAGTAGTAGTAGTAGTAGTAGTAGTAGTAGTAGTAGTAGTAGTAGTAGTAGTAGTAGTAGTAGTAGTAGTAGTAGTAGTAGTAGTAGTAGTAGTAGTAGTAGTAGTAGTAGTAGTAGTAGTAGTAGTAGTAGTAGTAGTAGTAGTAGTAGTAGTAGTAGTAGTAGTAGTAGTAGTAGTAGTAGTAGTAGTAGTAGTAGTAGTAGTAGTAGTAGTAGTAGTAGTAGTAGTAGTAGTAGTAGTAGTAGTAGTAGTAGTAGTAGTAGTAGTAGTAGTAGTAGTAGTAGTAGTAGTAGTAGTAGTAGTAGTAGTAGTAGTAGTAGTAGTAGTAGTAGTAGTAGTAGTAGTAGTAGTAGTAGTAGTAGTAGTAGTAGTAGTAGTAGTAGTAGTAGTAGTAGTAGTAGTAGTAGTAGTAGTAGTAGTAGTAGTAGTAGTAGTAGTAGTAGTAGTAGTAGTAGTAGTAGTAGTAGTAGTAGTAGTAGTAGTAGTAGTAGTAGTAGTAGTAGTAGTAGTAGTAGTAGTAGTAGTAGTAGTAGTAGTAGTAGTAGTAGTAGTAGTAGTAGTAGTAGTAGTAGTAGTAGTAGTAGTAGTAGTAGTAGTAGTAGTAGTAGTAGTAGTAGTAGTAGTAGTAGTAGTAGTAGTAGTAGTAGTAGTAGTAGTAGTAGTAGTAGTAGTAGTAGTAGTAGTAGTAGTAGTAGTAGTAGTAGTAGTAGTAGTAGTAGTAGTAGTAGTAGTAGTAGTAGTAGTAGTAGTAGTAGTAGTAGTAGTAGTAGTAGTAGTAGTAGTAGTAGTAGTAGTAGTAGTAGTAGTAGTAGTAGTAGTAGTAGTAGTAGTAGTAGTAGTAGTAGTAGTAGTAGTAGTAGTAGTAGTAGTAGTAGTAGTAGTAGTAGTAGTAGTAGTAGTAGTAGTAGTAGTAGTAGTAGTAGTAGTAGTAGTAGTAGTAGTAGTAGTAGTAGTAGTAGTAGTAGTAGTAGTAGTAGTAGTAGTAGTAGTAGTAGTAGTAGTAGTAGTAGTAGTAGTAGTAGTAG
>OZ025242.1:30127101-30342101 GCA_964019155.1 Osedax fenrisi
TAGTAGTAGTAGTAGTAATAGTAGTAGTAGTAGTAGTAGTAGTAGTAGTAGTAGTAGTAGTAGTAGTAGTAGTAGTAGTAGTAGTAGTAGTAGTAGTGATTGGGATATATGGCTAGGTTGAACAGTCAAATGTTGGAAAACAAGAGGTCATGGGTTCGATCCCAGGTAGGTGTTGTGTAAATGAGAACTTAATAAATTATTAACTTAATAAATTATTAATCAAAACACAAGAACAAAATATTACTATTTCTATTGTATTATCCTGGGCCCCTCGCAGTTATTTATAATATGTGTAGCTATTCCTTATTGAAGTGTTGGATGTTGGTTAATATAGATGTTTCTGTAATTTTTACTTAGAATGTTAACTTTCATAATTGGTATATACCATTAGTTATAACCATATTTAATATTATTTCAAAAAAAAATATCATGTAATTCAATAGTGCCTATAACGACCTACAACGTTATTTCTAATACATGGTTATAACGGAATATCGTAAAACAAAATAGCATTTATTTTTAAAGTGTAAAGTTTACGAAGGGGTTGATAATCAGCGAGTATAATATATTATTAAGTATATTATATTATCTGGATGCAAGGGTGGAAAAGGTAGGTAAAGAAGAAGTAAATACAGCGATACTCCATAGTAATGATATTATAACTCTAGTAAGAATACACACATATGCTGTGTATTATTCGAGGATTAACTGACAGGCTAAATGAGGAGCTTCGGACATGATGTGAAGTGTAATCAGCACTTTATCATTGATGTTATAGACGTAGTTTAGCTAATAGATAATAAACATAATAGAATACTTTAACAATACTTCAATGGATGTTAACTAATTAATATTTGTATACTGTTGTGTCAACTATTGTTATTAAGTTTATCTTAAATCTCATTCTGAATTACCAGATTCATTCATAACTTCGACATATTTATTAACTATTGAACCGTACTACTTAATGATATGATACTTGCATTTAATCATGTTATAATGAACTGTTAATCTTGTTAATCCTGTTATTGGAACCTGGCGGAAATTTGTATCACCAATCCCCACTAATATCCTTAACGAATTAATAGTTAAACATATACCTAGACTCAATCGCTTCGGTAGTGGTATAATTGTTGCCATAAGTTTATGAAGAACAAACAACATAGTATACATGGTATATCTGAGATTACGAGCCTACACCTATACTTCCATGATTAACCCTTTAAGTTAAACCCTTAACGATGTGATACTAACTATAGCCCACTATTTACTGTGTTTTCTCGTCTGCTTATCTATACTATTTTGATGAGCTATACGATATCATCTCGTATATAACATTGCCCACTAATACTAGTGATGATTTCAGTATTCAGGTAAATACAATATCAAATATATCACGTGTTGAATTGCAATCACTTCAACTGCCTGTAAAATCAAACACTTGGAAATCTTGAAATAATATATTTCTAGCATGCATCAGAAATAATCCGAACATGAAAATAACTATGAAACTTTTAAATAACATTATTGATTAATAACAGTAGATATAACCACAGTGCACTATTACATTCTTTTATAATGAATATCATAACTAGACAAAATCTACACATACAATAATTTCGTATTGTATAAATTCATGGATATTTCCTTTTTATTTCATGTGTAATATTCAACATATTTTTATTCATAACCTAAATAAAATCACTGTTACTGATCTAAGTTAACAGATATATATATATATATATATATATATATATATATATATATATTACTAAATTCATATGAAACATCTAAAACTAAGTTTTATCAAAATATTAATAATAATAACACTTATTTCAAAACCCCGCCAAACATTCATAACAATTAATACGTAGAGAGGAAATATTATTTTTTAAATATACTTCTCCCCTATTCCTTAACATATTTTAACTTCGAAAAATATTTTAGAACTGGCAAATACTGAATTTATTTAATACTATTATACTGAAATACTTAATTGCAGCAAGAACGTATACACCGACTACATAAGTTAAGATATTCATCATATTTCTGTCCAGTAAACTCAATGAATAACTCACTTGAACAGACCGAATTTATCCAGATTTTATTTCGAAGCATTTCAGAAAATAAAGAAAGAACATTGAACATTAAAATTAAAGGAAAAAACAATGAAATCAAATTATTCCAAGACACTATTTCTATTTTATTATTAGGTAAAACAGAACAACAATGTTTACCTGATATACCCACTGAATTGGCGTGTATTGATTATATCAGTTGGTATCGATAACATTATAAAGCTACATTCATGCTATCATTATTATAATATAAATACTACAACTACAGTATCACTAGTTCCTCATCCTTCACTGTCACTATTAATATCGGCACTAAATACCACATCTACATAGTCCACCTTCGTTATCTAAATCATCTACCCCACATTATCCTATTACACTTTCAATACAACTTTCTATGTACACCGACTAGATTCCGCATCAATAATTCACTAGTGTCTCTATCCTACAAGTGTGCCCACGCTACATTCAATAATCACACTAATATCTAAAACTAATCGTAATAATTCAAAGAATACCGATTAATGTACAGCGACAGCCCAATATTTCAAATTTCTACGATTAACAAATTCATGAAAAGTAGCATTCAATTAACTGAATAAATGTCGGTCCAGCATTTGTTCGTACGACAAGCAAAACACGCATCGTGTGAACACCCTATAAGTACGTACACGATATGCAATGTATAGCTAAACTATCGAGATGCTCACGTCATAACTAATAGCATACAAACTTGTGCATTACATAATGATGATGATACAATAGAGTAATGAGATAGTCATTATAACACCGAACTTCCGCTGCTACTCGACTTAGCTACAGCTTCAATCATAACAAACTTGATCATGTACTATTGCAGACAATTTATCGCTTTAAAGATAACGCTTTTTTTAACGGATACAATTTTAAATTTTATATTGTTTTTTTCTCCGATAGTAAATTGTCTGTAAAAACTGGTAGATATAAATAGTCATGATGATTCATAATGATGCATCCTAGTTATCTATTATATAGCTTACTGATATTACATTGTTAGTAAATGCGTATAAATATGTTTTGATTAATATTCATTGTATGTATGATATGTATCCTGTCATAACAATATATACTATAAATATCGAACCAATCATTACTCTTCAATACATTGAAGATGCATTGATCACTATATTCATTTAGTATTGGTAGTAGTAGTAGTAGTAGTAGTAGTAGTAGTAGTAGTAGTAGTAGTAGTAGTAGTAGTAGTAGTAGTAGTAGTAGTAGTAGTAGTAGTAGTAGTAGTAGTAGTAGTAGTAGTAGTAGTAGTAGTAGTAGTAGTAGTAGTAGTAGTAGTAGTAGTAGTAGTAGTAGTAGTAGTAGTAGTAGTAGTAGTAGTAGTAGTAGTAGTAGTAGTAGTAGTAGTAGTAGTAGTAGTAGTAGTAGTAGTAGTAGTAGTAGTAGTAGTAGTAGTAGTAGTAGTAGTAGTAGTAGTAGTAGTAGTAGTAGTAGTAGTAGTAGTAGTAGTAGTAGTAGTAGTAGTAGTAGTAGTAGTAGTAGTAGTAGTAGTAGTAGTAGTAGTAGTAATAGTAGTAGTAGTAGTAGTAGTAGTAGTAGTAGTAGTAGTAGTAGTAGTAGTAGTAGTAGTAGTAGTAGTAGTAGTAGTAGTAGTAGTAGTAGTAGTAGTAGTAGTAGTAGTAGTAGTAGTAGTAGTAGTAGTAGTAGTAGTAGTAGTAGTAGTAGTAGTAGTAGTAGTAGTAGTAGTAGTAGTAGTAGTAGTAGTAGTAGTAGTAGTAGTAGTAGTAGTAGTAGTAGTAGTAGTAGTAGTAGTAGTAGTAGTAGTAGTAGTAGTAGTAGTAGTAGTAGTAGTAGTAGTAGTAGTAGTAGTAGTAGTAGTAGTAGTAGTAGTAGTAGTAGTAGTAGTAGTAGTAGTAGTAGTAGTAGTAGTAGTAGTAGTAGTAGTAGTAGTAGTAGTAGTAGTAGTAGTAGTAGTAGTAGTAGTAGTAGTAGTAGTAGTAGTAGAGGTAGTAGTAGTATTAGTAGTAGTAGTAGTAGTAGTAGTAGTAGTAGTAGTAGTAGTAGTAGTAGTAGTAGTAGTAGTAGTAGTAGTAGTAGTAGTAGTAGTAGTAGTAGTAGTAGTAGTATTAGTATATCTATAATATCAGTAACATGAACCTAATATTATAATATTACTATCAATATTATCATTTAATACAAGAGCAGAAGATTATGGCAACATTCGTAATAATAGCACGTGCTTTGCATGGACGCACGCATAAAGAAATTCGTATATATGAGTGTATATATATACATATATATATTGACCGTATCGATAATCATTCTACGAGAGTATATAATTATATAATAACAACGTATGATTTAAATATGACTTTTTATATAACGGAAACTAACTAAAGATGGTAATCGAATTAGCAGATATAAGCTATATTTATAAACTATTTTTAGATGACGACGAAAAAGAATTTTCTATTTATAGAAATTACGTGAATAACCTCTCGATAGGAGTCGAAAATCGATTAAAATCGTAATTTCACAAAGATCGTCGAAGCCACGCGCCGGATTATTTATTTAAGTGGCTAGCACTACTGCTGCTGCTATGGTATACTAATACGCTAGGAACACGGTGGTATTACTATGTTACTTACGACAGTAAATAACGATCACATAAATAAATACGCGGCGCATTGTACGGGGCAGGGCGTGCACGATCAATGCATACGCCAATAATATGATTGACAGATGTAAACATATTATCTAATACGGTGGGCGTGTTATCGCTCTCGGGTGTACGCGTGCGGGGCAGGGATTTCGTACACATCGAGAGAGAGAGAAATGCAGAGAGAAATTGAGAGTGAGAAATACAGAGAGATATAATATATAACGAGAAGGAATGAGAGAGAGATAAAGAAATATAGAGAGAGGATGAGATATAGCTAAATATACATATATATATATATATATATATATATATATATATATATATGTACAAATAGAGGTAAGGATAGAGAAAGAAATACAGATATATGCAGAAAGAGAGTGAGTGCGTAAATAAATACGGGTATCCCTTTAACTACACTATCGACTCGTAAGTAGCAGCACGGTCGACACCAACACCACCACACACAGCCGTACACACAGCCGTGTGGGTGACGTGTCAGTATAGTAATGGTATCCGTGTGTAACAATACAAGTAGCAAGTGATGACCTACCACGTGATCACGCTTACCTACCTCTTCACACTTACAGTATACAGTGTGTATTTATATATATATATATATATATATATATATGTGTGTCAATACAAATAACTTAATAACTATAAATAATCAAACCATTGATTGTGTAAATCAATATAAATTTCTAGGGATTCACATCGATAATAATTTAAAGTATAAAAAACATATCACGGAACTAAGAATAAAAATAGCTAAATTAATATATTTATTTAAAAAAATGATCTTTATAATTGATACTAATACCCTATTACTACTATATAATGCTCTAATAGTACCAAACTATATGTAGTGTCTGATAATCTGGGGAATAAATTATAAGAGTAATCTTAATAAAATATGTATACAACAACAACAATAATTAGATTAATTAATAAAACACCTAATCGCATACACAATCAATAAAATTACAAAATACTGATTTGTTATATTACATTTTTAAATTTTAATTATATACGATTTAATTAATTACGTATGCATAATATATTTAATTAAAACTTACAAATCCACATAACAAATAAATTTGAATACAATATAAATGATTACAACATAAGAAATAAATGTACTTATAGAATACTATACAAACAGTAAATTACACACAATTACTATATATGGTATTACAATTTCGAATGATTTAAATAATTAGGGGAAAGTAACCTAATACGGACACTTTAACAATAAATGGTCTTACATTTTTATGAACTTATATGACCTCTAGATATATGCATATAACTTAATGAATATTTGATAACAAATATAGAAATTAAAAATACAATTTTTAGAATGCTTTATTTTTTAATAATATAGTGTTATATTTTATATCGATACATTTGTATAATCTTGAGAAGGTTTTAATTTGAAATTTTTTTTCATAAATTTGAATCAGTTTATTGGATATATTAGCAATATTTTGTATAATTCAAAAATAAAAAATACTTTTTTAGACTATTTTTATAATTATGAATATGTTATTCATTAAACATTTTTTTGTAGGATTTATGGTTTCTGAAATACCGAGAGTTTCCGTATTCGGGCACTGTCCGTATTAGGTTACTTTCCCCTACTCTCAAAATCTAAAATACCATTCATTTAAAAAATATATAAAAAACTAATATTTAAACAAATATTAAGGTAATTATTAGTTTATTAAATAGTTTTACTATTACAACTAGTTATTTAATTTGATTATACATATCAGCTAACTTATTCTATATATTTATTTACTATTTTGATTGTCTATAATTTAAAATTTAAGTTTTTTCGTTTTATTTTCCGTAATTTTATTTACTAACAATTTATCCGTTTATTAGGAATTTTATAATTTTAAGCCCGAATACGGACACTCTCGGTATCTCTGAAACCATAACTCCTACAAACAATTTTTTAATGAATACAATATTCATAATTATATAAATAGTGTAAATAAGTATTTTTTTATTTTTTAATAATTCAAAATAGTGCTGATATATCCAATAAACTAATTTTTTGATTATGTTTTAAATTTATGAAAAATAATGTCAACTTAAAACCTTCTCAAGTATATACAAATGTATCGTATATAAAATATAACACTATATTATTAAAAATTAAAACATTCTAAACATTATAAACATAATTGATCTATTTTATATAAAATATTAATTAAGTTATACGATTATATATATACAGGTCATATAAGTTCCTAATACGGACACTCTAGACATCTTAGTACGGACACCCTATAACCAAACAGCGCGCAACGTGTGAACTATTCTGATTTAAATAAAAAACGATTCGATTAAAATAAAGCCGGATGTAATACATATACTTGCATATTAATAAATTAATTAATCAGATTTATTATTTCATATTGTAAAGCATGAAATAATGGAGAAGTTAATAAACAAATGTATTTGTTTTTCGCGAACTTCTCCAATCACCATATTCTAGATAAGATAGATTATAATGAATTAAAAAATGTAAATATAAATAATTAAAATGTAAAGAATAAAAATATGTGTCAATAAGTCAAGTTAAAAATAAATTATGTAAAGAATACAAAATATGTATCAATAAATCAAGTTTAAAAATAAAAGATATATAAAAAATCACAGAAACGAGTTAAATTATAAATGCAAAACTATAAATGGAATAGAATAGCTAAAAAAATAAGAATACAAAATAAAAACTAAAAAAAAAACAAACTGACGGTATAATAAATAGTACCCGTAAAAAATAATAAAATTAGATAATCAATTGATTTTCATATTTTGATAAACGATTTTTTTTAATATTTATTTAAAGTTTTTTATATAAATGTTTGTAAATAATAATCTATTTAGACATAAACTATTCCAAGATTTAGGGCCTTTAAATGATAATGATTTATGATGACGGCTTGATTTTATATAAGGTAATTTAAATTATGAAAAGTATTTTTGTATAAATTGTTATATCTAGGAAATAATAATGATATTCTGCTTGGACATTTTTTTTAATATACATTGTTCATGAATAAAATATTTGTATAAGTTATTAAATCTTTAAATTATAATATATTAGAACATAAAAATAAATTGTTAGTATTAGTCAAAATAAAAATATTATTGATAATTTTAAAGATATTATTATTTACAATTCGAATAGCCTTTTTTTGTAGAGATGAAATACATTAAAGGTTATTTATAAATTTATTTGCCAAAATTTCTAAATAATACATTTTATGAGACAAAAACAAAGAATTGTAAAGTATCTTTAAAATATATATTGGTAAATAGCTTAGATTTCTTAATATATATATAACATGTGATAACTTCAATTGTATTTTTCTTATATGTTCTTTCAAATTTTAATTATTATCTAAAATAACTCCAAGAAAAGTATAACTACATTCTAAGCATATTTCAGTTGAATTAATCGATATACTATTAATAATATTTGATTCTTTATAAGGTAACACTTTTATTTTATCAATATTTAATATTAATCCATTATTAGTGCGCCCAATACTAGAATATAATTCATCAATTTGGAATCCTCATACAAATTATATAGGTAACGCTAAAGCTCTAGAAAGAGTCCACAGACTATTTACTAAAAGATTATTCTATAGATGAAACATTAGCATGGCTCCTAATTCTAACCGTTTAATTTATTTTAATATTAAATCTCTATCTCATCGCAGATTAATTAGCGACATGGTACTCATATACAAGATTCTGAATGGACTTGAGGATGTCGAGGCTACATCTATATTTGATACGTATAGCAGCCAATGCAGAGGCCCTCTAATCAAACTAAGACCAAGAAAATGTAAATCTACGTATTACCTAAACTATTTTGGAAATAGAGTTCCTTCATTATGGAATTCGCTTCCCAATAATATGTCATCATGTAAATCTGTTAATTGCTTTCGTGTTATGTTAAAACATTCTTATTGGCTAAATTCTTATAAATTTTCACACTTATGATGTTTTATTTATCTTTTTATATACATATATATATGTGCTTACTTTTAATTATTTTTTTATTTTTTTATTTTTTAATACTACATATATTTCATTTGATTGTGATATTTTGCTAGAGTTTTTTTACACATCTGGATTGTGTGCAGCCTAATTCTAGAGGGCAGGATATGTCATAACACTTTATCAGGGACTATCTCCATCCCTAGGGATTTTATCCATCCCATATGGACCTGTTCACCACGAGACTTCCGCTCTAGTTTTTGTTTCACACATTCAGTTTGTTGTATTTAACACTTTCACTATATTCATGTTTATTTTGGAATATGTTTAGTACACGGCCCGTTTAAATTAATTTTGTTATCAATTTTATAATATATTTATTTTAATTTCTTGTTTCGTGTCGGTTTGTTTCTCTTTATTTTAAATTCACTACTATTATTATAATTGTATTCGTGTTGCTAAACAATAAACTATTTATCTATCTATCTATTAGTAAACCATTCATGTAAATTTAAAATAACTAAATTTAAACTCTTGCATAGAGTGTTATTATTTGGTTCACTAATGCTAACCGATGTATCGTTAGCAAAAAATACGATATTTAAAGTATGTAAGGACATGTGAATATCATTTATATATAAAATAAAAAGTAACATACCAAAAATAGATCCCCGTGGTACCCCAACATTGATGATACTTCTTCCAGAAAGTTCGTTATCTATTCTAGTTGATAACATTCGATCTTGCAGATATCTCTCAATTAAACGATTAGTACTGCCCCTAAAACCAAAATATATTAATTTGTTTAATAAAATCTTATGATCTACAAGATCAAATGCTTTTTTTAGATCAAGGAATAATGATGCTAATTTATTATGTCTTTCTAAGTTGGATTCAATATAATTAAAATATATAAATATAATACAAGCATGAGAGGAGCATGTTGAAGAGACGAGTAATACATTCAAATAACATACAATCAACTACTATATTATATCATATCATATACCTATAGGTATATGATATGCATATCATATATATATATATATCCATGAACCAGTTTCCAAGGGACGAGGACATCCCTATAATATGTAGTAACATCTCCTACAATCTATAGACAGTCATAGACCTACCTAAGAAGCAGCCAATACCGACATCAATATAATGATAAACCTCTACGTAGTAGGAAAATATAACCAAAATAAATAAATAGAGATAAAATAGACATAAAAATAAAATGAAATAAATGAGATTATTATGTATATGAGGACTAGTACAGTGTACATTGTACATTGTACACTGTACATTGTACACTGTACAATGTATATTGTACAATGTATACATTGTACATATAGGATTCTATAGGAGATACTGTTTTAGTAACTTTTTTAGTTCCCTTCATAGAAAAGTGTCAACTAACTCGCAATAACTCCTCTTAATCATTCTAGACTATATAAAAAAAATTGAAAACCGACAAAAATTCTGAAAGCTAATCAATATTTAAAAAAGATAGGATATATGAAAGGATAAATTTTTTACAATTAAAAATTGCCTTTTAGCATATGTAGTATATAAAAACATCCTTAAAAAATGTTTTAACATTTTAAAAAAAATTATTTAATCTAAATCGAAATTTATTTTTAAATTTTTTCTAAATCGAAAAAAAAATTATCAATGGAATAATTAAAAAAAAAATGTATATTATACAGTTAACTCCCTATTAGTCGGACTCGCAATACACCGGGAAAATTGTCTGACTTAGCGAGATGTCAGACTTATCCGATATTCATAAGACCATGCTAATAATACATGCGACGCGCAGCGTGAGTTAAAAGGTTACCAAAATGTGGAATTATGCGAAATCAATAAAATAAAATATGGTATGTAATAATATTACTTACAAAAATTATAATATACATTATTCAAACTAAACATTTCTGACATTTTATAAAAAGTCCTACTTATCCAGTATAAAAATCATAATTTTTATATAATATGTGTCCGACTTATAAAAAGTCCGACTTATCCAATCCAACTTATCCGACTTATCCGATTAATTTAACATGGATCTAGATACAAATCCAACTAAACCAACTAAATATGTCCTACTTATCGAGAAGTCCGACTTATCCGTAGTCCGACTTATCGAGAGTTGATTGTATATGTCTATCATAATTATATGAATATAAAATTGTAAGTAGTAATATAAAAATAGCATATACTTATGCAAAAAATTACTTTTATATAAATTTTAACAACAATTAAATTTTGTGGTAAACAATTCGTAAAAATTTGTTGTTAGAAAAATAAATATTTTTTTTTATTATACCTTGTAGATAAAATAATAAGCTCACAACAAAGGATTATACTTACTTAAAATAATTTATCAAAAAAATAATCGAAAAAATTATATTAATAAAAAAATTAAAAAAATTAAAATTAATTTGAAATTGTTATGTAATTTTTTACTTTATTAAAATTATAATATATTTATACACGTATTTGCCAAATATTTTATTTTTATGACAACGCACACTAATAAATAAAATACATAAGTTCAATTTTCTATTTATAGAACTTTACATTGAATCATAAATGCAAATATTTCTTCGTATTAGTAATATTTATCATTTACTAATATTAAATATTTTGTGATGAAACTTCACAAATATGTTTAATATAACATTTATGACATACTGTGAGCTAGTTAGCAAAACTTTCAAAAACGGTCTACCCTAGTGAACATTGTACACTGTACACTATACACTAGACCGGTTCGTTCGATTACATTTTTAATCCTTCATATAAAATATAATACATATCTATATTTTAGTATAATATGTATTAACAATTTTTATAAAAAAATAGTTACCTTTGGTCACGAAGCATTTAAAGTTTGAAATATAAATTATTATTTTAAGATAAAATGTATAATATTCCATGTATAATAGTAATGACGCCATCTTATTATCTTTGATGTTTACAAATATTTAAATTAATATTTAAAATTAATTATGTATTTGTATTATATTTAATGAATTAATATAATATATACCATTATTTATATTTATTATTAATATAATATCTATATTTCATTTTTATATCTACAAATTACCAATATTAATGTCTCCTAAAACTCGAGAAAATACACCATTTTACAAAGTATTTATTTCAAAATAATTCAAAAAAATAATTCATTTTTAAAAATTAATATATATAATTATACTTTACATACATTTGAGTGATCATATTGTATTTAATTGTGGATATGAGTTAGATATAAATGTCCTTTATACAAATAAAATTATAAAAATAAAAAAATATGTAAATATATTTTGTATTTCATATTTCAAATAAAAATCCAACAAAATTTAAAAATGATGTTAATTTTTTTTCTTAAAATAATTTTTAATTTTTTAATAATTATTTTGAATTGTATTATTATTATCTATAAATTATGTATTTTAATTTTTTAAATTAAATTGTAATAATTTATTTATATTAAATTATACGATTTTTAGATATTTTGTTGACTAAAATTATTTTATAAAATGTGGGCATCTAGATTGTTATGAAAAATATTTTGTACTGTTAATATTACTTGTTATATATGTTTCTAGGATATATCCATAGTTGGCTTTAAAAAAATCATCCAATTTTATAAAAATTGAATAAAAAAAAACTTATTTCTATATCTCCCCCATGTTAACTTTTGTATGTATTCAATGTTAAAATAAAAAGGTCTCGTGACATTTAACTATTTAAGATATAGGTCTACAATTTTAAACACTTATTCATTATAGCATACATAATTGTCACAGATGTGAAAGTTTATAAAATTGCGAAAAAATTTTTAGTACGAACCGGTCTACTGTACACTGTACAATAGACCGGTTCGTACTAATTTTTTTTTCGCAATTTTAAAAACCTTCACATCTGTGACAATTATGTATGCTATGATGAATAAGTGTTTAAAATTTTAGACCTATATCTTAAATATTTTTATGTCACGAGACCTTTTTATTTTAACATTGAATACATACAAAAGTTAACATGGGGAGATATAGAAATAAGTTTTATTCAATTTTTATAAAATTGGATGATTTTTTTTAAGCCAACTATGGATATATCCTAGAAACATATATAACAAGTAGTATTAACAGTACAAAATATTTTTCATAACAATCTAGATGCCCAAATTTTATAAAATAATTTTAGTCAAAAAAAATATCTAAAAATCATATAATTTAATATAAATAAATTATTACAATTTAATTTAAAAAATTAAAATATATAATTTATAGATAATAATAATACAATTCAAATTAATTATCAAAAAATTAAAAATTATTTTTAGAAAAAAAATTAACATCAATTTTAAATTTTTTTGGATTTTTATTTGAAATATGAAATACAAAATAAGTTTACATATTTTATAATTTTTTTAATTTTATTTGTATAAAGGACATTTATATCTAACTTATATCCACAATTCAATACAATCTGATCACTCAAATTTATGTAAAGTATAATTATATATATTAATTTTAAAAAATTAATTATTTTTTTGAATTATTTTGAAATAAATACTTTGTAAAATGGTGTATTTTCTCGAGTTTTAGGAGACATTAATATTGGTAATTTGTAGATATAAAAATGAAATATAGATATTATATTAATAATAAATATAAATAATGGCATATATTATATTAATTCATTAAATATAATACAAATACATAATTAATTTTAAATATTAATTTAAATATTTGTAAACATCAAAGATAATAAGATGGTGTCATTACTATTATACATAGAATATTATACATTTTATCTTAAAATAATAATTTATATTTCAAACTTTAAATGCTTCGTGACCAAAGGTAACTATTTTTTTATAAAAATTGTTAATACATATTATACTAAAATATAGATATGTATTATATTTTACCTGAAGGATTAAAAATTGAATCGAACGAACCGGTCTACTGTACAATGTACACTGTACATTGTACAGTGTACAGTAGACCGGTTCGTACTAAAAAAAATTTCGCAATTTTATAAACCTTACATTGTACAGTGTACATTGTACAGTAGACCGGTTCGTTCGAATCAATTTGTAATGCTTTATATATAATATAATACATATCTATATTTTAGTATAATATGTATTAACTATTTTTATAAAAAAATAGTTACATTTGGTCACGAAGTATTTAAAGTTTTAAATATAAATTAATATTTTAAAATTTAATTTAAAATATTACATGTATAATTATAATAGTCATTCCACCATTTTATTATCTTTGATGTTTACATTTACAATAAAAATATTAAAAATTAATTATGTATTTGTATTATATTTAATGAATTAATATAATATATACCATATTTATATTTATTATTAATATAATATCTATATTTCATTTTTATATCTACAAATTATTAATATTACTGTCTCCTAAAACTCGAGAAAACACACCATTTTACAAAGTATTTATTTCAAAATAATTCAAAAAATAATTATTTTTTTTAAATTAATATATATATAATTAGACTTTACATAAATTTTAGTGATTATATTTTATTGAATTTTGGATATAAGTTAGATATAAATGTCCTTTATTTAAATTAAATGAATACAATTAAAAAATATGCACAAATATTTTGTATTTCACATTTCAAATATAAATCCAAAAAAAATTACAAATGATGTTAACTTATTTTCTAAAAATAATTTATAATTTTTTAATAATTAATTTCAATTGTATTATTATTATATATAAATTATGTATTTTAATTTTTTAAATTAAATAGTAATAATTTATTTATATCAAATTATACGATTTTTCGATATTTTTTTTTACTAAAATTGTTTTATAAAAATTCTGTCATATAGATTGTTTTGATAAATATTTTTTATTATTAATACCAATTGTTATATATTTTACTAGGATATATTAATAGTTGGCTTGAAAAAAATTATTCAATTTGATAAAAATTGAATAAAACTTATTTCTATATCTCGCTCATGTTAAATTGTATAATTATTCAATGTTAAAATATAAAGGTTTCGTGACCTAAAACTATTTATGATATAGGTCTAAAATATTAAACACCTATTTATCATAGTATACATAATTGTTATAGATGTGAAGGTTTATAAAATTATGAAAAAAAAATAAGTACGAACCGGTCTATTGTACAGTGTACAGTACATAGTACATTGTACAGTAGGGTAGAACGTTTTTGAAAGTTTTACTAACTAGCTCACAGTATGTCATAAATATTATATTAAACATATTTGTGAAGTTTAAATATTTAATATTCGTAAAGCTAAGTGCACTTTAATGGTGAAATATTTGCATTTATGATTCAATGTAAATTACTATATTACTTATATATATATATATATATATATATTATATTTGTGTAAGTGTGCATTGTCATACAAATAACATATTTGACATATACGTGTATACACATATTATAATATTAATAAAATAAAAAATTACGTCAAAATTTAAAATTAATTATTTATTTTTTTTATTTTTATATTAATATAATTTATTCAATTATTTTGTTGATAGATTATTTTAATAAATCATTAAAATTTGTTGTGAGCTTATAATGGATATTATCGAGGTATAATAAAAAAAAATTATTTTTCTAAAAATAAATATTTTTACGACTAGTTTACTACAAAATTAATGTGTTGTTAAAATTCTCAATAAAAGTAATTTGTTGAATAAAATGCTATTTTTATATTAATATTTATAATGTTATATTCATATAATGATGATAGACATATATAATATAACATTTTTTTTTATATTATTCCATTGATAATTTTTTTTTTTTTAATTTTAAATTTTTCAAAGATGTTTTTATATACTATATATGCTAAAATGTAATTTTTAATTGTAAAACAAATTGTCTTTCAAATATCTGTAATTTAATTTTTTATTGTAATTTTCAATGTAAATTCCCATCTTTTTTTAATATTTTTTAGCTTTCAGAATTGTTGATGGTTTTCAATTTTTTTATATTATATCTAGAATGATTAAGAGGAGTTATTTCAAGTTAGTCGACACTTTTCCATGAAGGGAACTATAAAGTTACCAAAACAGTCTATCCTATTGTACAGTGTATACTGTTAATTGTACAATGTACAATGTACATCCTACATTGTACAGTAGGTAGATGAAACAATATCATTTATATATGTCTAGTGGAGGATAAGAAGGATTATATAGAAGGAACATATAGGAAGCGAATTCTATGAATACGGCACTCTATTTCTAAATTAGTTTAGTTAGTATACGTATAGTATACCTAAACGTGAATATGAAATTGTTATCTCGAATGTTGATCCGAGGCAGTTGTTACCGTTGGACCAGATGGACAGTTGGACTAGTTGGACAGTTGGACCAGTTGGAACTTACCGTTGATCCATTTGGAACTTACTGTTGGACCAGTTGGACCTTACTGTTGGACCAGTTGGACCTTACCGTTGGACCAGTTGGAACTAACAGTTGGATCAGTTGGAACTTACCGTTGGACCAGTTGGAACTTACCGTTGGACCATTTGGAACTTACTGTTGGACCAGTTGGACCTTACCGTTGGACCAGTTGGACCTTACTGTTGGACCAGTTGGACCTTACTGTTGGACCAGTTGGAACTACCGTTGGAACAGTTGTAACTTACTGTTGGACCAGTTGGACCTTACTATTGGACCAGTTGGACCTTACTGTTGGACCAGTTGGGCCTTACTTTGGACCAGTTGGAACTTACCGTTGGACCAGTTGGACCTTACCGTTGGACCATTTGGAACTTACCGTTGATCCATTTGGAACATACTGTTGGACCAGTTGGACCTTACTGTTGGACCAGTTGGACCTTACCGTTGGACCAGTTGGACCTTACCGTTGGACCATTTGGAACTTCCCGTTGATCCATTTGGAACTTACTGTTGGACTAGTTGGTCCTTACTGTTGGACCAGTTGGGCCTTACTGTTAGACCAGTTGGACCTTACCGTTGGACCATTTGGAACTTCCCGTTGATCCATTTGGAACTTACTGTTGGACTAGTTGGACCTTACTGTTGGACCAGTTGGGCCTTACTGTTAGACCAGTTGGAACTTACTATTGGACCATTTGGAACTTACCGTTGAACCATTTGGACCTTACTGTTGGACCAGTTGGACTTTACTGTTGGACCAGTTGGAACTACCGTTGGACCAGTTGTAACTTACTGTTGCACCAGTTGGACCTTACTATTGGACCAGTTGGATCTTACTGTTGGACCAGTTGGGCCTTACTGTTGGACCAGTTGGACCTTACTGTTGGACCAGTTGGAACTTACTGTTGGACCATTTGGAACTTACCGTTGAACCATTTGGACCTTACTGTTGGACCAGTTGGACCTTACTGTTGGACCAGTTGGAACTACCGTTGGAACAGTTGTAACTTACTGTTGGACCAGTTGGACCTTACTATTGGACCAGTTGGATCTTACTGTTGGACCAGTTGGGCCTTACTTTGGACCAGTTGGAACTTACCGTTGGACCAGTTGGAACTTACCGTTGGACCAGTTGGAACTTACTGTTGGACCAGTTGGAATTTACCTTTAGACCAGTTGGAACTTACTGTTGGACCAGTTGGAACTTACTGTTGGAACAGTTGGAACTTACCGTTGGACCAGTTGGAACTTACTGTTGGACCAGTTGGAATTTACCTTTAGACCAGTTGGAACTTACTGTTGGACCAGTTGGATTTTACCGTTGGACCAGTTGGAACTTACTGTTGGACCAGTTGGAATTTACCGTTAGACCAGTTGGAACTTACCGTTAGACTAGTTGGAACTTACTGTTGGACCAGTTGGAACTTACTGTTGGAATATTTGGAACTTACCGTTAGACCAGTTGCAATTTATCGTTAGACCAGTTAGAACTTACCGTTGGACCAGTTGGAACTTACTGTTGGACCAGTTGGAATTTACCTTTAGACCAGTTGGAACTTACCGTTGGACCAGTTGGAACGTACTGTTGGACCAGTTGGAATTTACCTTTAGACAAGTTGGAACTTACTGTTGGACCAGTTGGAACTTACTGTTGGACCAGTTGGAACTTACTGTTGGACCATTTGGAACTTACCGTTAGACCAGTTGCAATTTACCGTTAGACCAGTTGGAACTTACCGTTAGACCATTTGGAACTTACCGTTGGACCAGTTGGAACTTACTGTTGGACCAGTTGGAACTTACCGTTAGACCAGTTGCAATTACCGTTAGACCAGTTGGAACTTACCGTTAGACCATTTGGAACTTACCGTTAGACCAGTTGGAACTTACCGTTATACCATTTGGAACTTACCGTTGGACCAGTTGGAACTTACTGTTGGACCAGTTGGAACTTACCGTTAGACCAGTTGCAATTTACCGTTAGACCAGTTGGAACTTACCGTTAGACCATTTGGAACTTACCGTTAGACCAGTTGGAACTTACTGTTGGACCATTTGGAACTTACCGTTAGACCAGTTGCAATTTACCGTTAGACCAGTTGGAACTTATCGTTAGACCATTTGGAACTTACCGTTAGACCAGTTGGAACTTACTGTTGGACCAGTTGGAACTTACTGTTGGACCAGTTGGAACTTACCGTTAGACCATTTGGAACTTACCGTTAGACCATTTGGAACTTACCGTTAGACCAGTTGGAACTTACCGTTAGACCAGTTGAAACTTACTGTTGGACCAGTTGGAACTTACCGTTAGACCATTTGGAACTTACTGTTGGACCAGTTGGAATTTACCGGTGGACCAGTTGGAAATTACTGTTGGACCAGTTGGAACCTACTGTTGAACCAGTTGGAACCTACTGTTGAACCAGTTGGAATTTACCTTTAGACCAGTTGGAACTTACCGTTAGACCAGTTGGAACTTACTGTTGGACCATTTGGAACTTACCGTTAGACCAGTTGCAATTTACCGTTAGACCAGTTGGAACTTACCGTTAGACCATTTGGAACTTACCGTTAGACCAGTTGGAACTTACTGTTGGACCAGTTGGAACTTACTGTTGGACCAGTTGGAACTTACCGTTAGACCATTTGGAACTTACCGTTAGACCATTTGGAACTTACCGTTAGACCAGTTGGAACTTACCGTTAGACCAGTTGAAACTTACTGTTGGACCAGTTGGAACTTACCGTTAGACCATTTGGAACTTACTGTTGGACCAGTTGGAATTTACCGGTGGACCAGTTGGAAATTACTGTTGGACCAGTTGGAACCTACTGTTGAACCAGTTGGAACCTACTGTTGAACCAGTTGGAATTTACCTTTAGACCAGTTGGAACTTACCGTTAGACCAGTTGGAACTTACTGTTGGACCATTTGGAACTTACCGTTAGACCATTTGGAACTTACTGTTGGACCAGTTGGAATTTACCGGTGGACCAGTTGGAAATTACTGTTGGACCAGTTGGAACCTACTGTTGGACCAGTTGGAACTTACCGTTAGACCAGTTGGAACTTACTGTTGGACCAGTTGGAACTTACTGTTGGACCATTTGGAACTTGCTGTTGGACCAGTTGGAACTTACTGTTGGACCAGTTGGAACTTACCGTTAGACCAGTTGGAACTTACCGTTGGACCATTTGGAACTTACCGTTAGACCAGTTGCAATTTACCGTTAGACCAGTTGGAACTTACCGTTAGACCATTTGGAACTTACCGTTGGACCAGTTGGAACTTACTATTGGACTAGTTGGAACTTACTATTGGACTAGTTGGAACTTACCGTTAGACCATTTGGAACTTACCGTTGGACCAGTTGGAACTTACTGTTGGACCAGTTGGAACTTACCGTTAGACCAGTTGGAACTTACTGTTGGACCATTTGGAACTTACCGTTAGACCATTTGGAACTTACTGTTGGACCAGTTGGAATTTACCGGTAGACCAGTTGGAAATTACTGTTGGACCAGTTGGAACCTACTGTTGAACCAGTTGGAACCTAATGTTGAACCAGTTGGAATTTACCTTTAGACCAGTTGGAACTTACCGTTAGACCAGTTGGAACTTACTGTTGGACCAGTTGGAACTTACTGTTGGACCATTTGGAACTTACTGTTGGACCAGTTGGAACTTACTGTTGGACCAGTTGGAACTTACCGTTAGACCAGTTGAAACTTACTGTTGGACCATTTGGAACTTACCTTTGGACCAGTTGGAAATTACTGTTGGACCAGTTGGAACCTACTGTTGAACCAGTTGGAACCTACTGTTGAACCAGTTGGAATTTACCTTTAGACCAGTTGGAACTTACTGTTGGACCAGTTGGAACTTACCGTTGTACCAGTTGGAACTTACTGTTGGACCAGTTGGAACTTACCGTTAGACCAGTTGCAATTTACCGTTAGAACAGTTGGAACTTACCGTTAGACCAGTTGGAACTTACTGTTGGACCAGTTGGAACTTACTGTTGGACCAGTTGGAACTTACCGTTAGATCAGTTGGAACTTACTGTTGGACCATTTGGAACTTACTGTTGGACCAGTTGGAACTTACTGTTGGACCAGTTGGAACTTACCGTTAGACCAGTTGGAACTTACTGTTGGACCAGTTGGAACTTACTGTTGGACCAGTTGGAACTTACCGTTAGACCAGTTGGAACTTACTGTTGGACCAGTTTGAACTTACTGTTGGACCAGTTGGAACTTACTGTTGGACCATTTGGAACTTACCGTTAGACCAGTTGCAATTTACCGTTAGACCAGTTGGAACTTACCGTTAGACCAGTTGGAACTTACCGTTAGACCATTTGGATCTTACCGTTGGACCATTTGGAACTTACCGGTGCACCAGTTGGAAATTACTGTTGGACCAGTTGGAACCTACTCTTGAACCAGTTGGAACCTACTGTTGAACCAGTTGGAATTTACCTTTAGACCAGTTGGAACTTACTGTTGGACCAGTTGGAACTTACCGTTGGACCAGTTGGAACTTACTGTTGAATCAGCTGGAACTTACCGTTAGACCAGTTGGAACTTACTGTTGGACCAGTTGGACCTTACTGTTGGACCAGTTGGAAATTACTGTTGGACCAGTTGGAACCTACTGTTGAACCAGTTGGAACCTACTGTTGAACCAGTTGGAATTTACCTTTAGACCAGTTGGAACCTACTGTTGAACTAGTTGGAACTTACCGTTAGACCATTTGGAACTTACCGTTAGACCAGTTGGAACTTACTGTTGGACCAGTTGGAAATTACTGTTGGACCATTTGGAACTTACCGTTAGACCAGTTGCAATTTACCGTTAGACCATTTGGAACTTACCGTTGGACCAGTTGGAACTTACTGTTGGACCAGTTGGAATTTACCTTTAGACCAGTTGGAACTTACTGTTGGACCATTTGGAACTTACCGTTAGACCAGTTGCAATTTACCGTTAGACCATTTGGAACTTACCGTTGGACCAGTTGGAACTTACTGTTGGACCAGTTGGAATTTACCGTTAGACCAGTTGCAATTTACCGTTAGATCAGTTGGAACTTACCGTTGGACCAGTTGGAACTTACCGTTGGACCATTTGGAACTTACGGTTGAACCAGTTGGAACTTACTGTTAGACCAGTTGGAACATATCGTTAGACCATTTGGACCTATGTTATCTCAATAGTGCCATAATATCTCATTAGTGCCATGTATCTCATTAGTGACATGGTATCTCAGTAGTTCCATGGTATCTCATTAGTGCCATGGTATCTCATTAGTGCCATGGTATCTCAATAGTATCATGGTATCTCATTAGTGCCATGGTATATCATTAATCCCAGTAATGCCATGGTATCTCATTAGTGCCATGGTATATCATTAGTGCCATGGTATCTCATTAGTGCCATGATATCTCATTAGTGCCATGGTATCTCATTAGTGCCATGGTATCTCATTAGTGCCATGGTATTTCATTAGTTCCATGGTATTTCATTAGTGCCATGATATGCCATTAGTGCCATGGTATCTCATTAGTGCCATGGTATCTCATTAGTGCCATGATATCTCATTAGTGCCATGGTATCTCATTAGTGCCATGGTATTTCATTAGTTCCATGGTCTTTCATTAGTGCCATGATATGCCATTATTGCCATGGTATCTCAATAGTGCCATGGTATCTCATTAGTGCCATGGTATCTCATTAGTGCCATGGTATTTCATTAGTTCCATGGTCTTTCATTAGTGCCATGATATGCCATTAGTGCCATGGTATCTCATTAGTGCCATGGTATCTCATTAGTGCCATGATATCTCACTAGTGCCATGGTATCTCATTAGTGCCATGGTACCTCATTAGTGCCATGGTATCTCATTAGTGCCATGGTATTTCATTAGTTCCATGGTCTTTCATTAGTGCCATGATATGCCATTAGTGCCATGGTATCTCATTAGTGCCATGGTATCTCATTAGTGCCATGGTATCTCATTAGTGCCATGGTATCTCATTAGTGCAATGGTATCTCATTAGTGCAATGGTATCTCATTAGTGCCATGGTATCTCATTAGTGCCATGGTACCTCATTAGTGCCATGGTATCTCATTAGTGGCATGGTATCTCATTAGTGCCATGGTATCTCATTAGTGCCATGGTATCTCATTAGTGCCATGGTATTTCATTAGTTCCATGGTCTTTCATTAGTGCCATGATATGCCATTAGTGCCATGGTATCTCATTAGTGCCATGGTATCTCATTAGTGCCATGGTATCTCATTAGTGCAATGGTATCTCATTAGTGCCATGGTATCTCATTAGTGCCATGGTATCTCATTAGTGCCATGGTATCTCATTAGTTCCATGGTATCTCATTAGTGCCATGGTATCTCATTAGTTCCATGGTATCTCATTAGTGCCATGGTATCTCATTAGTTCCATGATATCTCATTAGTGCCTAGTATCTCATTAGTGCCATAGTATCTCATTAGTGCCATGGTATCTCATTAGTTCCATGGTATCTCATTAGTGCCATGGTATCTCATTAGTGCCATGATGTCTCATTAGTGCCATTATATGCCATTAGTGCCATTGTATCTCATTAGTGCCATGGTATCTCATTAGTACCATAGTATCTCATTAGTGCCATGGTATCTCATTAGTGCCATGGTATCTCATTAGTGCCATGGTATCTCATTAGTGCCATGGTATCTCATTAGTGCCATGATATCTCATTAGTGCCATGGTGTCTCATTAGTGCCATTATATGCCATTAGTGCCATTGTATCTCATTAGTGCCATGGTATCTCATTAGTACCATAGTATCTCATTAGTGCCATGGTATCTCATTAGTGCCATGGTATCTCATTAGTGCCATGGTATATCATTAGTGCCATGGTATCTCATTAATGCCATGGTATCTCATTAGTGCCATGGTATCTCATTAGTGCCATGGTATCTCATTAGTGCCATGGTATCTCATTAGTGCCATGGTATCTCATTAGTGCCATGGTATCTCATTAGTGCCATGGTATCTCATTAGTGCCATGATATCTCATTAGTGCCATGGTGTCTCATTAGTGCCATTATATGCCATTAGTGCCATTGTATCTCATTAGTGCCATGGTATCTCATTAGTACCATAGTATCTCATTAGTGCCATGGTATCTCATTAGTACCATGGTATCTCATTAGTACCATGGTATCTCATTAGTGACATGGTATCTCATTAATGCCATGATATTTCATTAGTGCCATGCTATCTCATTAGTGCCATGGTATCTCATTAATACCATGGTATCTCATTAGTGCCATGGTGTCTCATTAGTGCCATTATATGCCATTAGTGCCATTGTATCTCATTAGTGCCATGGTATCTCATTAGTACCATAGTATCTCATTAGTGCCATGGTATCTCATTAGTGCCATGGTATCTCATTAGTGCCATGGTATCTCATTAGTGCCATGGTATCTCATTAGTGCCATGATATCTCATTAGTGCCATGGTGTCTCATTAGTGCCATTATATGCCATTAGTGCCATTGTATCTCATTAGTGCCATGGTATCTCATTAGTACCATAGTATCTCATTAGTGCCATGGTATCTCATTAGTACCATGGTATCTCATTAGTGCCATGATATCTAATTAGTGCTATGGTATCTCATTAGTGCCATGGTATATCATTAGTGCCATGGTATCTCATTAGTGCCATGGTACCTCATTAGTGCCATATTATCTCATTAGTGCCATGGTATCTCATTACTGCCATGGTATCTCATTAGTGCCATGGTATCTCATTAGTAACATGCTATCTCATTAGTGCCATGGTATCTCATTAGTGCCATATTATCTCATTAGTGCCATGGTATCTCATTAGTGCCATGGTATCTCATTAGTGCCATGGTATCTCATTAGTGCAATGGTATCTCATTAGTGGCATGGTATCTCATTAGTGCCATGGTATCTCATTAGTGCCATGGTATCTCATTAGTTCCATGGTATCTCATTAGTGCCATGGTATCTCATTAGTTCCATGGTATCTCATTAGTGCCATGGTATCTCATTAGTTCCATGATATCTCATTAGTGCCTAGTATCTCATTAGTGCCATAGTATCTCATTAGTGCCATGGTATCTCATTAGTGCCATGGTATCTCATTAGTGCCATGGTATCTCATTAATGCCATGGTATCTCATTAGTGCCATGGTATCTCATTAATGCCATGGTATCTCATTAGTGCCTAGTATCTCATTAGTGCCATGGTATCTCATTAGTTCCATGGTATCTCATTAGTGCCATGGTATCTCATTAGTTCCATGGTATCTCATTAGTGCCATGGTGTCTCATTAGTGCCATTATATGCCATTAGTGCCATTGTATCTCATTAGTGCCATGGTATCTCATTAATACCATAGTATCTCATTAGTGCCATGGTATCTCATTAGTACCATGGTATCTCATTAGTGCCATGATATCTCATTAGTGCCATGGTATCTCATTAGTGCCATGGTATATCATTAGTGCCATGGTATCTAATTAGTGCCATGGTATCTCATTACTGCCATGGTATATAATTAGTTCCATGATATCTCATTAGTGCCTAGTATCTCATTAGTGCCATGGTATATCATTAGTGCCATAGTATCTCATTAGTGCCATGGTATCTCATTAGTGCCATGGTATCTCATTAGTGCCATGATATCTCATTAGTGCCATGGTATCTCATTAGTGCCATGGTATCTCATTAATGCCATGGTATTTCATTAGTTCCATGATATCTCATTAGTGCCTAGTATCTCATTAGTGCCATGGTATATCATTAGTGCCATGGTATCTCATTAGTGCCTAGTATCTCATTAGTGCCATGGTATATCATTAGTGCCATTATATGCCATTAGTGCCATGCTATCTCATTAGTGCCACGATATTTCATTAGTGCCATGGTGTCTAATTAGTGACATTATATGCCATTAGTGCCATTGTATCTCATTAGTGCCATGGTATCTCATTAGTACCATAGTATCTCATTAGTGCCATGGTATCTCATTAGTGCCATGGTGTCTCATTAGTGCCATGGTATCTCACTAGTGCCATGGTATCTCATTAGTGCCATGGTATCTCATTAGTGCCATGGTATCTCATTAGTGACATGGTATCTCATTAATGCCATGATATGCCATTAGTGCCATGCTATCTCATTAGTGCCACGATATTTCATTAGTGCAATGGTGTCTCATTAGTGCCATTATATGACATTAGTGCCATGGTATATCATTAGTGCCATGATATCTCATTAGTGCCATGGTGTCTCATTAGTGCCATTATATGCCATTAGTGCCATTGTATCTAATTAGTGCCATGGTATCTCATTACTGCCATGGTATCTAATTAGTTCCATGATATCTCATTAGTGCCTAGTATCTCATTAGTGCCATGGTATATCATTAGTGCCATAGTATCTCATTAGTGCCATGGTATCTCATTAGTGCCATGGTATCTCATTAGTGCCATGATATCTCATTAGTGCCATGGTATCTCATTAGTGCCATGGTATCTCATTAATGCCATGGTATTTCATTAGTTCCATGATATCTCATTAGTGCCTAGTATCTCATTAGTGCCATGGTATATCATTAGTGCCATGATATATCATTAGTGTCATGGTATCTCATTAGTGCCATGGTACCTCATTAGTGCCATATTATCTCATTAGTGCCATGGTATCTCATTACTGCCATGATATCTAATTAGTAACATGCTATCTCATTAGTGCCATGGTATCTCATTAGTGCCATGGTATCTCATTAGTGACATGGTATCTCATTAGTGCCATGGTATCTCATTAATGCCATGGTATCTCATTAGTTCCATGATATCTCATTAGTGCCTAGTATCTCATTAGTGCCATGGTATCTCATTACTGCCATGATATCTCATTAGTGCCATGGTATCTCATTAGTTCCATGATATCTCATTAGTGCCTAGTATCTCATTAGTACCATGGTATTTCATTAATTCCATGGTATCTCATTAGTGCCATAGTATCTTATTAGTGCCATGGTATCTCATTAGTGCCATGGTATCTCATTAGTGCCATTATATGCCATTAGTGCCATGATATCTCATTAGTGCCATGGTATCTCATTAGTTCCATAGTTCTCATTAGTGCCATGGTATCTCATTAGTGCCATGGTATCTCATTAGTGACATGGTATCTCATTAGTGCCATGGTATCTCATTAGTGCCACTGAATCTCATTAGTGCCATGGTATCTCATTAGTGCCATGGTATTTCATTAGTTCCATGGTATCTCATTAGTGCCATAGTATCTTATTAGTGCCATGGTATCTCATTAGTGCCATGGTATCTCATTAGTGCCATGGTATCTCATTAGTGCTATGGTATCTCATTAGTACCATGGTATCTCATTAGTGCCATGGTATCTCATTAGTGCCATGGTATCTCATTAGTGACATGGTATCTCATTAGTGCCATGGTATCTCATTAGTGCCACTGTATCTCATTAGTGCCATGGTATCTCATTAGTGCCATGGTATTTCATTAGTTCCATGGTATCTCATTAGTGCCATAGTATCTTATTAGTGCCATGGTATCTCATTAGTGCCATGATATATCATTAGTGCCATAGTATCTTATTAGTGCCATGGTATCTCATTAGTGCCATGGTATCTCATTAGTGCCATGGTATCTCATTACTGCCATGATATCTCATTAATAACATGCTATCTCATTAGTGCCATGGTATCTCATTAGTGCCATGGTATCTCATTAATGCCATGGTATCTAATTAGTTCCATGATATGTCATTAGTGCCTAGTATCTCATTAGTGCCATGGTATATCATTAGTGCCATAGTATCTCATTAGTGCCATGGTATCTCATTAGTGCCATGGTATCTCATTAGTGCCATGGTATCTCATTAGTGCCATGGTATCTCATTAGTGCCATGGTATATCATTAGTGCCACTGTATCTCATTAGTGCCATGGTATCTCATTAGTGCCATGGTATTTCATTAGTTCCATGGTATCTCATTAGTGCCATAGTATCTTATTAGTGCCATGGTATCTCATTAGTGCCATGATATCTCATTAGTGCCATGGTGTCTCATTAGTGCCATTATATGCCATTAGTGCCATTGTATCTCATTAGTGCCATGGTATCTCATTAGTTCCATAGTTCTCATTAGTGCCATGGTATCTCATTAATGCCATTGTATCTCATTAGTGTCATTGTATCTCATTAATGCCATGGTATCTCATTAGTGCCATGCTATCTCACTAGTGCCATGGTATCTCATTAATGCCATTGTATCTCATTAGTGTCATTGTATCTCATTAATGCCATGGTATCTCATTAGTGCCATGGTATCTCATTAATGCCATTGTATCTCATTAGTGTCATTGTATCTCATTAGTGTCATTGTATCTCATTAGTACCATGGTATCTCATTAATGACATGGTATCTCATTAGTGCCATGGTATCTCATTAATGCCATTGTATCTCATTAGTGTCATTGTATCTCATTAGTGTCATTGTATCTCATTAGTACCATGGTATCTCATTAATGCCATGGTATCTCATTAGTGCCATGCTATCTCACTAGTGTCATGGTATCTCATTAATGCCATTGTATCTCATTAGTGTCATTGTATCTCATTAATGCCATGGTATCTCATTAGTGTCATTGTATCTCATTAGTGCCATGGTATCTCATTAGTGCCATAGTATCTCATTAGTTCCATGGTATCTCATTAGTGTCATTGTATCTCATTAGTGCCATGGTATCTCATTAGTGCCATAGTATCTCATTAGTTCCATGGTATCTCATTAGTGCCATGATATCTCATTAGTGCCATGATATCTCATTAGTGCCATTGTATCTCATTAGTGCCATGGTATCTCATTAGTGCCATGCTATCTCACTAGTGCCATGGTATCTTATTAATGCCATTGTATCTCATTAGTGTCATTGTATCTCATTAATGCCATGGTATCTCATTAGTGCCATGGTATCTCATTAATGCCATTGTATCTCATTAGTGTCATTGTATCTCATTAATGCCATGGTATCTCATTAGTGCCATGGTATCTCATTAATGCCATTGTATCTCATTAGTGCCATGATATATCATTAATGCCATGACACCTCATTAGTGCCATGGTATCTCATTAGTGCCATGCTATCTCACTAGTGCCATGGTATCTCATTAATGCCATTGTATCTCATTAGTGTCATTGTATCTCATTAATGCCATGGTATCTCATTAGTGCCATGGTATCTCATTAATGCCATTGTATCTCATTAGTGTCATTGTATCTCATTAATGCCATGGTATCTCATTAGTGCCATGGTATCTCATTAATGCCATTGTATCTCATTAGTGCCATGATATATCATTAATGCCATGACACCTCATTAGTTCCATGGTATCTCATTAGTGCCATGATATCTCATTAGTGCCATGATATCTCATTAGTGCCATTGTATCTCATTAGTGCCATGGTATCTCATTAGTGCCATGATATATCATTAGTGCCATGGTATCTCATTAGTGCCACTGTATCTCATTAGTGCCATGGTATCTCATTAGTGACATGGTATCTCATTAGTGCCATGGTATCTCATTAGTGCCACTGTATCTCATTAGTGCCATGGTATCTCATTAGTGCCATGGTATTTCATTAGTTCCATGGTATCTCATTAGTGCCATGGTATCTTATTAGTGCCATGGTATCTCATTAGTGCCATGGTATCTCATTAGTGGCATGGTATCTCATTAGTGCCATGGTATCTCATTAGTGCCATGGTATCTCATTAGTGCCATGGTATCTCATTAGTGCCATAGTATCTTATTAGTGCCATGGTATCTCATTAATGCCATTGTATCTCATTAGTGCCATGATATATCATTAATGCCATGACACCTCATTAGTGGCATGGTATCTCATTAGTGCCATGGTATCTCATTAGTGCCATGGTATCTCATTAGTGTCATGGTATCTCATTAGTTCCATAGTATCTCATTAGTGCCATAGTATCTCATTAGTGCCTTGGTATCTCATTAGTGCCATGGTATCTCATTAGTGTCATGGTATCTCATTAGTTCCATAGTATCTCATTAGTGCCATGGTATATCATTAATGCCATGACACCTCATTAGTAGCATGGTATCTCATTAGTGCCATGGTATCTCATTAGTGCCTTGGTATCTCATTAGTGCCATGGTATCTCATTAGTGTCATGGTATCTCATTAGTTCCATAGTATCTCATTAGTGCCATGATATATCATTAGTGCCATGGTATCTCATTAGTGCCACTGTATCTCATTAGTGCCATGACACCTCATTAGTGGCATGGTATTTCATTAGTGCCATGGTATCTCATTAGTGACATGGTATCTCATTAGTGCCATGGTATCTCATTAGTGCCACTGTATCTCATTAGTGCCATGGTATATCATTAGTGCCATAGTATCTCATTAGTGCCATGGTATCTCATTAGTGCCATGGTATCTCATTAGTGCCATGGTATCTCATTAGTGCCATGGTATCTCATTAGTGCCATGGTATATCATTAGTGCCACTGTATCTCATTAGTGCCATGGTATCTCATTAGTGCCATGGTATTTCATTAGTTCCATGGTATCTCATTAGTGCCATAGTATCTTATTAGTGCCATGGTATCTCATTAGTGCCATGATATCTCATTAGTGCCATGGTGTCTCATTAGTGCCATTATATGCCATTAGTGCCATTGTATCTCATTAGTGCCATGGTATCTCATTAGTTCCATAGTTCTCATTAGTGCCATGGTATCTCATTAATGCCATTGTATCTCATTAGTGTCATTGTATCTCATTAATGCCATGGTATCTCATTAGTGCCATGCTATCTCACTAGTGCCATGGTATCTCATTAATGCCATTGTATCTCATTAGTGTCATTGTATCTCATTAATGCCATGGTATCTCATTAGTGCCATGGTATCTCATTAATGCCATTGTATCTCATTAGTGTCATTGTATCTCATTAGTGTCATTGTATCTCATTAGTACCATGGTATCTCATTAATGACATGGTATCTCATTAGTGCCATGGTATCTCATTAATGCCATTGTATCTCATTAGTGTCATTGTATCTCATTAGTGCCATGCTATCTCACTAGTGCCATGGTATCTCATTAATGCCATTGTATCTCATTAGTGTCATTGTATCTCATTAATGCCATGGTATCTCATTAGTGCCATGGTATCTCATTAATGCCATTGTATCTCATTAGTGTCATTGTATCTCATTAATGCCATGGTATCTCATTAGTGCCATGGTATCTCATTAATGCCATTGTATCTCATTAGTGCCATGATATATCATTAATGCCATGACACCTCATTAGTTCCATGGTATCTCATTAGTGCCATGATATCTCATTAGTGCCATGATATCTCATTAGTGCCATTGTATCTCATTAGTGCCATGGTATCTCATTAGTGCCATGATATATCATTAGTGCCATGGTATCTCATTAGTGCCACTGTATCTCATTAGTGCCATGGTATCTCATTAGTGACATGGTATCTCATTAGTGCCATGGTATCTCATTAGTGCCACTGTATCTCATTAGTGCCATGGTATCTCATTAGTGCCATGGTATTTCATTAGTTCCATGGTATCTCATTAGTGCCATGGTATCTTATTAGTGCCATGGTATCTCATTAGTGCCATGGTATCTCATTAGTGGCATGGTATCTCATTAGTGCCATGGTATCTCATTAGTGCCATGGTATCTCATTAGTGCCATGGTATCTCATTAGTGCCATAGTATCTTATTAGTGCCATGGTATCTCATTAATGCCATTGTATCTCATTAGTGCCATGATATATCATTAATGCCATGACACCTCATTAGTGGCATGGTATCTCATTAGTGCCATGGTATCTCATTAGTGCCATGGTATCTCATTAGTGTCATGGTATCTCATTAGTTCCATAGTATCTCATTAGTGCCATAGTATCTCATTAGTGCCTTGGTATCTCATTAGTGCCATGGTATCTCATTAGTGTCATGGTATCTCATTAGTTCCATAGTATCTCATTAGTGCCATGGTATATCATTAATGCCATGACACCTCATTAGTAGCATGGTATCTCATTAGTGCCATGGTATCTCATTAGTGCCTTGGTATCTCATTAGTGCCATGGTATCTCATTAGTGTCATGGTATCTCATTAGTTCCATAGTATCTCATTAGTGCCATGATATATCATTAGTGCCATGGTATCTCATTAGTGCCACTGTATCTCATTAGTGCCATGACACCTCATTAGTGGCATGGTATTTCATTAGTGCCATGGTATCTCATTAGTGACATGGTATCTCATTAGTGCCATGGTATCTCATTAGTGCCACTGTATCTCATTAGTGCCATGGTATCTCATTAGTGCCATGGTATTTCATTAGTTCCATGGTATCTCATTAGTGCCATAGTATCTTATTAGTGCCATGGTATCTTATTAGTGCCATGGTATCTCATTAGTGCCATGGTATTTCATTAGTTCCATGGTATCTCATTAGTGCCATAGTATCTTATTAGTGCCATGGTATCTCATTAGTGACATGGTATCTCATTAGTGCCATGGTATCTCATTAGTGCCACTGTATCTCATTAGTGCCATGGTATCTCATTAGTGACATGGTATCTCATTAGTGCCATGGTATCTCATTAGTGCCACTGTATCTCATTAGTGCCATGGTATCTCATTAGTGACATGGTATCTCATTAGTTCCATGGTATCTCATTAGTGCCATAGTATCTTATTAGTTCCATGGTATCTCATTAGTGACATGGTATCTCATTAGTGCCATAGTATCTTATTAGTGCCATTGTATCTCATTAGTGCTATGGTATCTCATTAGTGCCATGATATCTCATTAGTGCCATGCTATCTCACTAGTGCCATGGTATCTCATTAATGCCATTGTATCTCATTAGTGTCATTGTATCTCATTAATGCCATGGTATCTCATTAGTGCCATGGTATCTCATTAATGCCATTGTATCTCATTAGTGTCATTGTATCTCATTAATGCCATGGTATCTCATTAGTGCCATGGTATCTCATTAATGCCATTGTATCTCATTAGTGCCATGATATATCATTAATGCCATGACACCTCATTAGTTCCATGGTATCTCATTAGTGCCATGATATCTCATTAGTGCCATGATATCTCATTAGTGCCATTGTATCTCATTAGTGCCATGGTATCTCATTAGTGCCATGCTATCTCACTAGTGCCATGGTATCTCATTAATGCCATTGTATCTCATTAGTGTCATTGTATCTCATTAATGCCATGGTATCTCATTAGTGCCATGGTATCTCATTAATGCCATTGTATCTCATTAGTGTCATTGTATCTCATTAATGCCATGGTATCTCATTAGTTCCATGGTATCTCATTAATGCCATTGTATCTCATTAGTGCCATGATATATCATTAATGCCATGACACCTCATTAGTGGCATGGTATCTCATTAGTGCCATGGTATCTCATTAGTGTCATGGTATCTCATTAGTTCCATAGTATCTCATTAGTGCCATGATATATCATTAGTGCCATGGTATCTCATTAGTGCCACTGTATCTCATTAGTGCCATGGTATCTCATTAGTGCCATGGTATTTCATTAGTTCCATGGTATCTCATTAGTGCCATAGTATCTTATTAGTGCCATGGTATCTTATTAGTGCCATGGTATCTCATTAGTGGCATGGTATCTCATTAGTGCCATGGTATCTCATTAGTGCCATGGTATCTCATTAGTGCCATGGTATCTCATTAGTGCCATAGTATCTTATTAGTGCCATGGTATCTCATTAATGCCATTGTATCTCATTAGTGCCATGATATATCATTAATGCCATGACACCTCATTAGTGGCATGGTATCTCATTAGTGCCATGGTATCTCATTAGTGCCATGGTATCTCATTAGTGTCATGGTATCTCATTAGTTCCATAGTATCTCATTAGTGCCATAGTATCTCATTAGTGCCTTGGTATCTCATTAGTGCCATGATATATCATTAATGCCATGACACCTCATTAGTGGCATGGTATCTCATTAGTGCCATGGTATCTCATTAGTGCCTTGGTATCTCATTAGTGCCATGGTATCTCATTAGTGTCATGGTATCTCATTAGTTCCATAGTATCTCATTAGTGCCATGATATATCATTAGTGCCATGGTATCTCATTAGTGCCACTGTATCTCATTAGTGCCATGACACCTCATTAGTGGCATGGTATTTCATTAGTGCCATGGTATCTCATTAGTGACATGGTATCTCATTAGTGCCATGGTATCTCATTAGTGCCACTGTATCTCATTAGTGCCATGGTATCTCATTAGTGCCATGGTATTTCATTAGTTCCATGGTATCTCATTAGTGCCATAGTATCTTATTAGTGCCATGGTATCTTATTAGTGCCATGGTATCTCATTAGTGCCATGGTATTTCATTAGTTCCATGGTATCTCATTAGTGCCATAGTATCTTATTAGTGCCATGGTATCTCATTAGTGACATGGTATCTCATTAGTGCCATGGTATCTCATTAGTGCCACTGTATCTCATTAGTGCCATGGTATCTCATTAGTGACATGGTATCTCATTAGTGCCATGGTATCTCATTAGTGCCACTGTATCTCATTAGTGCCATGGTATCTCATTAGTGACATGGTATCTCATTAGTTCCATGGTATCTCATTAGTGCCATAGTATCTTATTAGTTCCATGGTATCTCATTAGTGACATGGTATCTCATTAGTGCCATGGTATCTCATTAATGCCACTGTATCTCATTAGTGCCATGGTATCTCATTAGTGCCATGGTATTTCATTAGTTCCATGGTATCTCATTAGTGCCATAGTATCTTATTAGTGCCATGGTATCTCATTAGTGCCATGGTATCTCATTAGTGCCATGGTATTTCATTAGTTCCATGATATCTCATTAGTGCCATAGTATCTTATTAGTGCCATTGTATCTCATTAGTGCTATGGTATCTCATTAGTGCCATGATATCTCATTAGTGCCATGGTATCTCATTAGTGCCATGGTATCTCATTAGTACCATGGTATCTCATTAGTGCCATAGTATCTCATTAGTGCCTTGGTATCTCATTAGTGCCATGGTATCTCATTAGTGTCATGGTATCTCATTAGTGCAATGGTATCTCATTAGTGCCATGGTATCTCATTAATGCCATGACACCTCATTAGTGGCATGGTATCTCATTAGTGCCATGATATATCATTAATGCCATGACACCTCATTAGTGGCATGGTATCTCATTAGTGCCATGGTATCTCATTAGTGCCATGGTATCACATTACTGCCATGATATCTCATTAGTAACATGCTATCTCATTAGTGCCATGGTATCTCATTAGTGCCATGGTATCTCATTAATGCCATGGTATCTAATTAGTTCCATGAAATGTCATTAGTGCCTAGTATCTCATTAGTGCCATGGTATATCATTAGTGCCATAGTATCTCATTAGTGCCATGGTATCTCATTAGTGCCATGGTATCTCATTAGTGCCATGGTATCTCATTAGTGCCACTGTATCTCATTAGTGCCATGGTATCTAATTAGTGCCATGGTATTTCATTAGTTCCATGGTATCTCATTAGTGCCATAGTATCTTATTAGTGCCATGGTATCTCATTAGTGCCATGATATCTCATTAGTGCCGTGGTGTCTCATTAGTGCCATTATATGCCATTAGTGCCATTGTATCTCATTAGTGCTATGGTATCTCATTAGTTCCATAGTTCTCATTAGTGCCATGGTATCTCATTAATGCCATTGTATCTCATTAGTGTCATTGTATCTCATTAATGCCATGGTATCTCATTAGTGCCATGATATCTCATTAGTGCCATGGTATCTCATTAGTGCCATGGTATCTCATTAATGCCATTGTATCTCATTAGTGTCATTGTATCTCATTAGTGCCATGGTATCTCATTAGTGCCATGGTATCTCATTAGTGCCATGGTATCTCATTAATGCCATTGTATCTCATTAATGCCATTGTATCTCATTAGTGTCATTGTATCTCATTAGTGTCATTGTATCTCATTAGTGCCATGGTATCTCATTAGTGTCATGGTATCTCATTAGTTCCATAGTATCTCATTAGTGCCATAGTATCTCATTAGTGCCTTGGTATCTCATTAGTGCCATGGTATCTCATTAGTGTCATGGTATCTCATTAGTTCCATAGTATCTCATTAGTGCCATGATATATCATTAATGCCATGACACCTCATTAGTGCCATGGTATCTCATTACTGCCATGATATCTCATTAGTAACATGCTATCTCATTAGTGCCATGGTATCTCATTAGTGCCATGGTATCTCATTAATGCCATGGTATCTAATTAGTTCCATGATATGTCATTAGTGCCTAGTATCTCATTAGTGCCATGGTATATCATTAGTGCCATAGTATCTCATTAGTGCCATGGTATCTCATTAGTGCCATGGTATCTCATTAGTGCCATGGTATCTCATTAGTGCGATGGTATCTCATTAGTGCCATGGTATCTCATTAGTGCCATGGTATCTCATTAGTGCCATGGTATCTCATTAGTGCCATGGTATTTCATTAGTTCCATGGTATCTCATTAGTGCCATAGTATCTTATTAGTGCCATGGTATCTCATTAGTGCCATGATATCTCATTAGTGCCATGGTGTCTCATTAGTGCCATTATATGCCATTAGTGCCATTGTATCTCATTAGTGCCATGGTATCTCATTAGTTCCATAGTTCTCATTAGTGCCATGGTATCTCATTAATGCCATTGTATCTCATTAGTGTCATTGTATCTCATTAATGCCATGGTATCTCATTAGTGCCATGATATCTCATTAGTGCCATGGTATCTCATTAGTGCCATGGTATCTCATTAATGCCATTGTATCTCATTAGTGTCATTGTATCTCATTAGTGCCATGGTATCTCATTAGTGCCATGGTATCTCATTAGTGCCATGGTATCTCATTAATGCCATTGTATCTCATTAATGCCATTGTATCTCATTAGTGTCATTGTATCTCATTAGTGTCATTGTATATCATTAGTGCCATGGTATCTCATTAGTGTCATGGTATCTCATTAGTTCCATAGTATCTCATTAGTGCCATAGTATCTCATTAGTGCCTTGGTATCTCATTAGTGCCATGGTATCTCATTAGTGTCATGGTATCTCATTAGTTCCATAGTTCTCATTAGTGCCATGGTATCTCATTAATGCCATTGTATCTCATTAGTGTCATTGTATCTCATTAATGCCATGGTATCTCATTAGTTCCATGATATCTCATTAGTGCCATGGTATCTCATTAGTGCCATGGTATCTCATTAATGCCATTGTATCTCATTAGTGTCATTGTATCTCATTAGTGCCATGGTATCTCATTAGTGCCATGGTATCTCATTAGTGCCATGGTATCTCATTAATGCCATTGTATCTCATTAATGCCATTGTATCTCATTAGTGTCATTGTATCTCATTAGTGTCATTGTATCTCATTAGTGCCATGGTATCTCATTAGTGTCATGGTATCTCATTAGTTCCATGTTATGTCATTAGTGCCTAGTATCTCATTAGTGCCATGGTATATCATTAGTGCCATAGTATCTCATTAGTGCCATGGTATCTCATTAGTGCCATGGTATCTCATTAATGCCATTGTATCTCATTAGTGCCATGGTATCTCATTAGTGCCATGGTATTTCATTAGTTCCATGGTATCTCATTAGTGCCATAGTATCTTATTAGTGCCATTGTATCTCATTAGTGCTATGGTATCTCATTAGTGCCATGATATCTCATTAGTGCCATGGTATCTCATTAGTGCCATGGTATCTCATTAGTACCATGGTATCTCATTAGTGCCATAGTATCTCATTAGTGCCTTGGTATCTCATTAGTGCCATGGTATCTCATTAGTGTCATGGTATCTCATTAGTGCAATGGTATCTCATTAGTGCCATGGTATCTCATTAATGCCATGACACCTCATTAGTGGCATGGTATCTCATTAGTGCCATGATATATCATTAATGCCATGACACCTCATTAGTGGCATGGTATCTCATTAGTGCCATGGTATCTCATTAGTGCCATGGTATCTCATTACTGCCATGATATCTCATTAGTAACATGCTATCTCATTAGTGCCATGGTATCTCATTAGTGCCATGGTATCTCATTAATGCCATGGTATCTAATTAGTTCCATGAAATGTCATTAGTGCCTAGTATCTCATTAGTGCCATGGTATATCATTAGTGCCATAGTATCTCATTAGTGCCATGGTATCTCATTAGTGCCATGGTATCTCATTAGTGCCATGGTATCTCATTAGTGCCACTGTATCTCATTAGTGCCATGGTATCTAATTAGTGCCATGGTATTTCATTAGTTCCATGGTATCTCATTAGTGCCATAGTATCTTATTAGTGCCATGGTATCTCATTAGTGCCATGATATCTCATTAGTGCCGTGGTGTCTCATTAGTGCCATTATATGCCATTAGTGCCATTGTATCTCATTAGTGCTATGGTATCTCATTAGTTCCATAGTTCTCATTAGTGCCATGGTATCTCATTAATGCCATTGTATCTCATTAGTGTCATTGTATCTCATTAATGCCATGGTATCTCATTAGTGCCATGATATCTCATTAGTGCCATGGTATCTCATTAGTGCCATGGTATCTCATTAATGCCATTGTATCTCATTAGTGTCATTGTATCTCATTAGTGCCATGGTATCTCATTAGTGCCATGGTATCTCATTAGTGCCATGGTATCTCATTAATGCCATTGTATCTCATTAATGCCATTGTATCTCATTAGTGTCATTGTATCTCATTAGTGTCATTGTATCTCATTAGTGCCATGGTATCTCATTAGTGTCATGGTATCTCATTAGTTCCATAGTATCTCATTAGTGCCATAGTATCTCATTAGTGCCTTGGTATCTCATTAGTGCCATGGTATCTCATTAGTGTCATGGTATCTCATTAGTTCCATAGTATCTCATTAGTGCCATGATATATCATTAATGCCATGACACCTCATTAGTGCCATGGTATCTCATTACTGCCATGATATCTCATTAGTAACATGCTATCTCATTAGTGCCATGGTATCTCATTAGTGCCATGGTATCTCATTAATGCCATGGTATCTAATTAGTTCCATGATATGTCATTAGTGCCTAGTATCTCATTAGTGCCATGGTATATCATTAGTGCCATAGTATCTCATTAGTGCCATGGTATCTCATTAGTGCCATGGTATCTCATTAGTGCCATGGTATCTCATTAGTGCGATGGTATCTCATTAGTGCCATGGTATCTCATTAGTGCCATGGTATCTCATTAGTGCCATGGTATCTCATTAGTGCCATGGTATTTCATTAGTTCCATGGTATCTCATTAGTGCCATAGTATCTTATTAGTGCCATGGTATCTCATTAGTGCCATGATATCTCATTAGTGCCATGGTGTCTCATTAGTGCCATTATATGCCATTAGTGCCATTGTATCTCATTAGTGCCATGGTATCTCATTAGTTCCATAGTTCTCATTAGTGCCATGGTATCTCATTAATGCCATTGTATCTCATTAGTGTCATTGTATCTCATTAATGCCATGGTATCTCATTAGTGCCATGATATCTCATTAGTGCCATGGTATCTCATTAGTGCCATGGTATCTCATTAATGCCATTGTATCTCATTAGTGTCATTGTATCTCATTAGTGCCATGGTATCTCATTAGTGCCATGGTATCTCATTAGTGCCATGGTATCTCATTAATGCCATTGTATCTCATTAATGCCATTGTATCTCATTAGTGTCATTGTATCTCATTAGTGTCATTGTATCTCATTAGTGCCATGGTATCTCATTAGTGTCATGGTATCTCATTAGTTCCATAGTATCTCATTAGTGCCATAGTATCTCATTAGTGCCTTGGTATCTCATTAGTGCCATGGTATCTCATTAGTGTCATGGTATCTCATTAGTTCCATAGTTCTCATTAGTGCCATGGTATCTCATTAATGCCATTGTATCTCATTAGTGTCATTGTATCTCATTAATGCCATGGTATCTCATTAGTTCCATGATATCTCATTAGTGCCATGGTATCTCATTAGTGCCATGGTATCTCATTAATGCCATTGTATCTCATTAGTGTCATTGTATCTCATTAGTGCCATGGTATCTCATTAGTGCCATGGTATCTCATTAGTGCCATGGTATCTCATTAATGCCATTGTATCTCATTAATGCCATTGTATCTCATTAGTGTCATTGTATCTCATTAGTGTCATTGTATCTCATTAGTGCCATGGTATCTCATTAGTGTCATGGTATCTCATTAGTTCCATGTTATGTCATTAGTGCCTAGTATCTCATTAGTGCCATGGTATATCATTAGTGCCATAGTATCTCATTAGTGCCATGGTATCTCATTAGTGCCATGGTATCTCATTAATGCCATTGTATCTCATTAGTGCCATGGTATCTCATTAGTACCATGGTATTTCATTAGTTCCATGGTATCTCATTAGTGCCATAGTATCTTATTAGTGCCATGGTATCTCATTAGTGCCATGGTATCTCATTAGTGCCATTATATGCCATTAGTGCCATGATATCTCATTAGTGCCATGGTATCTCATTAGTTCCATAGTTCTCATTAGTGCCATGGTATCTCATTAGTGCCATGGTATCTCATTAGTGACATGGTATCTCATTAGTGCCATGGTATCTCATTAATGCCATTGTATCTCATTAATGCCATTGTATCTCATTAGTGTCATTGTATCTCATTAGTGTCATTGTATCTCATTAGTGCCATGGTATCTCATTAGTGTCATGGTATCTCATTAGTGCCATGGTATCTCATTAGTGCCATGGTATCTCATTAGTGCTATGGTATCTCATTAGTACCATGGTATCTCATTAGTGCCATGGTATCTCATTAGTGCCATGGTATCTCATTAGTGACATGGTATCTCATTAGTGCCATGGTATCTCATTAGTGCCACTGTATCTCATTAGTGCCATGGTATCTCATTAGTGCCATGGTATTTCATTAGTTCCATGGTATCTCATTAGTGCCATAGTATCTTATTAGTGCCATGGTATCTCATTAGTGCCATGATATCTCATTAGTGCCATAGTATCTTATTAGTGCCATGGTATCTCATTAGTGCCATGGTATCTCATTAGTGCCATGGTATCTCATTACTGCCATGATATCTCATTAGTAACATGCTATCTCATTAGTGCCATGGTATCTCATTAGTGCCATGGTATCTCATTAATGCCATGGTATCTAATTAGTTCCATGATATGTCATTAGTGCCTAGTATCTCATTAGTGCCATGGTATATCATTAGTGCCATAGAATCTCATTAGTGCCATGGTATCTCATTAGTGCCATGGTATCTCATTAGTGCCATGGTATCTCATTAATGCCATTGTATCTCATTAGTGTCATTGTATCTCATTAATGCCATGGTATCTCATTAGTGCCATGCTATCTCACTAGTGCCATGGTATCTCATTAATGCCATTGTATCTCATTAGTGTCATTGTATCTCATTAATGCCATTGTATCTCATTAGTGTCATTGTATCTCATTAGTGTCATTGTATCTCATTAGTACCATGGTATCTCATTAATGCCATGGTATCTCATTAGTGCCATGCTATCTCACTAGTGCCATGGTATCTCATTAATGCCATTGTATCTCATTAGTGTCATTGTATCTCATTAATGCCATGGTATCTCATTAGTGTCATTGTATCTCATTAGTGCCATGGTATCTCATTAGTGCCATAGTATCTCATTAGTGCCATGCTATCTCACTAGTGCCATGGTATCTCATTAATGCCATTGTATCTCATTAGTGTCATTGTATCTCATTAATGCCATGGTATCTCATTAGTGCCATGGTATCTCATTAATGCCATTGTATCTCATTAGTGTCATTGTATCTCATTAATGCCATGGTATCTCATTAGTGCCATGGTATCTCATTAATGCCATTGTATCTCATTAGTGCCATGATATATCATTAATGCCATGACACCTCATTAGTGCCATGGTATCTCATTAGTGCCATGCTATCTCACTAGTGCCATGGTATCTCATTAATGCCATTGTATCTCATTAGTGTCATTGTATCTCATTAATGCCATGGTATCTCATTAGTGCCATGGTATCTCATTAATGCCATTGTATCTCATTAGTGTCATTGTATCTCATTAATGCCATGGTATCTCATTAGTGCCATGGTATCTCATTAATGCCATTGTATCTCATTAGTGCCATGATATATCATTAATGCCATGACACCTCATTAGTTCCATGGTATCTCATTAGTGCCATGATATCTCATTAGTGCCATGATATCTCATTAGTGCCATTGTATCTCATTAGTGCCATGGTATCTCATTAGTGCCATGCTATCTCACTAGTGCCATGGTATCTCATTAATGCCATTGTATCTCATTAGTGTCATTGTATCTCATTAATACCATGGTATCTCATTAGTGCCATGGTATCTCATTAATGCCATTGTATCTCATTAGTGTCATTGTATCTCATTAATGCCATGGTATCTCATTAGTTCCATGGTATCTCATTAATGCCATTGTATCTCATTAGTGCCATGATATATCATTAATGCCATGACACCTCATTAGTGGCATGGTATCTCATTAGTGCCATGGTATCTCATTAGTGTCATGGTATCTCATTAGTTCCATAGTATCTCATTAGTGCCATGATATATCATTAGTGCCATGGTATCTCATTAGTGCCACTGTATCTCATTAGTGCCATGGTATCTCATTAGTGACATGGTATCTCATTAGTGCCATGGTATCTCATTAGTGCCACTGTATCTCATTAGTGCCATGGTATCTCATTAGTGCCATGGTATTTCATTAGTTCCATGGTATCTCATTAGTGCCATAGTATCTTATTAGTGCCATGGTATCTTATTAGTGCCATGGTATCTCATTAGTGGCATGGTATCTCATTAGTGCCATGGTATCTCATTAGTGCCATGGTATCTCATTAGTGCCATGGTATCTCATTAGTGCCATAGTATCTTATTAGTGCCATGGTATCTCATTAATGCCATTGTATCTCATTAGTGCCATGATATATCATTAATGCCATGACACCTCATTAGTGGCATGGTATCTCATTAGTGCCATGGTATCTCATTAGTGCCATGGTATCTCATTAGTGTCATGGTATCTCATTAGTTCCATAGTATCTCATTAGTGCCATAGTATCTCATTAGTGCCTTGGTATCTCATTAGTGCCATGGTATCTCATTAGTGTCATGGTATCTCATTAGTTCCATAGTATCTCATTAGTGCCATGATATATCATTAATGCCATGACACCTCATTAGTGGCATGGTATCTCATTAGTGCCATGGTATCTCATTAGTGCCTTGGTATCTCATTAGTGCCATGGTATCTCATTAGTGTCATGGTATCTCATTAGTTCCATAGTATCTCATTAGTGCCATGATATATCATTAGTGCCATGGTATCTCATTAGTGCCACTGTATCTCATTAGTGCCATGACACCTCATTAGTGGCATGGTATTTCATTATTGCCATGGTATCTCATTAGTGACATGGTATCTCATTAGTGCCATGGTATCTCATTAGTGCCACTGTATCTCATTAGTGCCATGGTATCTCATTAGTGACATGGTATCTCATTAGTTCCATGGTATCTCATTAGTGCCATAGTATCTTATTAGTTCCATGGTATCTCATTAGTGACATGGTATCTCATTAGTGCCATGGTATCTCATTAGTGCCACTGTATCTCATTAGTGCCATGGTATCTCATTAGTGCCATGGTATTTCATTAGTTCCATGGTATCTCATTAGTGCCATAGTATCTTATTAGTGCCATGGTATCTCATTAGTGCCATGGTATCTCATTAGTGCCATGGTATTTCATTAGTTCCATGGTATCTCATTAGAGCCATAGTATCTTATTAGTGCCATTGTATCTCATTAGTGCTATGGTATCTCATTAGTGCCATGATATCTCATTAGTGCCATGGTATCTCATTAGTGCCATGGTATCTCATTAGTACCATGGTATCTCATTAGTGCCATAGTATCTCATTAGTGCCTTGGTATCTCATTAGTGCCATGGTATATCATTAGTGTCATGGTATCTCATTAGTGCCATGGTATCTCATTAGTGCCATGGTATCTCATTAATGCCATGGTATCTCATTAGTGCCATGGTATCTCATTAGTGCCATGGTATCTCATTAATGCCATGACACCTCATTAGTGGCATGGTATCTCATTAGTGCCATGATATATCATTAATGCCATGACACCTCATTAGTGGCATGGTATCTCATTAGTGCCATGGTATCTCATTAGTGCCATGGTATCTCATTACTGCCATGATATCTCATTAGTAACATGCTATCTCATTAGTGCCATGGTATCTCATTAGTGCCATGGTATCTCATTAATGCCATGGTATCTAATTAGTTCCATGATATGTCATTAGTGCCTAGTATCTCATTAGTGCCATGGTATATCATTTTATCTCACATCACACTCACTATATATCGAACCTTCATTCGATGACCTCAATACTTCACTCAAGTTATCCCTTGACTTCCATGCCCCTGTTAAAATTTCTAAAACAAAAAAGATATTTCATCAGTCATGGTTTGGCTCTGAATTATCAACTCTTAAAAGGAAATTACGATCATATCAATTGAAGTTTTCTCGATCGAAATCACTGAATGATTTACAGTCCTTTAAAATGTATCGTAACATTTATCGTAGGAAATTATCTAATGTAAAATCTTTATTTGTTATTAATAAATTTCGTGATTTTGGAATCAACTCTAAACAGTCTTTTAAACTAGCTTTTTCTCTAATTGGCAAGAATAAAATTAAAAAACTTCCAGATTTACCCGAAAATGTACTTTGCTCATCATTTTCTAGTTTTTTCATACAAAAAACAAAAAATATCATAAATAATCTACCTCCTATGAGTAATAATTGCCAACCATCTTTATGTAAACATTTTTCATCATTTCACTGGTCCTGCTTTTCGCTTCCTAATCCTCTTGAAATCCAAACATTAATTATGTCCATTAAATCTCCATCCCCTCTAGATCCTATTCCTCTTACATTACTACGTTCTTCTATTTCATACTTGATAATTCCTATTACTAATATATTTCGCTCATCGCTTATCTCCTCAGTTGTTCCTCCAAGTATGAAACAAGCATATATTACTCCAATTATTAAGAAGTCTACTCTTGATTCCTCTATTCTATCTAATTATCGTCCAATTTCTCAACTATCATCCCTTTCTAAAACTCTTGAGCGCATTGTAAGTAAACAATTAGTTCATTATATAACTTCTAATTCGATAGCTGATCCTTTACAAAGTGCTTATCTTCCTAATCGTGGAACGGAAACAGCGCTTAATTTGATTTTTAATGATATAATACTGTCGCTAGACAAAAAAATGCCATGCTACTTAATATTACTTGATCTATCTAGTGCTTTTGACACTCTGGATCATACAATTTTATCATGTCGGCTTAAAGAGATAGGTATTCATGGACAGGTGCACAATTGGTTAATGTCTTTTGTAACATCTCGTTTTTCATCAATTAAGATTAATGAGAATTTTTCAAAATCATTTATGCACACTCATGGTGTTCCTCAAGGATCTGTTCTGGGCCCAATACTTTTCTTGATTTATATATTACCTGTTTCTTCTATTTTTAAAAAATATCCTTACATTCACTATCATCTATATGCTGATGATTTACAGCTTTATACTTCCTTTCCTCAATCTACTGATCACGCTATAATCCAATACAACATTAAAAACTGTATTACTGATATACAAAATTGGTTCACTAGTAATTCATTATCCTTAAATGTCTCAAAAACTGATACTATTTTATTCTCTAAAATACCTTCAATTGTTAAAATAACTGATAGTTTTCTTGCCACGCTGCCTTTATCTAATAAAATCACAACACTCGGTATAACAATTGACTCTATTATGAAATATGACAGTCACATTCTTAATGTTATTCGTACTGCTAATTATTATTTATATAATATACATAAGGCTCGTGCTAAGCTCTCCTTTGATATCACTAAATCACTTATATATTCATTGGTTTTTAGTAGATTCGACTACTGCAATTCACTTTTTGTTTTTGTCCCTGATAATATTATGATAAAATTCGAAAAAATTCAAAGGAGAGCTGTTCGTGTTTTATATAAAATTAAAAATAATATAAATACTAATACGGGTAGTAACTATATATCTATATCACATATTATGTTAACCCTTGGTTGGCTCAGATATCGTGATCTTTGTAAACTAAAATTGTTATGTTTAGCTCATAAAGCTATCTACACGGGTGAACCTAAGTATCTGGCTGAATTATTATCAATTGCTACCAGTAGCAGACCAAGACGGGATTGCCATGCAATGAAACTTGTTTTGCCTCATACAAATTCATGTTTTGGTAACTCTGCTTTTTCTGTTGCGGTACCAACTCTATGGAATTTACTTCCGAATATTATTCGTACGACAACTTCTCGATCTCAATTCAAAAGTAGACTCTTTAAACATTATTTAGTGAAATGAATATATATTTTGCGATTACTGTTATCTTCGTTTATATGTTATATTATTATATTATTATTATTATTATTATTATTGTTATGACGTCGAAAAATGATTTTCATTTATGAAGTCTCTAAACAAATAAATAAATTAGTGCCATAGTATCTCATTAGTGCCATGGTATCTCATTAGTGCCATGGTATCTCATTAGTGCCATGGTATCTCATTAGTACCACTGTATCTCATTAGTGCCATGGTATCTCATTAGTGCCATGGTATTTCATTAGTTCCATGGTATCTCATTAGTGCCATAGTATCTTATTAGTGCCATGGTATCTCATTAGTGCCATGATATCTCATTAGTGCCATGGTGTCTCATTAGTGCCATTATATGCCATTAGTGCCATTGTATCTCATTAGTGCCATGGTATCTCATTAGTTCCATAGTTCTCATTAGTGCCATGGTATCTCATTAATGCCATTGTATCTCATTAGTGTCATTGTATCTCATTAATGCCATGGTATCTCATTAGTGCCATGATATCTCATTAGTGCCATGGTATCTCATTAGTGCCATGGTATCTCATTAATTCCATTGTATCTCATTAGTGTCATTGTATCTCATTAGTGCCATGGTATCTCATTAGTGCCATGGTATCTCATTAGTGCCATGGTATCTCATTAATGCCATTGTATCTCATTAATGCCATTGTATCTCATTAGTGTCATTGTATCTCATTAGTGTCATTGTATCTCATTAGTGCCATGGTATCTCATTAGTGTCATGGTATCTCATTAGTTCCATAGTATCTCATTAGTGCCATAGTATCTCATTAGTGCCTTGGTATCTCATTAGTGCCATGGTATCTCATTAGTGTCATGGTATCTCATTAGTTCCATAGTATCTCATTAGTGCCATGATATATCATTAATGCCATGACACCTCATTAGTGGCATGGTATCTCATTAGTGCCATGGTATCTCATTAGTGCCATGGTATCTCATTACTGCCATGATATCTCATTAGTAACATGCTATCTCATTAGTGCCATGGTATCTCATTAGTGCCATGGTATCTCATTAATGCCATGGTATCTAATTAGTTCCATGATATGTCATTAGTGCCTAGTATCTCATTAGTGCCATGGTATATCATTAGTGCCATAGTATCTCAGCAGGCGACAGCATAGAAAAGATAATTATCTTCATCTGAAGCCTTTTAGAGGAAACAATAATATAATGAATTTAATAATTCACATGATATATATATATATATATACAACTTTCTTCTAATAAATATTATTATTATTATTATTATTATTATCTCATTAGTGCCATGGTATCTCATTAGTGCCATGGTATCTCATTAGTGCCATGGTATCTCATTAGTGCCATGGTATCTCATTAGTGCCATGGTATCTCATTAGTGCCATGGTATCTCATTAGTGTCATGGTATTTCATTAGTTCCATGGTATCTCATTAGTGCCATAGTATCTTATTAGTGCCATGGTATCTCATTAGTGCCATGATATCTCATTAGTGCCATGGTGTCTCATTAGTGCAATTATATGCCATTAGTGCCATTGTATCTCATTAGTGCCATGGTATCTCATTAGTTCCATAGTTCTCATTAGTGCCATGGTATCTCATTAATGCCATTGTATCTCATTAGTGTCATTGTATCTCATTAATGCCATGGTATCTCATTAGTGCCATGATATCTCATTAGTGCCATGGTATCTCATTAGTGCCATGGTATCTCATTAATGCCATTGTATCTCATTAGTGTCATTGTATCTCATTAGTGCCATGGTATCTCATTAGTGCCATGGTATCTCATTAGTGCCATGGTATCTCATTAATGCCATTGTATCTCATTAATGCCATTGTATCTCATTAGTGTCATTGTATCTCATTAGTGTCATTGTATCTCATTAGTGCCATGGTATCTCATTAGTGTCATGGTATCTCATTAGTTCCATAGTATCTCATTAGTGTCATTGTATCTCATTAATGCCATGGTATCTCATTAGTGCCATGATATCTCATTAGTGCCATGGTATCTCATTAGTGCCATGGTATCTCATTAATGCCATTGTATCTCATTAGTGTCATTGTATCTCATTAGTGCCATGGTATCTCATTAGTGCCATGGTATCTCATTAGTGCCATGGTATCTCATTAATGCCATTGTATCTCATTAATGCCATTGTATCTCATTAGTGTCATTGTATCTCATTAGTGTCATTGTATCTCATTAGTGCCATGGTATCTCATTAGTGTCATGGTATCTCATTAGTTCCATAGTATCTCATTAGTGCCATAGTATCTCATTAGTGCCTTGGTATCTCATTAGTGCCATGGTATCTCATTAGTGTCATGGTATCTCATTAGTTCCATAGTATCTCATTAGTGCCACTGTATCTCATTAGTGCCATGGTATCTCATTAGTGCCATGGTATGTCATTAGTTCCATGGTATCTCATTAGTGCCATAGTATCTTATTAGTGCCATGGTATCTCATTAGTTCCATGATATGTCATTAGTGCCTAGTATCTCATTAGTGCCATGGTATATCATTAGTGCCATAGTATCTCATTAGTGCCATGGTATCTCATTAGTGCCATGGTATCTCATTAATGCCATTGTATCTCATTAGTGCCATGGTATCTCATTAATGCCATGGTATCTCATTAGTGCCATGATATCTCATTAGTGCCATGGTATCTCATTAGTGCCATGCTATCTCACTAGTGCCATGGTATCTCATTAATGCCATTGTATCTCATTAGTGTCATTGTATCTCATTAATGCCATGGTATCTCATTAGTGCCATGGTATCTCATTAATGCCATTGTATCTCATTAGTGTCATTGTATCTCATTAGTGCCATGGTATCTCATTAGTGATATGTTATCTCATTAGTGCCATGGTATCTTATTAATTACAAGGTATCTCATTAGTATTAAAAATATTAAAAAGAAGAACAAAAAATAAATATAAAATAAGATGTGAATATTCCAATTATTAAAATGTAACTATCGATTACAAAAATAATGATAACATATGTATTAATAGTAATACTAAATAATAATTTAGAAAAAAAAATAAATTCATAAAAATGTTGACATAAAATTTACTATTTTGTTGCCAAAAAACATCTAAAATTTATATGGATTATTTTGTATATGGTAAGTATATTATGTTAATATAACATGTTTATTTATCAAGTATATGTATTTATATTTAAAAAATAAAATATATTTTCACTTTAATAAAATTAGGATTTTTTGAAATTCTAAAAAATTCCTGTAAATATCCAGATAATTTTTTTTAAATTGTATTCTATATATATTTTATTCTATTAAAATATGATCAAAATATATTCATTATAAAGGTTTAAATCCTTATATTTCATAATTTATGTTATATATATATATATATATATATATATAGTAATTATGTTAAAGATCATAGGACATAACCTATAGGTTATCATATATGATCTGATAAATAACCTATGATCTCATAACCGACTCGACCAAATAAAAAACATGAAGTGTGATTTATTATTATGGTGTATTAACTTTTAATTTCCTATTATCACCCGTATCGTCCGATGGAAAAATATGTCTTCAAATAATATTTACAAATGATATTATATAATTGTGTATAACAAAGTGATCGACTCGAAGAAAACCGAATCGAAGTGCCATTAGAGCCATATGGGTATAAGTGAAAACGTATCATATAAGTTCATGGATGGGATGAAAAGACTCTACCAAAATAACAATAATAACAAAATATTATTTAGTAGGGGAAAGTAACCTAATACGGAAATTTTAACAATAAATGATCTTAACATTTTATGACTCATTATTTGTATTCAAAAATTATAATATATTAATATTATATGATTATAGATATAATTGTGATTTTAAAATTGTATTTAATCTTTTAATTATATAGATAACGGGGTGTCCATATTCGGTACCCATGTCCGAATAAGGACACTCCATGTTATAATACGGACACCCTATATACCACTATATAAACTCTATATTATTGATGAATCAATTAGTAAAATTTCAATTACATTATTTATAATTAATTTTATGAGTAATTTATTATAATTTAATTAGTTAATAATTTATTTATTTTATTATTTTTTTAATTAATAATACAATTTAAGTATCTAAATAATACAAATTTTAGATTTACATTTATTGGTGGTATTAATATTATAACGCATGCATTTTTATGAAAATCAGAATAGTTCATACGCTGCGCGATTATTAGTTATAGGGTGTCCGACGGGCACTGTCCGTATTAAGACATCTAGAATGTCATATTAAGGACTTATATTACCTCTAGATATATGCTTATAACTTATTATAACTTAATGAATATTTTATAACAAATATAGAAATTTTATATATATAATTTTAGAATACTTTATTTTTTAATAATTGTGGTATATTTAATATTTTAATATATTTAATTTTTATATTATCGATACATTTGTATATTCTTGAGAAGGTTTTAAGTTGACATTTTTTTTCATAAATTTAATATCGTAATAATAAAATTAGTTTATTGGATATATCAGAAATATTTTGAATAATTAAAAAATAAAAAATACTTTTTTAGATTATAATCTATAAATAATTATTTATATAATTATGAATATTTCTTTAAACATTTTTGTGTAGGCTTTATGGTTTCTGAGATAACGAAGGTATCCGTATTCGGGCACTGTTCGTTTCGGTTACTTTCCCCTATATAATTATTATCAACTATGGTAATATACAGATTGTAACTTAGATTATAGCGGAAAATGATGAGAAGATATTTAAAGTTATTAACAATAACGAAATATCATTTAACATATAAAATTATGGTGAGTTAATATAACCAATTCAACAACATATTTAGTAGGTGCCACTTCCAGTTCCCAATCATCCACTCATAGGGAGTGGTTAAAACTTCTTGAATATAGACAACATCGTTAGCTTAAAAGTTAATAGCCAGTTTATTATCATCTGTAAATAAAGAAATGTTAAAACAGGTTAATCAATCACTGTTGGTAATTACTTTTGTAAATTAAGAAAAGCAGTGGACCTATAACAGAGAGATAAGAGAGATACACCATGATTGGCAGGTTCATAATTATTATTTATATTATTAACTGTTGATAGAATAATATCTATTTGATAAATAGGAAGGGAACCAATTAAAGACACCACATTTAATATCATAAGTGTATAGTTTATATATGGGAAAGTCTCCGATTACCGACCCCCTCCTAATACCGACACCCTCTCGTATCTTAGTAACTATAAGGGATATCAAAAAATTATATATACACGAACTGTTAGTAATTTAATGATAAATATGAATAAGTATTTTGTTTAAAAAAATATTTAATCCTACAATTGTTATTTGATCAAATGTAATATTCTGTTTTCACTTTTTAAATATTTGAATAATAACTTTTTTTAAATCATTATAAATACATTATTAATTAAAAGAAAACTTAATTTTGTGCATAATATTGTAGATCAATAAAATGTTTATAACTATTAGAAAAATAATTAAATTTGTATTAATAGTAATCAATATATCTTAATGATAGCAACCCATATGATTTTCCTATTACCTACCCCCTAAATTACCCTAATACCGACCCCATGTGATTTATTATATCCAATCAAAATAGATCCGTATTTTACTTTAAAATTTGTCGTACATTGTTTATGTATCATTGATATAGATGTAGGATTCATGATTCCAGTTGATTATATACATATTGATTAATAAATAAATATTAAATAATAATATACACTATTTTAATAAAATTACTATAAAATTTAAATTTATATTTAATATTACTATTAAAACATAAATTCAATACAAAATAAATTGCGTGCATGTTATAATTAATTATATTTATGTATATCTGCTATTTTATTGGATATTATAATGCTACAATTATTTATACCACTATTATTTTAGGGGGTCGGTATTAGGCACATATATCCGATTACCGACCCTCTGTTTATTCTTGTAACTATAATTATATCAAACATTTAAAATAGCCACATTATTCATTGCCATAATATTACCCTAATTACAAAATGTCATATACATATATTTAATATTTAATAAGTTATTACAAATAATCATTTAGGATTCGGTAATCGGGGACTTTTCCCTAATAGCTTTGAATGAGCTACGTTAGTAAAAGCATTAACCATATATCTATATAAGTGATAACAGATATCTGCTATATACGATATATATCATATATGAATTTCGTAATTTAAAGATTTTATTATAAAAATTAAGTAATTGTAATTCAGTAGACTGATCAGATAAGAAACCTTATTTATATCCAGTTAATATTTCATTAGAGAATAACTATAGGGTAGATAGTATTATAGTATATTAACATAGTATAGTATACTGAGCTATTAAGATACTGACATGTATGTAGTTAGAGGCAAGAGAATGATCACCATTTGTTAATAAGGAACTATGTAAGCTTTTGTTTCATGTACTTGGAAGAGTTGATAAAGGTATCAGTTGATAACATATTAGTGATAACTATTAGTGATAAGATAAACGATAACTAAGTTCGTATGAAAATGTCTTTAATTCAAGTGGCTTTAGATGAGGGCAACATGATTCAGGGCAATTATAAGAAAGTAGATCTACGTATCAGGTGATGATGATAATGTAATCATTGAAATATAAATAGAGCACGTGATAGAACTATAACTGTTTTTTAGAACACAATTGTTACGTAATAAGTTATATATTATATATATATATATATATATATATATATATCTCATAAATATTATAATTAATTTGAATACATATTTTAAATACGTGTTATAAAATATCGTTTTCACTTAGGTTATATAATATATAGAGATATAATTGTATATAAAATGATAGATACATGATTATATTAGTACTTGATCATTCAATTTTTTATTTTATTTTAGGATTTTATTTTTTTTTTAATCTGAATTTTCAACTTTTTGAGAGAAAATCCTTAATAATAAATGAACTACTTTATAATTACAATATAAATGTATCGATACTATTCATTGTAACAATTCGTTTATAGACATTGTGACGTCATTCAACGATCGTATTAACGCTAAACAAGTTAAAGAAGTGCCACAATACATCACTAGGCGTCAGGAGGTATCGTCTAGAAAAGGGGAGACAGGGTTGCATCGGGTTTTTGTGTCGAAGCATTCCGTCGATAAGTGATCTTTCGGCGTAAAATATTCGCGAATATAAATTATTCAGCGATTCTCGACGCGCCTCTCATCGAATCGGATAACGAATCGTCGAATCGGATGCCGGTTTAGCGATTCGGTGAAATGGGGGGCGTCGTGGCGGCTCGAATGTTCGCGTAACGCGCGTTATTCTAGTGGTCCCGATACCCCATCATCTTCATCGTCCCACTCGTCCGCCCACTCGTCCGCCTACTCCACCTCTTCCTCCTCCTCATCTTCCATATCGGCGGTAAGTCGATAAAATGCACTTGCGTCGGCCAGCACCGGCGCTGCAATACGGCGTTTCGGGCGAGTACTTACGCGGCGCGTCTATTTACCGCCCACTACGAGCGCACCGCCCACATCGACCGCCCACCGTAGTAGCGCGATGGTGGCGACGCGGTGAGGTGGTGGCAGTGTCAGCGGGTATTGATTATCGTCACGAAAGTGAATCTACCACGGAATTATGGATCGACGCCATTGTTTGTTATATAATCTAATGCATTATTGATATTCACAATATTATATATATATGTATATATAATATATATATATATATGTATATATAATATATATATATATATATATATATATATATATATATATTATATATATGTGCATAAATATAAGTGGATCTGAGTATGTATAAATGGACAAACGTGTGTCCGCTTCATACGAAATGTGATATAACACACATATGTACACTGTACTGTTGTTAACGACATGGCGGTGCATTGTTTAAACACTGTAACGGCGATGTGCACTGCTATTAATTATACATTATTTATATATATTATATTAATTAATCGACAGAATTAAAACTAATTTAATATATATATGTATATATATATATATTTATGTTTAGTAGATTATTATTTCAACACACACACACACACACACATATATATATATATATATATATATATATATATATATATATATATACAGTCAACTCTCGGTAAGTCGGACTATGGATAAGTCGGACTTCTCGATAAGTCGGACACATTTAGTTGGTTTGTTTGGATTTGTATCTAGTTCAATGTTAAATTAATCAGATAAGTGGGATAAGTTGGATTGGATAATTCGGAATTTTCTATAAGTCGGACACATATTATTGTCATTTTTATGATTTTTATACTGGATAAGTCGGACTTTTTATAAATTATCAGAAATATTTACTTTAAATAATGTATATTATTATTTTAGTAAGTAATATTATTGAATAAAATATTTTATGTTGCTGATTGTTGCATGCAATTATGCAATTATGCATAATTCCACATTTCGGTAACCCTTTAACTCAAGCTGCGCATCTCATGTCTTATTTGCATGATATTCTGAATCTCGGATAAGTCGGACATCTCGCTAAGTCGGACACTTTTTTCGGTTCCTTGCGAGTCCGACTTATCGGGAGTTGACTGTATATATATATATATATACATATATATAAATATATATATATATATATATATATATATATATTTAATACAAATAATATGTATTTAATTAACAACGAATACAAATAGCGGATGCACATATTAAGAAGTCATAGACGTGTACAATGTACACTGTACATTTTATAATAATTGTGAGGGGTCCCGGACAATAACAAACAAAATTTAATATTTTTGTCAGTTTTTGAGTTTTTATATATCGTTTATTAAGTTCTTGATAAACACAATAGAAAAAGCAAGAACTACCTGGGATAGAACACGTGCCATCTAGCTTTTACACACATATATATATATATATATGTAGTAATAACATACAAAGTTTAAAAAAATCTGATTCCTACGACGATGTTATTATAGGAATCGGATTCAAATTGATTCGAAAATAGATTCCCGTAAAGTTTGTTTAGAAAACGGTTTATAAAAACGATTCCTACAATTATCATGCAGGAATCGATATTATCGATTTCTAAACTAATTATTGAGAATCGGTTTAAATTATTGATGTAAATATTACTTAAGTTATAGGTATATTATTTTTTATTCAATTATTAATGATTATTGTAATCTTATATTTAAGTTAATATACTGATTTTAATAAATAAAATATTATTTTTAAAACAAAATTATATAAGTGAAACATTGAACTACAATTTTAATCATAATTATATTGATAATACAATTGGAAATCATGTTGAACTAATTGCTCAATATTGAATGTATTTATTGATTAAATATTGTATTCAATATTATAATATTATTATTATTGAATTTAAGTTTTAAATATAACTTAAATGAAATTATATAATACATTATAATATATGAGTTAATATTTTGCTACGATACTAATATTTATTTTAATATTATATTTTACATCTAAACTTACGTTCAACTTACATCAACAACTATGTTAAACCGATTCCTAGAGTATACTCGGTTTTAGATCTATTCCTAAACTTGTTATAGGAATCGGTTAATTTAAAACCGATTCCTGCACTATTACAATTGACCAAAATTTATTAATATAGGAATTGGTTAATTGTAATAGTTTAGGAATCGGTTTTAAATTAACCGATTCCTATAGCAAGTTTAGGAATAGATCTAAAACCGATTATCATTAAGACACTCGGGAAACGATACAAACGCACATAGGAATCGTACGTTGTTAACCGGGTACGCACGTGATCGTATTAGGACACCGTTGTCATGTAGTCAGCGAACATACAATCGCGTGGCTCTCGTGTGATATATCATTATTACTATTCGTATTACATAATAGGCCGATTGTCTACTAATTGTGTACCTATTCGGTATAACGCGTGTGTATCTATTAGAAGAGCGGTTAATGAGCTCGCGTCCAACACTTCGCCGTATTCTAATCGACTTCCGGATAATATGTGTACGATTATAGCTCACGCACACGCGCGCGCCTGTACTGCAGTGCACATGCGCGCGTGAATACTTCTGTTTGTATAGCCTTAACCCCTATAGCCGTAACCCCTATAGCTTTAACCCCTATAGCCTTAACCCCTATAGCCGTAACCCCTATAGCCTTAACCCCTATAGCCGTAACCCCTATAGCCTTAACCCCTATAGCCTTAACCACTATAGCCTTAACCCCTATAGCCTTAACCCATATAGCCGTAACCCCTATAGCCTTAACCCCTATAGCCTTAACCCCTATAGCCTTAACCCCTATAGCCTTAACCCCTATAGCCTTAACCCCTATAGCTGTAACCCCTATAGCCTTAACCCCTATAGCCGTAACCCCTATAGCCTTAACCCCTATAGCCTTAACCCCTATAGCCGTAACCCCTATAGCCTTAACCCCTATAGCCTTAACCCCTATAGCCGTAACCCCTATAGCCTTAACCCCTATAGCCTTAACCCCTAATGTAGTCAGAGATAGTTGACAAATTAGTGGTCATTAATGTATTGATTTCAATTATGTTTAGGATACTATATAAATAAGTGAATACATATATAATATAAATATGTAAGGGTAATGCCAGGGTAATTATAGAAGCAGTGCTGCTATCGATACAATTACCCCTATATATGCATTTGTAATATATTAAAAAAATATAAATATCGTTATTGATTTATCAACTATTACTATCGTTATTGATTTATTGATTTATTGTAACCTAAATATATATATATATTTATTATATTATAATATCGTAAATACAGTTATCATGTTAATAAATAACTATTTGAGATATAAATACATATATCCTAAAGTAAATATATTTCTTAAATGAATTTTTAATAGTATAAAATTGGAAATATATATATTATATATAATAATATTATAATATTATTCTAATATAATAATATTATACTAATATAATAATATTATACTAATATAATAATATTATACTAATATAATAATATTATACTAATATAATAATATTATACTAATATAATAATAATATACTAATATAATAATACTAATAATATATACGCTACACGTAATAATGGTATTCATTATCAGCTTATTTGTAAGCGACTTTATTATTTTCATTATTCGGAATAATGAATGTAGCAACTCCATTCATGGTAATTGGGAAAATACATTTTATAAAGTCATTAATGACAAGGCCGACGTTTTGTGAATCTCGGGAGATAGTTATAATCATAGTGACAATATATTGTCACTTATACGTAGACATTATAATGTCTAAAGGGGTTGATATGTTGAATACGGTAATCTCTTAGAGTGTTAATCTGAGGCCACTATTCGCCACTATTCGCGAGTAATAATCGCGGTATTTATGGACCGAATATGTAATGCGAACACTTGCGAATATTTTATCGAAAACTATTTGCAAAATCGAACAGTTTTAATCTATAAAAACTGCGATCATTATTCGCGAATAGTTGAGAATATTCATAAGTGATGACTCATCTTTATATTATAGTTACCTAGATGCTATCTGAAGGGATCTATACACGTATGAAGTCTGTACACTCTATTAATTCTGAGTTAATCGAAGTAGATAGGTAAGTATGTAGGTAAGTAGGTAATTAAGTAGGTAGGTAAGTAGGTAATTAAGTAGGTAGGTAAGTAGGTAATTAAGTAGGTAGGTAAGTAGGTAATTAAGTAGGTAGGTAAGTAGGTAGGTAAGTAGGTAGGTAAGTAGGTAGGTAAGTAGGTAGGTAAGTATGTAATTAAGTAGGTAGGTAAGTAGGTAGGTAAGTAGGTAGGTAAGTAGGTAGGTAAGTAGGTAATTAAGTAGGTAATTAAGTAGGTAGGTAAGTAGGTAATTAAGTAGGTAGGTAAGTAGGTAGGTAAGTAGGTAATTAAGTAGGTAGGTAAGTAGGTAGGTAAGTAGGTAGGTAAGTAGGTAGGTAAGTAGGTAATTAAGTAGGTAATTAAGTAGGTAGGTAAGTAGGTAATTAAGTAGGTAGGTAAGTAGGTAGGTAAGTAGGTAGGTAAGTAGGTAATTAAGTAGGTAATTAAGTAGGTAGGTAAGTAGGTAGGTAAGTAGGTAGGTAAGTAGGTAGGTAAGTAGGTAGGTAAGTAGGTAATTAAGTAGGTAGGTAAGTAGGTAGGTAAGTAGGTAATTAAGTATGTAGGTAAGTATGTAGGTAAGTAGGTAGGTAAGTAGGTAATTAAGTAGGTAGGTAAGTAGGTAGGTAAGTAGGTAGGTAAGTAGGTAGGTAAGTAAGTAATTAAGTAGGTAATTAAGTAGGTAGGTAAGTAGGTAATTAAGTAGGTAATTAAGTAGGTAGGTAAGTAGGTAATTAAGTAGGTAGGTAAGTATGTAGGTAAGTAGGTAGGTAAGTAGGTAATTAAGTAGGTAGGTAAGTAGGTAGGTAAGTAGGTAGGTAAGTAGGTAGGTAAGTAGGTAATTAAGTAGGTAATTAAGTAGGTAGGTAAGTAGGTAATTAAGTAGGTAGGTAAGTAGGTAGGTAAGTAGGTAATTAAGTAGGTAGGTAAGTAGGTAGGTAAGTAGGTAATTAAGTAGGTAGGTAAGTAGGTAGGTAAGTAGGTAGGTAAGTAGGTAGGTAAGTAGGTAGGTAGGTAAGCAAGTAATTAAGTAGGTAGGTAAGTAGGTAATTAAGTAGGTAGGTAAGTATGTAGGTAAGTAGGTAGGTAAGTAGGTAATTAAGTGTGTAGGTAAGTAGGTAGGTAAGTAGGTAGGTAAGTAGGTAGGTAAGTAGGTAATTAAGTAGGTAATTAAGTAGGTAGGTAAGTAGGTAGGTAAGTAGGTAATTAAGTAGGTAGGTAAGTAGGTAGGTAAGTAGGTAGGTAAGTAGGTAGGTAAGTAGGTAGGTAAGTAGGTAGGTAAGTAGGTAATTAAGTAGGTAGGTAAGTAGGTAGGTAAGTAGGTAATTAAGTAGGTAGGTAAGTAGGTAGGTAAGTAGGTAGGTAAGTAGGTAGGTAAGTAGGTAGGTAAGTAGGTAATTAAGTAGGTAATTAAGTAGGTAGGTAAGTAGGTAGGTAAGTAGGTAATTAAGTAGGTAGGTAAGTAGGTAATTAAGTAGGTAGGTAAGTATGTAGGTAAGTAGGTAGGTAAGTAGGTAATTAAGTATGTAGGTAAGTAGGTAGGTAAGTAGGTAGGTAAGTAGGTAGGTAAGTAGGTAGGTAAGTAGGTAGGTAAGTAGGTAGGTAAGTAGGTAATTAAGTAGGTAGGTAAGTAGGTAGGTAAGTAGGTAATTAAGTAGGTAGGTAAGTAGGTAGGTAAGTAGGTAATTAAGTAGGTAGGTAAGTAGGTAGGTAAGTAGGTAATTAAGTAGGTAGGTAAGTAGGTAGGTAAGTAGGTAGGTAAGTAGGTAATTAAGTAGGTAGGTAAGTAGGTAGGTAAGTAGGTAGGTAAGTAGGTAGGTAAGTAGGTAATTAAGTAGGTAATTAAGTAGGTAGGTAAGTAGGTAATTAAGTAGGTAGGTAAGTAGGTAGGTAAGTAGGTAATTAAGTATGTAGGTAAGTAGGTAGGTAAGTAGGTAGGTAAGTAGGTAGGTAAGTAGGTAGGTAAGTAGGTAGGTAAGTAGGTAATTAAGTAGGTAATTAAGTATGTAGGTAAGTAGGTAATTAAGTAGGTAGGTAAGTAGGTAGGTAAGTAGGTAATTAAGTAGGTAGGTAAGTAGGTAGGTAAGTAGGTAATTAAGTAGGTAGGTAAGTAGGTAGGTAAGTAGGTAATTAAGTAGGTAGGTAAGTAGGTAGGTAAGTAGGTAATTAAGTAGGTAGGTAAGTAGGTAGGTAAGTAGGTAGGTAAGTAGGTAGGTAAATAGGTAGGTAAGTAGGTAATTAAGTAGGTAGGTAAGTAGGTAGGTAAGTAGGTAGATAAGTAGGTAATTAAGTAGGTAGGTAAGTAGGTAGGTAAGTAGGTAATTAAGTAGGTAGGTAAGTAGGTAATTTAGTAGGTAGGTAAGTAGGTAGGTAAGTAGGTAATTAAGTAGGTAGGTAAGTAGGTAGGTAAGTAGGTAATTAAGTAGGTAGGTAAGTAGGTAGGTAAGTAGGTAGGTAAGTAGGTAGGTAAGTAGGTAGGTAAGTAGGTAGGTAAGTAGGTAATTAAGTAGGTAGGTAAGTAGGTAGGTAAGTAGGTAGGTAAGTAGGTAGGTAAGTAGGTAGGTAAGTATATAATTAAGTAGGTAGGTAAGTAGGTAATTAAGTAGGTAGGTAAGTAGGTAGGTAAGTTGGTAATTAAGTAGGTAATTAAGTAGGTAGGTAAGTAGGTAGGTAAGTAGGTAATTAAGTAGGTAGGTAAGTAGGTAATTAAGTAGGTAGGTAAGTATGTAGGTAAGTAGGTAGGTAAGTAGGTAATTAAGTATGTAGGTAAGTAGGTAGGTAAGTAGGTAGGTAAGTAGGTAGGTAAGTAGGTAGGTAAGTAGGTAGGTAAGTAGGTAGGTAAGTAGGTAATTAAGTAGGTAATTAAGTAGGTAGGTAAGTAGGTAATTAAGTAGGTAGGTAAGTAGGTAATTAAGTATGTAGGTAAGTAGGTAGGTAAGTAGGTAGGTAAGTAGGTAGGTAAGTAGCTAGGTAAGTAGCTAGGTAAGTAGGTAATTAAGTAGGTAATTAAGTAGGTAGGTAAGTATGTAATTAAGTAGGTAGGTAAGTAGGTAGGTAAGTAGGTAATTAAGTAGGTAGGTAAGTAGGTAGGTAAGTAGGTAATTAAGTAGGTAGGTAAGTAGGTAGGTAAGTAGGTAATTAAGTAGGTAGGTAAGTAGGTAGGTAAGTAGGTAATTAAGTAGGTAGGTAAGTAGGTAGGTAAGTAGGTAATTAAGTAGGTAGGTAAGTAGGTAGGTAAGTAGGTAATTAAGTAGGTAGGTAAGTAGGTAGGTAAGTAGGTAGGTAAGTAGGTAGGTAAATAGGTAGGTAAGTAGGTAATTAAGTAGGTAGGTAAGTAGGTAGGTAAGTAGGTAGATAAGTAGGTAATTAAGTAGGTAGGTAAGTAGGTAGGTAAGTAGGTAATTAAGTAGGTAGGTAAGTAGGTAATTTAGTAGGTAGGTAAGTAGGTAGGTAAGTAGGTAATTAAGTAGGTAGGTAAGTAGGTAGGTAAGTAGGTAGGTAAGTAGGTAGGTAAGTAGGTAGGTAAGTAGGTAATTAAGTATGTAGGTAAGTAGGTAGGTAAGTAGGTAGGTAAGTAGGTAGGTAAGTAGGTAGGTAAGTAGGTAGGTAAGTAGGTAGGTAAGTAGATAATTAAGTAGGTAGGTAAGTAGGTAGGTAAGTAGGTAGGTAAGTAGGTAGGTAAGTAGGTAGGTAAGTAGGTAATTAAGTATGTAGGTAAGTAGGTAGGTAAGTAGGTAGGTAAGTAGGTAGGTAAGTAGGTAGGTAAGTAGGTAGGTAAGTAGATAATTAAGTAGGTAGGTAAGTAGGTAATTAAGTAGGTAGGTAAGTAGGTAATTAAGTATGTATGTAAGTAGGTAGGTAAGTAGGTAGGTAAGTAGGTAGGTAAGTAGGTAATTAAGTAGGTAGGTAAGTAGGTAATTAAGTAGGTAGGTAAGTAGGTAGGTAAGTAGGTAATTAAGTAGGTAGGTAAGTAGGTAGGTAAGTAGGTAATTAAGTAGGTAGGTAAGTAGGTAGGTAAGTAGGTAGGTAAGTAGGTAGGTAAGTAGGTAATTAAGTAGGTAGGTAAGTAGGTAGGTAAGTAGGTAATTAAGTAGGTAGGTAAGTATGTAGGTAAGTAGATAGGTAAGTAGGTAATTAAGTATGTAGGTAAGTAGGTAGGTAAGTAGGTAGGTAAGTAGGTAATTAAGTAGGTAGGTAAGTAGGTAATTAAGTAGGTAGGTAAGTAGGTAATTAAGTAGGTAGGTAAGTAGGTAGGTAAGTAGGTAGGTAAGTAGGTAGGTAAGTAGGTAATTAAGTAGGTAGGTAAGTAGGTAGGTAAGTAGGTAGTTAAGTAGGTAGGTAAGTAGGTAATTAAGTAGGTAATTAAGTAGGTAGGTAAGTAGGTAATTAAGTAGGTAGGTAAGTATGTAGGTAAGTAGGTAATTAAGTAGGTAGGTAAGTAGGTAGGTAAGTAGGTAGGTAAGTAGGTAGGTAAGTAGGTAATTAAGTAGGTAGGTAAGTAGGTAGGTAAGTAGGTAATTAAGTAGGTAGGTAAGTAGGTAATTAAGTAGGTAGGTAAGTAGGTAATTAAGTATGTAGGTAAGTAGGTAGGTAAGTAGGTAGGTAAGTAGGTAATTAAGTATGTAGGTAAGTAGGTAGGTAAGTAGGTAGGTAAGTAGGTAGGTAAGTAGGTAATTAAGTAGGTAATTAAGTAGGTAGGTAAGTAGGTAATTAAGTAGGTAGGTAAGTAGGTAGGTAAGTAGGTAATTAAGTAGGTAGGTAAGTAGGTAGGTAAGTAGGTAGGTAAGTAGGTAGGTAAGTAGGTAGGTAAGTAGGTAGGTAAGTAGGTAATTAAGTAAGTAGGTAAGTAGGTAGGTAAGTAGGTAATTAAATAGGTAGGTAAGTAGGTAGGTAAGTAGGTAGGTAAGTAGGTAGGTAAGTAGGTAATTAAGTAGGTAATTAAGTAGGTAGGTAAGTAGGTAATTAAGTAGGTAGGTAAGTAGGTAATTAAGTATGTAGGTAAGTAGGTAGGTAAGTAGGTAGGTAAGTAGGTAGGTAAGTAGGTAGGTAAGTAGGTAGGTAAGTAGGTAATTAAGTAGGTAATTAAGTAGGTAGGTAAGTAGGTAATTAAGTAGGTAGGTAAGTAGGTAGGTAAGTAGGTAATTACGTAGGTAGGTAAGTAGGTAGGTAAGTAGGTAATTAAGTAGGTAGGTAAGTAGGTAGGTAAGTAGGTAATTAAGTAGGTAGGTAAGTAGGTAGGTAAGTATGTAATTAAGTAGGTAGGTAAGTAGGTAGGTAAGTAGGTAGGTAAGTAGGTAATTAAGTAGGTAGGTAAGTAGGTAGGTAAGTAGGTAGGTAAGTAGGTAGGTAAGTAGGTAATTAAGTAGGTAATTAAGTAGGTAGGTAAGTAGGTAATTAAGTAGGTAGGTAAGTAGGTAGGTAAGTAGGTAATTAAGTATGTAGGTAAGTAGGTAGGTAAGTAGGTAGGTAAGTAGGTAGGTAAGTAGGTAGGTAAGTAGGTAGGTAAGTAGGTAGGTAAGTAGGTAATTAAGTAGGTAATTAAGTAGGTAGGTAAGTAGGTAATTAAGTAGGTAGGTAAGTAGGTAGGTAAGTAGGTAATTAAGTAGGTAGGTAAGTAGGTAGGTAAGTAGGTAATTAAGTAGGTAGGTAAGTAGGTAGGTAAGTAGGTAATTAAGTAGGTAGGTAAGTAGGTAGGTAAGTAGGTAATTAAGTAGGTAGGTAAGTAGGTAGGTAAATAGGTAGGTAAGTAGGTAGGTAAATAGGTAGGTAAGTAGGTAATTAAGTAGGTAGGTAAGTAGGTAGGTAAGTAGGTAGATAAGTAGGTAATTAAGTAGGTAGGTAAGTAGGTAGGTAAGTAGGTAATTAAGTAGTTAGGTAAGTAGGTAGGTAAGTAGGTAGGTAAGTAGGTAGGTAAGTAGGTAGGTAAGTAGGTAGGTAAGTAGGTAATTAAGTAGGTAATTAAGTAGGTAGGTAAGTAGGTAGGTAAGTAGGTAATTAAGTAGGTAGGTAAGTAGGTAGGTATGTAGGTAGGTAAGTAGGTAATTAAGTAGGTAGGTAAGTAGGTAGGTAAGTAGGTAATTAAGTAGGTAGGTAAGTAGGTAATTAAGTAGTTAGGTAAGTAGGTAGGTAAGTAGGTAATTAAGTAGGTAGGTAAGTAGGTAGGTAAGTAGGTAATTAAGTAGGTAGGTAAGTAGGTAGGTAAGTAGGTAATTAAGTAGGTAGGTAAGTAGGTAGGTAAGTAGATAATTAAGTAGGTAGGTAAGTAGGTAATTAAGTAGGTAGGTAAGTAGGTAGGTAAGTAGGTAATTAAGTAGGTAGGTAAGTAGGTAGGTAAGTAGGTGGGTAAGTAGGTAGGTAAGTAGGTAGGTAAGTAGGTAATTAAGTATGTAGGTAAGTAGGTAGGTAAGTAGGTAGGTAAGTAGGTAGGTAAGTAGGTAGGTAAGTAGGTAGGTAAGTAGGTAGGTAAGTAGATAATTAAGTAGGTAGGTAAGTAGGTAATTAAGTAGGTAGGTAAGTAGGTAGGTAAGTAGGTAGGTAAGTAGGTAGGTAAGTAGGTAGGTAAGTAGGTAATTAAGTAGGTAGGTAAGTAGGTAGGTAAGTAGGTAGGTAAGTAGGTAATTAAGTAGGTAAGTAAGTAGGTAGGTAAGTAGGTAATTAAGTAGGTAGGTAAGTAGATAATTAAGTAGGTAGGTAAGTAGGTAGGTAAGTAGGTAATTAAGTAGGTAGGTAAGTAGGTAGGTAAGTAGGTAATTAAGTAGGTAGGTAAGTAGGTAGGTAAGTATATAATTAAGTAGGTAGGTAAGTAGGTAATTAAGTAGGTAGGTAAGTAGGTAGGTAAGTAGGTAATTAAGTAGGTAATTAAGTAGGTAGGTAAGTAGGTAGGTAAGTAGGTAGGTAAGTAGGTAGGTAAGTAGGTAATTAAGTATGTAGGTAAGTAGGTAGGTAAGTAGGTAGGTAAGTAGGTAGGTAAGTAGGTAGGTAAGTAGGTAGGTAAGTAGGTAGGTAAGTAGGTAATTAAGTAGGTAGGTAAGTAGGTAATTAAGTATGTAGGTAAGTAGGTAGGTAAGTAGGTAGGTAAGTAGGTAGGTAAGTAGGTAGGTAAGTAGGTAATTAAGTAGGTAGGTAAGTAGGTAATTAAGTAGGTAGGTAAGTAGGTAGGTAAGTAGGTAATTAAGTAGGTAGGTAAGTAGGTAGGTAAGTAGGTAATTAAGTAGGTAGGTAAGTAGGTAGGTAAGTAGGTAGGTAAGTAGGTAGGTAAGTAGGTAGGTAAGTAGGTAATTAAGTAGGTAGGTAAGTAGGTAGGTAAGTAGGTAGGTAAGTAGGTAGGTAAGTAGGTAGGTAAGTAGGTAGGTAAGTAGGTAATTAAGTAGGTAGGTAAGTAGGTAGGTAAGTAGGTAGGTAAGTAGGTAGGTAAGTAGGTAGGTAAGTAGGTAGGTAAGTAGGTAATTAAGTAGGTAGGTAAGTAGGTAGTTAAGTAGGTAATTAAGTAGGTAGGTAAGTAGGTAATTAAGTAGTTAGGTAAGTAGGTAATTAAGTAGGTAGGTAAGTAGGTAGGTAAGTAGGTAATTAAGTAGGTAGGTAAGTAGGTAGGTAAGTAGATAATTAAGTAGGTAGGTAAGTAGGTAATAAGTAGGTAGGTAAGTAGGTAGGTAAGTAGGTAATTAAGTAGGTAGATAAGTAGGTAGGTAAGTAGGTAATTAAGTAGGTAGGTAAGTAGGTAGGTAAGTAGGTAATTAAGTAGGTAGGTAAGTAGGTAGGTAAGTAGGTAATTAAGTAGGTAGGTAAGTAGGTAGGTAAGTAGGTAGGTAAGTAGATAATTAAGTAGGTAGGTAAGTAGTTAATTAAGTAGGTAGGTAAGTAGGTAGGTAAGTAGGTAATTAAGTATGTAGGTAAGTAGGTAGGTAAGTAGGTAATTAAGTAGGTAGGTAAGTAGGTAGGTAAGTAGGTAATTAAGTAGGTAGGTAAGTAGGTAGGGAAGTAGATAATTAAGTAGGTAGGTAAGTAGTTAATTAAGTAGGTAGGTAAGTAGGTTATTAAGTAGGTAGGTAAGTAGGTAGGTAAGTAGGTAGGTAAGTAGGTAATTAAGTATGTAGGTAAGTAGGTAGGTAAGTAGGTAATTAAGTATGTAGTTAAGTAGGTAGGTAAGTAGGTAGGTAAGTAGGTAGTAAAGTAGGTAGGTAAGTAGGTAGGTAAGTAGGTAATTAAGTAGGTAGGTAAGTAGGTAATTAAGTATGTAGTTAAGTAGGTAGGTAAGTAGGTAGGTAAGTAGGTAGTAAAGTAGGTAGGTAAGTAGGTAGGTAAGTAGGTAATTAAGTAGGTAGGTAAGTAGGTAATTAAGTAGATAATTAAGTAGGTAGGTAAGTAGGTAGGTAATTAGGTAGGTAAGTAGGTAGGTAAGTAGGTAATTAAGTAGGTAGGTAAGTAGGTAATTAAGTAGGTAGGTAAGTAGGTAGGTAAGTAGGTAAGTAGGTAATTAAGTAGGTAATTAAGTAGGTAGGTAAGTAGGTAGGTAAGTAGGTAGTAAAGTAGGTAGGTAAGTAGGTAGGTAAGTAGATAATTAAGTAGGTAGGTAGGTAGGTAATTAAGTAGGTAGGTAAGTAGGTAATTAAGTATGTAGGTAAGTAGGTAGGTAAGTAGGTAGGTAAGTAGGTAGGTAAGTAGGTAATTAAGTAGGTAGGTAAGTAGGTAATTAAGTAGGTAGGTAAGTAGGTAGGTAAGTAGGTAATTAAGTAGGTAGGTAAGTAGGTAGGTAAGTAGGTAATTAAGTAGGTAGGTAAGTAGGTAGGTAAGTAGGTAGGTAAGTAGGTAGGTAAGTAGATAGGTAAGTAGGTAATTAAGTAGGTAGGTAAGTAGGTAGGTAAGTAGGTAGGTAAGTAGGTAATTAAGTAGGTAGGTAAGTAGGTAATTAAGTAGGTAGGTAAGTAGATAATTAAGTAGGTAGGTAAGTAGGTAGGTAAGTAGGTAATTAAGTAGGTAGGTAAGTAGGTAGGTAAGTAGGTAATTAAGTAGGTAGGTAAGTAGGTAGGTAAGTAGGTAGGTAAGTAGGTAGGTAAGTAGATAGGTAAGTAGGTAATTAAGTAGGTAGGTAAGTAGGTAGGTAAGTAGGTAGGTAAGTAGGTAATTAAGTAGGTAGGTAAGTAGGTAATTAAGTAGGTAGGTAAGTAGATAATTAAGTAGGTAGGTAAGTAGGTAGGTAAGTAGGTAATTAAGTAGGTAATTAAGTAGGTAGGTAAGTAGGTAGGTAAGTAGGTAGTAAAGTAGGTAGGTAAGTAGGTAGGTAAGTAGATAATTAAGTAGGTAGGTAGGTAGGTAATTAAGTAGGTAGGTAAGTAGGTAATTAAGTATGTAGGTAAGTAGGTAGGTAAGTAGGTAGGTAAGTAGGTAGGTAAGTAGGTAGGTAAGTAGGTAATTAAGTAGGTAGGTAAGTAGGTAATTAAGTAAGTAGGTAAGTAGGTAATTAAGTAGGTAGGTAAGTAGCTAGGTAAGTAGCTAGGTAAGTAGGTAGGTAAGTAGGTAATTAAGTAGGTAGGTAAGTAGGTAGGTAAGTAGGTAGGTAAGTAGGTAGGTAAGTAGGTAATTAAGTAGGTAGGTAAGTAGGTAGGTAAGTAGGTAATTAAGTAGGTAGGTAAGTAGGTAGGTAAGTATGTACTTAAGTAGGTAAGTAAGTATGTATACAAGTCAAACGACTGTGAATTTAATCCGCTGTATGATATCGGATGTTTAGGATGATGTTAATGTGTTGGTGGACACCTAGATAGAACAGAAGGAGTGATCGATTACGGATTCGTGAGAAATACCCTGTTTAATAGTGAAAGTGGGGGACACGGAATTGTCAGTAATAATCTATAGCTTTTTATATAGGTAATACATACATGATGTATGATACATCTATAGGTAATATATACATTTAGTATTATACGATACACTGTTAAAAATTAGGGTACAGCGAATTCAATTTATAGGGTAGAGATCGTTAACATATCATAACAATGTACCATATAGTATATATGGCATATACCCTAAATAGGGTACATGACTTTTAAACTCAATAGGGTAAAATATATATATATTTTTAGGGTACATATATGTTAAATATTAGAGTACATGACTGTTAAATGCACTAATGTATACTCTATATATTTATTAGGGTACAGCTATGTTCAATATTATAATATAACCCTATAGGGTACGTGATTACTATATTTACATATCATGCAATTCAACTAGGGTACACGGTATCATATAATTAGATTATTTAGGGTATTGTTTGAACATTTTTAGGATACTAATCGTATTTATTCAAATTATACCCTAATTAGGGTACGGCATTGGGGACACTACTTACACCCTAAAAAGGCACCTGCTGTACCCTAATTTTTAACAGTGTAAGTTTCCAGCATAGTACGACGCAGGATACGTATATCACGGCTAACGGTGTGTGTAACAAAGGATTAGAGGTCAAGGTCGTAGTATCGTGATACCAAACTTAAGGTTGATATGTGGTAAATACTGAGAAAAGCTGATTCGTCGAGTGGATTTAGTTGAAAGTACTCTTGTAAGGATTAAACAGATTATTTTCATTTATATTTCGAAATGGTTATGACCCAGGTAATTCTTAATATTTTATTAAAAACTATAATAACTTAAATAATTATAAATCCAAACACAAGAAAACAAACGTTACTATGCATATTGTATTGTCCATGGCATCTCGCGGTTACTTATAATATGTACAAGTCGATGACTTTATGAGGTTCCAACTATATATATATATATATAGTAACCTACAAATATATATCTATATTATTAAAATTGACATAAACTATATGATACAAATATGTAGACTCTTTTATAAATATTATATTACAATTATGAAAAATGTATCAATTATATTTTATACTTTGTTTTGGATTCTAACATGGGAATCAAATATTTGTTTTAGGTTTGTTTTATTCTTTATTTTATATCTGTGTTTATTGTTTATTTTAATATCCATTTTTATGTAATTTTATTGTATTTTATCCGGATGAAGATGATGAAATATGACATTAAACTACTGTTAGGAGATATCGAATTAAAAAAGCTAATCGCTTTCACTGATTCTCCTTAGATATTATCTATAAACTGAATTCATTCATTCATTCATATACAGTAGAAGCTCGGTAACTCAATATGCCGATAACTCAACATTGCCAATAACTCAACATCCACAAAATATTTGGTTGGATTCGTATCTTTTACATGTTAACAAAAACCCTATTACTCAACAAATATAACTCAACATACATATAACTCAACATCGTTTTTTATAATCCTAGCCTATACATTACATGTAAATATACATCCGATAACTCAACATTTATGATAAATTAAAATATCACAAATATATGTTGTTGGATTCGTATCTTTTACATGTAATAAAACTACATTGCTCAACAAATATAATTCAACATACATTATTCAACATGGTTTTATTTAATAATATATGGATATAAATATATAAACGTAAAAATACAATTACAATTATTGTATTATCATACGAGTACTATTTTGAATGCATTTATGTGAACAAAACATTAATTAAGTCATTCATTTATACATCCGATAACTCAACATACTCGCTAACTAAACATGAAAACTCCGTCCCGTCAATGTTGAGTTATCGAGCTTTGACTGTATATATATATATATATATATATATATATATATATATATATTTATATATCATGGTTTCAATAAATAAATAATATGTGTATTGACATAGGAAAAGTTGTTCGTAAATAATTATTTCTAATATATGATCTAACAAAGGCATCCGGCGGAAGTTACTTAGTGAAAGTAGGTCAAGGTTTAGATTTTTGAAAACTAAAGAGTCTGGAGTCCATATTGAATAATGAGTTAGATAATATATAATAATATAAAGGAGAATTAAGCTGCACGTTTAAAGTATAAAGAAATGTGCATGGAACAGTGGAAGGGTATTATATTATATTACGATTAGATTAGAACATGACATATGGAATAATATAGATTACCGAGAATAATCAAGTGAGATTCATATATATATATATATATATATATATATATATATTAATTAATGTAAATATGTTTCATAGAATAAAAATAAGAACTGACCGAAAATCATTTTGTTTACCAAATACAGGTCAAATGATGTGGAACACATTACCACAAAAAATAAGAAAAATTACTAAAGTGAATAATTTTAAAACAATTTTTAAATCATTTATGATATCGTCTTATTAATTTTAATTTTATATCTTAAATTTTTATTTTGAATTATTGTATTATATGATATATTAATTAATTTATTGGATACCTTATATTATCAGTATTTATAAGTATTTATTTTATATATTTTATTTTATTTAGTTGTATAGGCTAGATTTTATTTATATACTTTTTTATACTTTTAATTTGTTATACAATTTTTAATTTTAGTGTTGTTTTAAATTTTGTAGGTTACATATTATACAATTATTTATTTTAAATACATGATGAGAATAATTGTGGGGTTTTTTGCAATTTTATTTTTGTATTTTGTTTTAAATTGTATATATTTTATATACCTTAATTACTTATATATCCTCCCAGTTGGTACAGATAATATATAATAAGATATAAATATATTTACTAATCAAGAAATGACACTCATGTAATCATATATTTACTAAATAATTTAATAATTAAAATAAATATCTCTCGAATATTATCAAAAAAAATGGCGTATCAACTAGGAGATTTTTGTTAAATGGTTCCCATCGCCAAACACATAAATAATAACTCGTCTTGAACTACCGCTAGAGTATTAATACTAGCAGCATGTTGACACATATATAAAATTAAATATCTTCTCTGACACAAACCACTCTTGCTCATAATCTCTCAATCAAATAGTACTCAAGGGTATCATTAGTATAAACCACGATTAAAATTAAATTTAATAATATTTACTGAATAGGTAAATATTACTTATAATATAAATAAAAACTATATAATAAATACAAATTGTATAAAATAGTTAAATAGTAATATATATATATATATATATATATATATATATATATATATATATATATATATATATATATATATATATAATACATTAAATATAAAATAAGAAACAAAATATAATAAAATACTAAAAAAAAACCACAATCTTACTCATCATATAATTAAAGTAATCAATATTGTATATACATATTAATAATAGAATGAAATTAAAGAAATTAAATTAAATAAACTAAATTAAACTTATGTAATAAAGGTAAATATAATAAACCTATAACACATTAAAATTCATATAAATAAATTAAATTAAACAACTAATAAAAACTAAAAACTAAACTAAAAAATAATAATAAAAAAATAGAGTGACTACACCTAATGACTGACATATAATACTGACTGAAAAATGTAATACTTAAGATATTTAAATTTATTAGCACTATGGGAAAGTAACCTAATATGGACACTTTAATAATAAATGATCCCAACATTTTATAACTCATTATTTGTATTAAAAGGTACATTATATTAATATTATATGATTATAGATATCATTGTGATTTTAAAATTGTATTTAATCTTTTAATTCTGTAGATAACAGGGTGTCCGTATTCGGTATCCGTGTCCGAATACGGACACCCTGTGTTATAATACGGATACCCTAAATACTAGAAAACCATATATTATTGATGAATCAATCAACAAATTACAATTACATTATTTATAATTAATTTTATGAATAATTTATTCTAATTTAATTAATTATAATTTATTTATTTTTATTATTTTTTTAATTAACAATACAATTTAAGTATCTAAGTAATACACATTTTAGATTTCGCTTTATTGGTGGTATCAATATTATAATGCACGCGATTTTTTATGAAAATCAGAAAAGTTCATACGCTGTGCGCTAATTGGTTATAGGGTGTCCGTATTAAAATATCTAGAATGTCCATATTAAGGACTTATTTGACCTATAGATATATGCTTATAACTTAATAAATATTTGAAAACTAATATAGAAATTATATATATAATTTTTAGAATGCTTTATTTTTTAATAATATAGTATTATATTTTATATCGATACATTTTTATATTCTTGAAAAGGTTTTAGGTTGACATTTTTTTCATAAATTTAAAAACGTAATAAAAAAATCAGTTTATTGGATATATCAGCAATATTTTTAATAATAAAAAAATAAAAAATACTTTTTTAGACTATTTATATAATTATGAATATGTTAATCATTACACATTTTTTTGTAGAATTTATGGTTTCTGAGATACCGAGAATTTCCGTATTTTTGCACTGTCCTTATTCGGTTACTTTCCCCTATTAGTAATATTTATTATATTAAGAGGTATTCAATGTCATAAAATATGTCCATTATTGAGAAGCAAGATGTTTTACAATCGGTTCTTACATTTTTTCTATGGAATAAATATTTATTATATGTTTTAATCTTATATAACCATTGTAAATTAATTGGTATTCATTTTTTTCTAGCTCTTAACATAAATTTAATAATATTCATTATCACAAATCCTTGGATTTGAGAAATTTTAAATTAGTATAAAAATGTGTGTAAGTACAATATCTATTACTGATATATTTAATAGACCTTTTTTGAATATTGAGGATTTTGAAATATTAAATTTGAGCGTTTAAAATATGTGAACAATAATTCAAACTAGATACAAATATAATATAAAAACTAAAGAATTGATATTTAATTAACTTGAACTTTATGTAATATTTCAATAGATCAAGAAGTTTGTTGACGTATAATTTATCTGAGATTTGCAATTCAATATATAGTCAACCTATAGTCAACGGTGACTCATACAAATGGAATTTAGCAGAGATGTTTAACTTTAATATTATTAATGTAGGGGACAGATCAAGTACAATGTTTTCGTTTTTATTTCTTATATTAAATAAAATTACATTTGTTTTGCAGATAGTAATAGATAGCATTTTTAACCAATCGTAAAGTTTGTTTATATTAAATTGGATATTAAATTTCAAATCCAAAATAGTTTTACTGGAAAAAATTAATGCAGTATCATCAGAAAAAAAACTTACTACAAGTTATCTGATATACATATTGTAAGTCAATCAAGTACAAATAAATAATAGTGGTCCCGAAATAGAACAATTCGGCATAGGTAGGCATAGGTATAGGTATAGGTATAACCTATAGGTATACCTACCTCATTTTATATAATTATCAATTGAATGTATACTATTATGTCTGACAAATTGAATCCTATCTATAGGATCCCTACATATGATTTAATTTAGCTTAGCGCTGTACCTATAATATCATACATAAATAGCTTATCGATTATAATATCTTGGTGATTAAGTGCATGCCTATCGAAGGCATTACTCATATAACACGAAGAAGTTGCACACTTTTCCAATTTTTGCAGAATGTTGTTGACTGATTCTAATACATCTGATAATACATCTGATAATAAATCTGATGTGATTATATTCTTTCTAAAAAAACCATACTGATCATTAATATAATCAATTTATTCAAACAAAATATAATTCTGTTTGTGATTAATTTCTCAAAAATCGTAGATATCTGGGGCAACGATATTGGTGTATAGTTCTAAGTTTGAACTTTATCACCGGCCTTAAATTGCGGAATGGCCTTAGATTTTATTCAACTTGCCGGGAATATACCTACAACTAAGTACCTATAGGAAGATATTTCCTATATATAGGAAAAAGGAAAAATAGGAAAAATATTGGTCTAAAAGTGTATTAATAGAAATTAATATATTAATTTCTATAGTCAATTGAATTTTTTTAAATTTATTTATTAAATAAAATATTTAACATAATGATAGATATTATATAGATCTATAATAATTGCATTTTTTATAGAATATAAAAGATAATATAGAATATAAAATTATTTTTAACTAATACATTATTATTATTTTTTTAAAACAAAGATAAAATTATGAATATTTTAAATTTTACTAATTATTAAATTAAAAAAATGCATATATTATGTAATTATATATATTCTAAATTGTCTAAATATTTAAATTCATTAAATCATTATTGAAGGACTTGATCGTTTTTGAATGAATGAAATCAGTTAAAATATTTATTCTGAGTAAATTAATTCTAAATAGTTATAATATAACTATGAAAAATGTATGAAAGTTATATACAGACGATAACTTATCACAATATGTTATTATGAATAAATAGCTATCTATAAATATTTCTATCATATTTCTGTGAGGATGAAATCTGAAATATTTTTTTAATTTTTAAACGATTGAAATAATTTAAATAACCTTATTATTATACCAGTCGATTCACAAATTATTTTTTAATATTTCATAAACATTTATTCCAAATATTAAATTTCTCATATTTTTACATTAAAATAGTGAATAAGTTATATTTTTTATATTATAGTGGTAATTAATTTAAATTAATGTTGTGATTATTTATTTCTTGTAATATTATAGAATAACTATTCTCATACACGTATTATAATTATGTATATATATATATAAATATATATGTATATATAACTTTATTATATATAATAAAGTATATCTATAGATAAAGTTTTAAAATTAAAATTAAAATAATTTTGCTGGTGGAAATTTCCAGGAAATTTCAAAAAATCAAAAAAAAATATTAAACAAATTTTTTCTTATAGAAAAATATACCTCAAATTATAGTTAAATATATAAATTAATTAACAAACAATTGTTAATGAGATAAATCGAAGTTTCGAAATACCTAATATATCATATCTCCTCCTTGTTAAAATCCTATCTCTTCCATATTAAACTTTAATGAGGTAACACAGCTCTAATATAACTATTTTATTTTGTTGTGTTTTATTCTCTTAATTATTTTATCTAGTTCATAAAAAATGCTCACCCTCGATATTTATACAAATGTACTAATCTGAACCGGTTTAATGTTGGTAGACGACCTTGGTGAACTCCTGTATTCGGTGGAACCAGTTTCATATAACTTATTTTCTTAATACAGAGCTAGGTGCGTTTGTGGTATAATCATTGAGTTGTATTGATCAGTTTTATAACGATGTTAACATTCTCGAAGAAGACCATAATGATTTATGCCAGACTATAGTATATTATATACATGTATGCAATGCCTTTAGGCTATAGTATACAGACATATAGGTTATAGTTACCTTGTTACCTTGTTCCGTTGAGTCGAAACCGACCCCTGGCGACATCAATGGTAGCTATTCTCCATCCCGCTCTGTCTCTAACATCTAGTCGGAGATTCATAATATCTTAAGAGAGATATTTTTATATATTATCTAGCCAAGTGCAATGTGGTCTGCCTCTTCCTCGCCGACCTTCTATTCTTCCCAGCATAATTTGAAATTCCATCATATATGATCTAACAACGTATCCGAAAAAAGATAGGGCAGCTTTGACAATTCTGGATTCGAGCGTTCTTTTAGGTTGTATTATATAAATTATCTCAGTATTTCTCTTCCTATCTAAGTAGGTAACTCCGAGCAGTTTCTTCCAGCACCATAGTTCAAAAGCATCAATTGTTTTCCTATTTTCCTATTTGATAGTCCAGGTTTCTGCTCCATAAAGGATAATTGGAAATACCAGTATTTGAACAATTATTATTTTTTTCGTAAGTCTAATGCCTCTGTCTTTGAATATACGTTTCAGACTTCCCATGACACATTTTCCCATTGCCAGCCTTCTTCGTAGATCCTTATTGGTAACTCCATCATTTGTAATTAGAACTCCTAGGAAGATAAATTTATCAACGATTTCATTATGTTATCATCTACTATTATATGGTCCAATTTACCTGTAGTTGTCACCTTTGTTTTCTTGACATTTAAATATAATCCGGCTTCTTCGCTTGCTCCTTTGACTTTTGTAATTAGCTCTGTGAGATCACCTTTTGTTCCTGCTATCAATATAGTGTCCTCAGCATATCTAAGGTTTGTAACTTTCCTTCCACATATACTAATGCCTTTACCCCACTTTCTAGGAAATCTCGCATTATTCTTTCTGCAAAGATATTGAATAGCAATGGAGATAGGATGCATCCTTGCCGTACTCCTTTACCAATCGGGATGTTGCATGTTTCACCATACTCTGTCCTTACAGTCGATTCTTGATTTGTGTATAGATTTCTCAGCACTACTATCAGATGCGCGGGTACTCCCATGTCTTTGAGAGTGCACCATTGTATTTGATGATCTACACAGTCGAATTCCTTTTTGTAGTCAATGAAGAACATGAAGAGTTCTCTTTGATGATCTATAGCTGTTTCCATCATCCATATCAAGTTAACAATGTGGTCTCTAGTTCCTCTACCTCTTCGAAACCCGGCGTGTTCTATTGGTAGTATAGGGATGAGAAAGGTCTCAAGTATTTTCTGCAATATTCACAGAAGTATCTTACTTGCATGTGATATTAAGGCGATTGTTCTGTAGTTCCCACATTCTTTTTTATCGCCCTTTTTGTAAATAGGAACATATATTGATTTCTTCCAGTCATTTGGCTTATCTTTGTTTTCCATATGCTATTGCACAGACTCGTCACGACTCTTATAGCCTCATCACCTCCTACTTTTAGGAATTCTATAGGTATTCCGTCGCAGCGTAGAGATTTGCTATTAGATATAAGTCGGATTGCTTCTTTCACTTCTATTTCTAATACATCAGGTTCATCCTCATATAAATTCTCAATAAATATATCATTTATATTAGGATCTTTTCTGTATAGATTTTCTGTATATTGTTGCCATCTCTTTTTTATATCCTTTTCTTCTGAAACCACTCTTCCAGTACTTAGTTTCATAGCACCACAACTTGAGCTGCGTGATCCTGTCATCTCTTTTATTTCTTTAAACAGGTCTCTTGTTTTACCCATTTTATTATTATATTACATTTTTTATTAATTTTTTTTACATTTATCTATAATTGCTCTTTATCCTACCTTACTTTCTTCTGGAACGCTGAATTTATCTTTCTATATTCTTCATATTTTCCTTTACTACGCATTTCCTTTCGCTCTTGTGAAATTTTTAAAGCTTCCTCCGATAGCCATTTAGAAACTTTCTTTTGACTTTCAGGACCTTTTTATACGCTGTCTCATTTAGTATATTTCGAATATCATTCCAAAGTTCTTCAAGTTCTCTATTTTTATTGTAAGCTCGTTAAACCTATTTTTTATCTCTAAACCGTAGTCAAGTCTGATTTTTTAACATCGTATATTGGAGTTTGCTTTGATCGTTGTATTCGTTTGAATTTGATCTTGGTGTCTGCTATTAGCAAATTATGGTCAGTGCCACAATCAGCTCCAGGCAGTATTGTAACTCGCTTTATCCTACTGCTTTTCCATCTAGTCTTGCATAAAATATAATCATTTTGGTTTATAGTAATTTTGTCCGGCGATCTCCATGTATAAAGCCTCCGTGGGTGCAACTTGAAGAATGTATTCATGATTCGAAGGTAATTTCTACTACAAAATTCTACAAGTTTATCACCTCTCTCGTTTCTTTCACCCAGACCAAAGTTACCAGTAATGCCATTTGATATATATTTCCCAACCTTATTATTCTAGTCTCCTATAATATAAAGACTATCTCCACCAGGTATCTGGTCTATTACAGATTGTACTGTCTCATAAGAAGCTTCTATATCCTCTTCCTCTGAGCTGGATGTCGGGGCGTATACTTGAACTACAGTTATGTTAATGGGTTTAAACTGTATACGTATTGTGGCAATTCTGTCAATTACTGGCTTAAAACCCATCTTCTGAGTTTTTTATTACATATAAATGCCATTCTATTACGTTTTAAGGTCTCCTGTCCACAATAATAAATGTCATGTTCATCTGACGTAAAGTATCCCATTCCTGTCCATTTCATCTCACTAATTCCTAGCAGATCCACATCAGTCTTTTCCAATTCTCTCTTGACTACTTCTAAATTACCATTATTTAATGTTCTTACGTTCCATGTACCGATTCTCACTATTTCTTTTGCTATTCTATGACTTTCCACTGTCCTTTTCGTTGCATCATTCTCGATTGATTTTTGTCCTTTCGGCTTTAGAGCATCAACATAACAGTGGAATACCCTTCCCTAGTAGTAATATTAAAGTCGTCCAACCTGGGGGACTCATTCTTCGACTATATAGGATTTTGTATGTATATAGCTGTCATGGTTGTTTTCTTGGGATGAGATTAGAGTGGTTTCCCGTTGCCTACTCTAGCGCAGTATCCGAGCCATGTATTTAGTGGTTTCCACAATGCCTCGGAGTTAGGATGGATTTGTCGTTGACCATATAATAAGTTCATCAGCCTCTTCCAATAATTATCCTGCTGCTGCCTAGGATAATCGACCGCTTACAAACGGCCAAGTTGTGTTTTTCTTTTTGGGTGTACTCCCATAGACTTTGGTTCTCCCGAGTCGACTACAAGTCAGTAGCGGGGACTTAGTGCCAGATTTGACGCGCTGGACGATACGCGTTAGACCTCCTCCGTTAGTTTAAACAGGGTCTATCGCGTAAAGGTGGAGGTAGGACTTGGATGTGGATTTAACTTTTGGCCATTTTACAGACATAAGAGGCCCCAACTCTTTGTGTCTGCCCAGGATATAGTATATAGGCATATATAGGTATATATATATATAGGTATATATAGTATACAGACTTATAGTCTGAAGTGTATATCCACCTCTGAGAAGGCTGTTACATATAATTATATGATCACGATAATTAACTTCCGTACAAATAATGATATTCACAGATGTCCCATTGGCAACATAAACATAATTCACATGAACTCATTCCTGGGTTGTGAGATCGAATCTCAGAGGTAAATTATAATGTTCAAATCAAAATTGAGGAACAAAATAATTTGAAAAAATATATATATATATATATATATATATATATATATATACATAACTCTCTTTGCATTTTATTAACCATAGATACACATGTGCTATATTCAGTATTTAAAAGAGCTACTAAGATAGGTATATATTCAAAATAATATCTGGGAGAGACTGATACTTGGTGTCTATTCAGTAACATATAAACTAACATATGGAAATAACAGCTACTACTTTTTACTTAATGAGATGTTTCGGAAATAATACCATGTCCTTGGTGATCATGTACTAAATCGTCATTTAATCTACCTATCTTGATTTCAATTATTTTACCTTACTTTACCTTACTGCAGTACTTTTAACATGTGATCAATATTCTTCACACCAATACACAAATACAATTGTATCTTATTTCCAAGTTTTTTAAAACTTTCTGCCATTCAACAAACAAATACACTAATTTTAATATACAAAATAGAATCTAAATATAATGTATTACTACATTCAGTCACAGAAATCCCACTTTTCGGTTATCATAAAATATTATCAACTTTTAATCCAAAATGTCATGAAGTTTTTAATCCTATATATATATATGTGTGTGTGTGTATATGTATACAGTATACATAGGTGTATTCTGACTAGCGTGCCTGGATGTTGACATAGACAAGGTCACGTGATAGAGTTGTCAAGCTCATGACCCCTGCGATAATGATATGTGTGTCAGTCAGGTGCGGCTACGGTATACCACAGTATCATGGTTGTGCGGGCCCTCAACACCTATAGGTGCACTTGGGCATGTGGGACCTTCGGTGTAGGGTACATGCATAGGTTCACCATTACTGTACCTACACTGTGCACAGGCTACACAGATGATTTGAAATAATTAGGTACCAGTTTATATTTACTCCGTGTGAATAGCTGGTTGTTTTGTGAACATTAATAATCAGTAATTACTGATAATCACTCCTGCATAAACACTCCTTTAATACCTAGTTATTTAGCTAGGTACTAGGTTATATTTACTACTATAACTATAACTGTTTAAGTAGGTGAATAGATAGACCACGGGTGTCACTCTGATGATGTGGAAGACCTGATGATAACTCGCACTCCTTATAAGGCGATAACTCTATACGATATAACATTGTTAATAGGCTACCTCTAGTAGGATACATATAGTCGTCGATTTAGTGATACAATATGTTGCTCCAAATCTATGCATATAGTCATAGAGATAGGTAGAAATATCTCTAGCTCTATGCATATAGTATATACGGTTAGAAAATGATATATTAGGGTCTTTAAAAATGTTACATTAATTATCCGCCAAACGGCATATATATGTGGCAATTTGAAAACGATATATAGTACCATATTAATGTACTAATGGTAGTTATCAACAGTTGTAACTATATAGCCTATAGAGTTTATATGTGTTATATATATCGTTGCTATGGTTATATATAATCCGTTAATTGTATCCAAACGTAGATAGGATAAATAATAAATATAAATTACTATTTTTTTAATCGCTAGGTTTTTTTTTAATTTTATTTTTAATTCAATATTTATTCAATGCCAAATAATTGTAATATATGCTATATAGGTTTACACTTACACATATATGTAATTAGGATATTAATAATACACTTAATTATATACCTATAGGTAGGTTATATATGTTATATACCTACCTATATGGCATATTTAGCTATTTATATATCAAAATATTCCCAAATATCCCCTATATTATTTTTAATATTTTGTTTACTTTAATTAAAAACTAAATCTTTTAATAAATCATTCAACATTTCGGCTGTGTTTTGTCTCGTTAAAATAATAAACATGAATATTCCGCAATTTCGATAGCGAGCGATCTCTTTCGATGTATATACGCATTGAAAGCAACAAATATCAATAGATACGACATCTTCATCTCTCGAGAGAACACTCCGAACATACAGTATCCAGCCGCGTAAGACTCACGCCGTGAGTTAGGATCATACCATCGGTTCCTGTGAACATTCTGCATAAACTGAAGATACACACTATGAACACTTGTCTGGGTTTGTCTCATCATTTGTATCTATTATATATATGTAATGGTCTTATTGTTATTTATTAATGTAATAAACATATATATATATATATATATATATATATTTATTTCATTGATATTTATAATATTAAATTAATAATTAATAAATAACAACAAGATCATTACATATATATATAATAGATACAAATGATGAGACAAACCCAGACAAGTGTCCATAGTGTGTATCTTCAGTTTATGCAGAATGTTCTAATGACGTTATGAACGTGTTAACTTTTCTCTAACAAGAAAACACAAATTTATCTTTATCATTACTGTTCATTATTGGCTTCCGGATATTCGTAGTAAACATAACATAACATACCTACCTATATGCGAAAAGTGAACACATGTAGGACACACCTATATTTAGAGATAGACATGAAAACACGTATAACAGCAAACAATTCGTCAATGAACTCATAACAAAGTGAAAGAATAAACGCTGGCTACACAAAACCACCTAACTATGGACCACGCGATGCATATCTCGATAACATGTGAAACACTTACACTCGAATTGAATTATTTCAGGAGAGGACAACCAACAATTAACTAAGGTTCGTAATACATATAGGTAATACATTACTAATAAATATAGTAGGATCCCTAAATTCATCTAATATCACCTCGGTATTATTCATAGTACCTACACGTAAATATTCCTGATTAAAACTAAATAATAACTCATGCCCAGAAGCACAGTCCATTGTCAATTATATCACAATCGTTGACACTGGAATGCTGTATAATGTAGGCAAATAAATAATATGCTGCCCATCACACAGATCATTCTCGAATCATCGGACACACGTACAACGAACTGAATTCACCGAGTTGTATATCGATACACGAACTTAACGAAGGATTGGAAGTATCTTTGAGATAACGTCTTGCGATGATGAACGTACAAGAACAGAGAGAAAATCCCAATTTAACAATTAATATATATATATATATATATTACTATATTTCCATATATCCCCTATATTGTTTGGGAATTTTAAGTTTACATCAATAAGTAAACTTTCTATTTTAATAAATATCCACACATTACGTTTGTGTTTCTTTTTACTATATCAATCAACACAAATCTTCTCGTTCCAGTACTCTTCACTCTTAGATTGCAGGTATTCAGAATTATATAACGCATCATAATATCATATTAGTAATATATATGTTATAATATTTATATATGTCATTTTATTTCTGATGTAAAACATAAAAGTAATTAAATAATATAAATTATATTTTATAATAAAATACAACAAAAAACCTATAATTATTATGCTTATACTTTCAAATAGTTATTAATTTAATTAAAGTTAATCTATATATAGATCACAACTATGTTGTATACAACATCGACGTTTTCATGGCGTCAGATGACATTATGATATTATTCACTTACATGTTATTTAGTATCATTCAAAATATGATCAATTGAATTTATCTAGAAATAACAGTACAATATCTTTTGTGACACACAATTATAAAATTAATTATTTATGGTGTAACCTAACATCGAAACTTGTATAAATACTTGAATAATCTGTATTGATTTTCCTGCCAATGTAGCTTGATTTCTCTTCCATTGTATGTAGCAATGTCATTACGGCGTTTACGCTATCAGTTGTTACTGCTATACCATCAGCGTAATCATTATCGGTTATGCAAATTTCAGGGCTACGTCTACTTTTCCTTTGTGAGAGTGTAAATCCAATATTTGAGTTTATATCCAGTGAATTCTTTAATACGTAGTCGAGGCATACAATAAATAGAAACGGAGCTAAGGTATCACCTTGTAGTACGCCAGTCGTGATTTTGAAAAAGGACGTATCTCCATCGGGTGATCTAACCATAGGTTGTGTGTTTTTGTATAGCATCATGATTGCGTTAGTAATTTATTCTGGAATTCCATAATTGCAAGTATTAAAATATAATTCATCTCTTTGCGATTTATAGAGTCAAAGTCTTTGGAGAACTCTATGAATAATATAGTCAGCGGTAGATTTTTGGATTTAACTCCCTCTAGGATATGACGAACTGTTAGAATCTGTTTTGGTTTGTTCTTAATAAAGGATCGACATGCGGACGGATTCTGTTTAGTAGCATCAGATTAAATATCTTCGCAGATATTGCTGTTAAAGTGATTCCCCTGTAGTTTGTTGTTAAGGATAAATCTCCTTTTTCGGGTATGGTAGTATGCATCCTTTTGTCCAACTTTCTATTGGTTTTTGCATATATACATTATTACACGAATCAGGCAGGAAGTCCTGGAATACATTTAGTTTCCATACCTCGACAGGTATTTCATCTAGTCCGGTAGCCTTGCCGTTTTGTACACTTGTTGTTGCTTTTAATAGTTCTTCCAGTTTGAATAGGCCTATCTCTATGTCAAGCATTTTTGGTTTTGATTCAGATTCAGTATATCCGTTGTTGTTGGAGTTTTGTTGTTCTATTGTTGATCCAAGAAACTCGAAAAGTGATTATGCCACTTCTGGATGCGTTCAATGTCATTGGTAGCCTTTATTTTACTCTTATTTGTTTTCTTTCGACCGCTTACTTTATGTACTACTTTCCATGCTAACGCCGATTTTGTATAGCTAACTGCATTATTAATTTCGTTTATCTTGTTCTGAATATATATATATATATATATATAGAAACATTATAGTGTTTGTTCTTCTTCGTAGGAATTTACAAGCATATTCTGAGCTTGTACAAAATTTATAATATTTTCGGTCGTTGGCTGGTTGTCTTTTAATCGTGCCGCTTAAGCGACAATTGTTGTAGAGATGCACGGTTTTCACACACTTCGTGCATTTCCCAGGGGTTGCGTTTCTTTTGTTTAGGCTTTAAAGGGATCACTTTGCCAGAAATGTCTTTGCACACTAAAACAAAATTTTCATTTATTGAGTTAGCAGATAATAATTTTGTTGTTGATTCGTCTTGAAGAGTTAGAGCTGAATATATATTTTTCTATTCGGTAATGAAAGTTTTTTTATTTTAGTATCGTATTTTAAGGTCGACCAATCGTATAGCTTGGTTTTACTTTTGGTGAAGTATGAGTCCGGTTTAAACCGGGTCAATTGACCTGATCTTTTCTGGTATTACGTGTTTAAGCATAATTTATTTTCGTGTAGAAAATCTATATATGCTTATTATAGTCATTATAATGCCGTTTCGATTTGTGGTCTCGTCAAAATAGTATTTGAAACCGTCATCTTGACAGAGGTGAGCGTTAAAATTACCAGCGATTAAAAGTAGGTTATGTTTAGGCACCTGTCTCGTTATTGCTGTGAGATCTGTATAGAAATCTTCTGTCTCTATTTCATCACTGACATTCGTTGGGCTGTAACATGATATTATTATAGTCTGTTGGTAACCATGGAATTGTATCGTCATTATTCGTGAAGTTATTTTTGCAACTCTTGTTATTGTATTATAAGATTTTAAGCTCACGAGGATTCCAATACCTCATTTGTCTCATTACGTTTGTTCCTCAATGCCGAGAAGGTTATAAGTTTCCATTTGTCAAATGTATGTTCTTTTATTAGAGTATATTCGTGTATTAACCTGTATTCTTGTATACATACTACATATTGACCTGTTATTACTGCTGAGTCTATTACTTCTGGTATTTTGCATATTTGTTGCAGTGTTTAATGTGCTTATCGTAGTCTTCGTACTAGCCTTTTTAGTTGGAGTTTTAATTTTTATTTTCTTATTCTCAGTCGCTGACTTTATATGATATTGCAGGACGCTCTCCTTGTTCCGCGTGACGAGCGATGCGGGATGGATATGTTATAGATTGTTTTATAATGTTTTGCTCTCTGTAGCTAGATAAAATGTGCGGTCGCTACTCCATACACATTTGCGTAACCCTGCTCAGGTGGCTAAATAGATACTATACCTTGACAGGGGGTAACCTGGGTTTTTCCGCACAGCTTATTGGTTATTCGCGGCTAACCATTGTATCTAATCGCTATCTAAAATATTGAAAAAAAAAACAGTAAAAGATAAATAAACTAAACACAACAAAAATATAAAAGTTAACATATACGAAGTTGTAATAAATAGTTGAATATTTTTTTTTTAAGTTTTTTTATTCATTAATTTGTGAAAAGAAGCTGTTAATGCATTCTATGTCTCAGGAGATTTTTTAGAGAGGCAACAATATTTTCTATATGTTATTATTTTGGGTAAAATCATTTTTTTTAGAAAAAGGCTTATCAATATTTGAATTTTGTGTAAAAATATATCGTAAAATTATAGGTAAAGATATAGACATGTATCTATTTATATATTTTAAGATACAACTTTTTATAATATCGTGACATTTCAAGATATTGAATTTTTTATAAATTGTATCTATATTTAGATTAAAAGAGAAGAAACAAATGTTGTATTACTCTATTTTTAATATTATTTATCATCAATTAATATACCAAGGAGTGATAAATGATTCACCTGCTCTATCATTTCATTATAAACTTTTAATTCTAATTTCTTTTTCGATTTAGAATTTCGAATAATATAGGGGAAAGTAACCGAATACGGACAGTGCCCGAATACGGACACTCATGGTATCTCAGAAACCATAAATCCTACAAAAAATGTTTAATTAATAAAATATTCACAATTATATAAATAGTCTAAAAAAGTATTTTTTATTTTTTTATTAATCAAAATATTGTTGATATATCCAATAAACTGATTTTTTTATTACGTTTTTAAATTTATGAAAAAAAATTTCAACTTAAAACCTTCTCAAGAATATAAAAATGTATCGATATAAAATATAACATTATATTATTAAAAAATAAAGCATTCTAAAATTATATATATAATTTCTATATTTGTTATCAAATATTCATTAAGTTATAAGCATATATCTAGAGGTCATATAAGTTCCTAATACGGACACTCTAGATGTCTTAATACGGACACCCTATAACTAATCAGCGCGCAGCGTATGAACCATTCTGATATTCATAAAAGTTGCGTGCGTTATAATAATAATACCACCAGTAAAGATAAATCAAATTTTTTTATTATTTAAATACTTAAATTATATTATTAATTAAAAAATAATAAAAATAAATAAATTATTAACTAATTAAATTATAATAAATTGTTCATAAAATTAATTATAAATAATATAATTGTGATTTGTCTTATTAATTCATCAATAATATATAGTTTATCTAGTGGTATATAGGGTGTCCGTATTATAACACAGGGTGTCCGTATTCGGACATGGGTACCGAATACGGACACCCTCGTTATCTATTGAATAAAAAGATTAAATAAAATTTTAAAATCACAATAATATCTATAATTATATAATATTAATATATTGTAATTTTTGAATACAAATAATGAGTCATACAATTTTAAGACCATTTATTGTTAAAGTGTCCGTATTAGGTTACTTTCCCCTATATATGCTCTATAGAGCATATATTATTTTTCAGAATATCAAAAGATTTACTACTGAAAATAAAATTGGTATCATCTGCTAACATTACGGTTTTACACTAACATTATTTTTTTTAGAACATTTCAGTATATTAGGCATATCATTAATATATATATTAAAAAATGTAAGGGCTCTAATACTGAACCTTGCGGAATACTAAATTATATGGGTTCCATATCTTATATAGCTCCATTTAGTTAGAAATATTGTAACCTGTTTGATAAATAACAAGTTAAGGACTTTAGATAAACATCTAATACCAATATTATGTAATTTATTTATCAAAATATTTTTATCTAAAGTTTCAAAAGTATTTTTTTAGATGAATTGATAAAATCGCACAATTATTAGTATTTTCTAATATATCATATACAGTTTCTGATAAGTGATGTAATGCATATTTTGTTGAATAATTTTGTCTTAACCCAAATTGATTTTTATTCAAAATTTTATATTTATTAATGAAACAAAGAAGTATTATTTTAAATAATTTTTATAACTTTTTGAGAATTGAGGGAGAAGTGATATTGGATTGAAATTATCTAATATATTTGTATTACCCATTTTATATAAAGGTATAACCTAAGCAATTTTAAAACAATCAGGAAATACTCCTTCACTGAATGATTTATTAAATAAAGAACATAATATAGGACTTAATTATGTATTAAGTTGTTTTCTGAAGCTCATATTTATATTATAAATAGCAGTACTATTTTTATTGTTTGTATGAATTATTATATTAAATATTTCGATATTTTTAACTGGTGTAATGTAAGTATTTGTGTTATGAGATGTTAAAAAATATTTATTTAAATTTGAATTAAAACCAGTTTTAGAATTAAAATCCTTAGCAAGATTGTTTTCCAACATTACTAAAATATAGATTTAAATCATCAGCTGATAAGGTTGTATTTAAATAATTTAAAAAAGTACTTCCTTTAATTATATTATTTAAAATATAGATTTAAATCATCAGCTGATAAGGTTGTATTTAAATAATTTAAAAAAGTACTTCCTTTAATTATATTATTTAAAATATACCATGTTTTTTTGGAAATATTATACAATTTGTCAGAGATTTTTTATAAAATACTTCTTCGGCATTTCTAAGTACTGAAGTTAAAATATTCCTATATTTTTAATATTTCGTATGATTGAAATCATTTTTATTAGCTTTACAAAATTTTAATATTTTTTTAAATGATGGATACATTTTAATAAAAAATTATTTATACATGGATTTTTAATTTTATTACTCATGATTTTTGAGTATACAAAGGACAACATTTATTTAAAGTTAATTTAAACATACCTATAAAATAATTAAAAGCAGTATTTATATCCATATCAGAAAAATCCCGTTTATGATGAATAATGTAATTTTTTTATTTTTTTATAAGTGAGTTATTAACTTTATTAATTTTAGAATTAGATTTAGTTTATTTAAATTGTTAACATTTAAATCAAAAAAGTAAAAATAGATTAGGGATCACTTATATAATTAAGTAATATTCCATTATATTTATGAGCATAATTATTAAATTTTTTTAAAAATATCAATTATTATCATTAGTCACTCTTATTGGTTTATCTATCAAAGAACAACACCATAATGAGTATATGGAGTCAATAAAATATTTTACATGTTTATTATAATTATGATCTAATAAATTAATATTAAAATCACTACATAAATACAATAGATTACAATTACTTGTCCAATTGCTAACTCTTCAAATGAGTTTACAATGAAATCTGAAAATTGTTTCATATCTTCAGTAGAATTTTTATATATACCACTTATAATATAGTTGATATTATTAAATTTCAATGAAATAGTTGTTATTTCAATACAATTTGATATTTATATATTTAAGTCATTAATTATTTTATATAATAAACTGTGTAATCTAAATATAACGACTCCATTACCTACAGATCGTATAGTATTAATTTGGTTGTAATTATCAAAATAATAAATATTCTGATTGGAATATTTTAACCATTTCAGTAATTATAAGTATGGAAAATTTATACATAATACTATTTAAAAATAGATTAATTTGATTATGATTACTAACTAAGCTTCTAGCTTTAATATATATTATAGAAAAAGTATTGTGAATATAGTTACATGAATTTATATTTATGTCATCGTAGTAAAATCAATCATCTATGAAATTAATATCAGAATCATCAATATTATAATAGTCATGAATAGAATTTTATTTAGAATTAGAATAAGTAAGTGTTATTTCCTAGTGATGTATTAAATGTATTCATTAAAAATGTAAAAGAAATATAAAAAATAAAATCAATTGATTTAAAAAATTAAATTAATTTATTTAACTATGTTTCGTTTAAAATTAGAATTTTATTGTTATTATTTGTTTCTATATATATTTGACTTTTATATATCCAGGTAGCTATTATCTTGCCTGATTTTTTATAAGTGCGCATGATATAAAATAGATTATTACTATATTTCGATAGAGAATCTTGAATATATAAATTAGTATTTTCTAATTTTTATTTATTACGTAATAATTTAGATTTTAATTTAATATCACTTACTTAATATAATTTGTATGTTTATTACCATTTGATTCTTTATTATTTAATTTTTGTATATCAACGATATTATTATCAGATATATCTATATCAACTATATCTTTAAACGAATCAATTAATTTATCCTTGGAAGAATAATCAATTGAATCTATTTCAATATTATTATTAGTTAAAACATTGAATTATTGATATTAGAAGAATTAATGTTATTATTACTAATAATGTTATCAGTTTTATTTGATTGAAATATATTTGAATTATCAATATCATTTAATAAACCACTAATCTTATCGTTGAGTTTTATATTGTCTCCCTGTAGATCTTGTAAAATTTTAGTTTAATAAATAATTATATCGTTTACTTTAGATATATTTATTTCTAAGGAATTAAATTTCTCTAGAATATTTTTATTCAAAATCGCCATATCAAAACAATAGAGAATAAACACGACCTTTCATCACGAAATCATATACACGAATGTAATATGTATATATGATATATATATATATATATATATATCTGTTAATATGTATATATGATATGTAATATTAACAGAAATGTAATAGATTAACATAACCTTATTTAGTTAATATATGTGTATTGCGTCATAGTAATAGAAACGAGGTGGTTTGAATAACATCCATGAATATTGTTATGAATATTTTGATGTAAAAGTTATTTAACTATATTAGTGAGATGATATAATGAATAAGCATTCAATAATTATATATGTATAAAGGAAGAAATAATAATGGGAAATATCATTTACAATCTAGATAATATTATGAATGCAAAATAATTACAATTAATATTTATAAATAATCGATATTTAAAGAGAATATTACTTTTACTTTATTGAATATCTCAATTTCTTTGTTATTATATTAATTAGTTGTACTCAGTCCCTCCTGGCTTATATTGGTTGTAAGCTATGGAATTCACTCCCACCCTCTATTATTAAATAACATAAAATATTCAAGAAATATACAACTATTGATATCAGTTTATTATATATTTTATTTATTAATTTCCTTCCATTGGTTTATTCTATTTGAAATGGCAATTATTTTATTACCTACTTTTATTATTTATATTTCTATATATACACTTTGAGATATCATTTATGAATTATTAAAGTGTCTAATTAAACTTTCACTTCAATTTAGAAAAAAAAAAGTGAATCCAATTAAAGATTATTCTACGATATATTATAATAATTATTAATACCAATAACATATTTCACTATTTTATAATATATTAGGTCAATTATTCATTCAAACTATCTCTTATTATTCTGTTAGTATAGGGTTTATTTTCTCTGATTAGCTCGTGTTAATTATTACAATACAATAAAACATAGTAGTAATGCATCTACATTGAAGATAAATATTACTACAATTACTATATAAAATAAATAATTATTCATCAGAAATTTGTATACGTATAATGAATAATGTCGTTTTTTTATTGATTTTTTTATTAATAAAAGTAAAGTTGATAAATAAATATAAACCGAAGTATAGAAAATCGTCGATACTTATTTATAACCCACGCATCCATATACACACGTGTACACATATAGGTTAAAGATATATAAAATGTATGTAAACATAATAAATACGAGTGTGTAGTAGTAGTATAGTAGTTGTAGTCACGATAAACTCCTAGACTAGATAAACGGGTGCGGGTGTGTATGCAGACGTGGGGTAGCACTCACTACGCCAACACGAGTTCGTACACACGGGGGACACAGAATAGAGAACTGAGGTGTGCACGTAGACACTTACGCACGCGCACACACAAACATACATACACGCGCGCACACATCTTATGTATGGAAACCATAGGAGAGTGAAATAAAAAACATCACAGTATGGTATGTATAAAACAGGGCGGGCGGGCGGGCTGGAGGGGGCGGGGCCTAAGGGGGCGGGCTGGATTATCATCGACCCATGCTATTGTAATAAGTGTAGTACGGATTGAGAGAAGGGGGCGGGGCTCCGCCTGGCTGTCCTTGAGCCGATTGAGGGCCGGGCGGGGCCGGATCGAACTGATGGGGCACGAGGCGGGGGTCGGTGGTGGGTAAACGGGTGGCGGCAGCAGCTGCTTCGGCTGCGGAGGTCTGTTGAGGGTAGGCGACTTGTGCCGGGGGGGTAAGGTTGAGCATTGCGTTGTGCGCTACGTAGGCAGCCATGTAGTCGTAGTCCATAGCAGAGTTAGCTTGACCCGGGGTCAACGTGGTCTGGCGGTGGGGGGGCACATACTGGCCGTACTGGTAGGGCGAATACATGCGAGAAGCGGGGTTCATGAACGCGTTGTAGGCGGGTAGGTGGGATACCGTGTGTTTGGGGGTACGGGAGGGGGCGGGAGACGGGGACGGGCGCTGGTACTGTTTCAATGAGGGTAGGTTAGCACCGGGTGAAGGGGTGGCTACCGCTGATAGGGTATGGGGCGCATTAGTAGAGGGGTGTTCGTAAGTCAACTGTTGAAGTTTAGCGAGGGAGCAAGATTCCTGGTTACGAGGCGGATATGTAGGGGTTGCGATAGGGGCGGGGCTTGGTGCCGCACTTGGGGCAGACTTTATACGGTGTTGGGTTCTACGTTCGGGAACGTACATGGAACCGGGCATGGCGCACGATTGTTGGGGTTGGGTGAGACCACCACCGCCGGCACCGTATTGTTGACTTCCGTTCTGCATGGCAGCCATCATCTGTTGTTGTTGCTGGTGTTGGTGATGCAGGTATTGCTGTTGCAGCGAGACGATCGACGGCGAAATCACCTGCGAGGAATTCTGATATACGGTTGCCGTGGGAGACGGAGAAGGGACTCCGTAACTATGGGTGGATGGGGTCGGCGACGGCTGGTTGTAGTTGGAGCCGGGAGATTGACCGGGCGCCGTCGGGGAGACAAATTGTCCGGGTGCCAGTTGATACGTTGCCGGGGGAGACGTTACATAAGAAGTAGCTGGTGACATCTGGTGTTTGTTGTAGTTTGCGGGTGATGGCGATTGGTGGTTTATAGCCGGAGAGTTTCGGATGAACGCTCCCGGTGATTGCTGATTGGACGATGCCTTTGTTTGTTGTTGTTGTTGCTGTTGCTGTTGCTGTTGTTGTTGTTGGTAAGCTCCTGGAGAATTCATAGAATCTACTGCAGCAGCAGCTGCAGCTGCAGCAGCCATGTATTTGTGTTTCTGAATTTGTTGTTGTTGCTGTTGTTGTTGTTGCTGTTGTTGCTGTTGTTGTTGTTGTTGCTGTTGTTGCTGTTGTTGTTGTTGTTGTTGTTGTTGCTGTTGTTGTTGCTGTACTTGTTGTTGATGTTGTTGCTGTTGTTGGTGTTGTAGCGATAGAGAGGCAGCTGTAATATTCGCTAAGTTCTCTTCCAAGAAGGTCTTAGTAGCTAGCAGATGTCCCGCAGCTTCAGAAGATGTGGGTTGAGCGCAGTCGCTGAAGGAACGTTGCACCATCGAAGCCTTAACAGCAGCCGCTGAGACTGGCTGCTGACCTGCCGCGGTGGTGATGTACATCTCAGGTGAGAGGTTAGCTTTCTGTGCGGCGGGGGGTGGTGGTCCCACAACTAGGGGGTGTTGTAATCTTTGCGGAGAGATCAGCGGGGATTGAGACGTAGAGTAGCTGGGTCCGGCTGAGTAGACGGAACGCGGCGATGCGGACGATAGTTCTGACCGCTGAGGTGACTTGTAGCGTTCGTATTGGTCGCCGGGTTGAAGGAGAGGGGGTGGGGAGGAGTTGTCACTGGCTTCGGACGGGGTTTGGGGCACCGGGGCTTCTCGAGTATCGACGGGTTCCGGGGAGAATGGGGAGGATGACACTTGATCAATGTTCATCTCATCTAGATGATGGGGAGGAGGAGGCGGAGGCGGAGGAGGGGGAGGGGGAGACACACTGACAGACATCTTGGATTGGGAGTCAGACTCCGGTTCTTCGGAATAGGAATCCGCTTTAGAGTCTTCTTGATCCGATACAGCAGTACCAACGGTGGTGTCCATTAGTTCTTCATCTGATTCAGAAGCTACGGGGTCCGCTGCTTTCCGCTCGTCAAATTCGGCGTCCGATTGAAGTTCTGCGTCTTCGAAATCGCTCGGGTTGTCGCTAGTCATCTGGTGATTATCTTCCGCCTCGTCCGCTACCTCTCCATCTTCTTGTTCATCATCTTCTTCGTCGTTGAGAGGCTGAGGGGCGGCGGTAGCGTCGATGTCGTCGTAGGCGATGTCATCGTAAGCGATGATGTCGTTAGCTAGACCGGCGAGGGCGTTGGCTGTTTCACGGCTCTGGGGTCGCGGGGTCAATGGGGTCATCGAGGAAGCCCGCGGCGAGGCGTAGGCTTCGATTTCGTCGGAGTCACTGGTGCCGGCGGGCATTATGTCGCGGACGGCGTACATCAACTGTTTGGAGGAGGGACGCCTCACTTTATCGGAGTAGGAATGGGGTAGATGAGTGGGTGACGGCGATGGGGACGGGGTGAAGGAAGGCGACTGAGGGGGTAGGGAAGGGGGTGTAGTGGGAGGTATAGGTGACACATCTTCATCGCGTACCATGATATCCTCCTCTTCCTCTTCATTGCCTAGTTCTTGTTCGGACGCTGAACTCTGAGGTATTCCATACCTGTAGCTCTTATCGAGTTGATCGCCTGAATCTAAGGACGAAGGTGGCAGTGGAGACGAATTAACGGACATGGGATTGCTGGCGTAGGATGAAACCGGAGAGAGTTTGGTATCGGTATGGTCGTCTTCAGAGACTGAGGTGTGTCGGCTGGCTATGGAGTCGGACGAGGGGCTATCGGATGAACTCAAGTGAAGTACAGGCGGAGCCTTCTTAGCGCGGGTCTTCACTTTCTTGGAGGCGGGTGGTTTAGCGCTGGAGGTGGAGGGTACGGAGGGGATGGGACCGGATGACGGGGCTGTAGTTTTAACGACTACGGGTGCCGTGGATGAAGCTCTGTTTCGGGCGTAGTTGGAGTGCAGCGACAGGTCGTCGTCGCTAGAGAACTCGCTGGAGCTGTTGCCGGCTCGACGAGGGAGGAGTGGAGTCGGCAGTACCTTGTCGAGGTGTTCGAGGGTAGCGGATCTCGGCATGCGGGCGTAGCTCTTCACCTTGAACGGGTGCGAACCTTGCTTTAGCGCGGCAGGCGTTAATGGAACCTAGAGGGGGGCGGGGGAGTGGCGATGTAATGATAGTATTATTATTTATTAGAAGTGTTTCGTTTGTATAATGAAATAAATGTGAATGAACGCCGTGTTTTAATTTCTCCCGAGGGTTTCAAAATAAGATATTACTGTTTAATACTGGTTATTAGCGATGATTAAGTGATAATGAGTGGTGTACAAACCTTACGAGGGCGGCCGGGACGTCTACCCGGGATACTAGTGGAGACGATGCCGGGTTTAGGGGCTCTAGCGATAGTGGCGGATGTGTCGTACAATGTGGACTGACGTAGGGCTGGCCGATGGGGTAGGGTTGGCCGATGGGGTAGGGTTGGCCGATGGGGTAGGGTTGGCCGGTGGGGTAGGGTTGGCCGGTGGGGTAGGTCAGTCGAAGTGGAGGCGGCGACGGGGGCAGTGGTTCTCCTACGGGTGCGGACCTGGTGGCGGTGCTTCTGCGTTTTGGGCGTGTACTCGTCCGTCGACGAATCGCTGCTGCTCACCATGCATTCCTAATGATCGCGAGCGTTAGATATACACCCATTGGGTTTGAGGAAATATTAATTGTTTAGGCTATTTTAATGTAAATTTAAAAATGTAATATAAAAGATTATTTTAAGAATATAAATTTTATAGAATAAATTGTTAATATATAAATGTGATTTAATTATGAATTAATACATGAAATAATTATTTATATATATTAAATTAGAAATTAAAAACACGAGTTCCATTCATTTTTCACATATATATATAAAATATTATATTATAAAATGTATTTTTACATTTTAAAAGATTAAAATAATATTTTAAAGACCTTATTATTCAAAATATCATGTAAAATATTTCAAAATTATTAGTTAATTAGCTATTAGTGTATATATATATATTGGTAAAAGCATACACCTATTGAATTACATTTAGATATAGGGGTCACTAAATGACAAGCTATTAAACTCTGGGAAAGACCTGTCAAATAAATTATTATTACTAGACAGTATCTAGTAGACACAGGTTATGATTTATTTAAATCATAATTAAAAAACCACTTAACATCAAATCTATTTAACCTATTGCCAGTCTTATTAGTTATTATTATTGTTATTAAAACACTGTTGATAATAGCACTTCCGAGAATATTAAGTGTTTATATTAATACATACAATCGATTAATCATTAATGTAGATAGGTTATAAATATTTTAAATGTGAATCCATTATAGTATACTTTTTAATACTCTATATAACGATATAATTTAGTTTTTTCTACTTTCTACATCAAATACATAATATAAGATATAAATGCAAGGTAAGAGATAGCTAAATGCATAAGGGGAAGTCTAAATAACTTGTGTTGGTGTATATATTTCATTTAAGGTGGTTTCATAGCACAGTGCATGCAATTTGAATAATTTACATGTATATGGATAGGTAATAAAAAAATACAATGGTCTATTGAATAGACTCTATTCAAAGTACCATGCTCAGAAATCTCATTGAATCTGGCTATTATGTTTACAATACATATACTCACATTGTAATAGATGCATATGTATAATATGCAATATAGTATATACATTTATAAATATATATATAAATAGACACAAAATAATAATATTTATTTTTGAATATTTTATAGAATTTATATATTTATAACAACTACTTATTATGATATAACAAAATCATTCAATTTCTCACTTTATACATATTTCATTTAAATATAGCACAACAAATTAGTAGGATCACTATAATAGTTTTTAAAATAATTATTCTGAGTAAAGCATATCTAAAGTGAAACAAAGATAAAATATGTAAACAATTATAAACTAATATAAATGCTAGTATTATCAAATAAAACTTATAATAAGATTAACACTATTACAAATAGTTTTTATAATATCTACTAACTTAGTAATAAATGTAAATACAAATAATAACTTAAATTGTTAAATGACTATTTAAAAATATAAAATAGAAAGTGACATATAATGAAAATCATATAAAATGATTTCAGTTATTTAATATCAGGTTTATAATATCACTTGATATACTGATAATGCTAATAGTGATATAAATAAATTATAAAAAATATAGTTTTTAAATTATTAAAATCATAAATATATAAGATATAAATAATATATTATAAAATAAGATTTACAATATAGGAATTTAGATTATAATTATATATATATATATATAATTGATAACTATTTATTTTACATGATGTATTATAAATGATGCTTTTTATGCTATTTCCATATCGATTTCAATAATAATTTGTTGACAGATACTGAATAACATATAATAAAGTAATATGATAATATTATATGATAATATTATTGAATACAAGATCTAATTTTAGTTTTAATATATTATTAACATATTATTTACCAAATAGGCATTTAGATTATGTTTTTGAATTATTTATTTTACATATGTTATAAAAGATACTTTTTATGGTATTTCTAGATAGATTTCAATTATAATTTGTTGACAGATAAAATACAAATAATAAATTAATATTATTGAATAAATCATTTAATTTTATTTTATTGATTTTTGCACTATGTCCCCTTAATAAATCATTATTTCAATTTATATATATATATTCTTTTTTATAGTTTAAATATCATCTATAAACTTATTTTACATAGTATCTATAAATATAAATGAAAATATAATAACTTAAGATAAACTAAATTATTGACATAATCACCGAAATCACCTCGCAAGTAACTTTGTTGTATAAAATGAATTTAATAAAAATCATTAATAATATAAAGTAAGTTAAATAAATTCATAAGTCGCGGTATGATTTTTATTATATTCATCGTAATAAAAGTATACATTACATGCGATAAATGTGAATAAACGCCAGAAACTATCTCAGATAAATAGAGTGTAATAATTCGTAAAAATCATACAAATTCCATATATCTTACAAGTTAAAATATATTTATAGAATTAATGGCGTTTATCCCCTGAAATTTTTGATATAGAGAGATTAATATTAATTATACTAATAATTAATTGAAGCATTATTGTTAAAATATATTCATTTTATAATTAGACAACTATTACTATTACGTTAATACCACTGCTAAAAATAATTTTGTTTATTAGCTCAAATTCAGGAAAAATTGTATATCTGAAAAATTGTATATCTGAAAAATACTTCATATAGTTTAAAGTTTAAACTATATGAAATATTTTTCAGAAATTTTTAGAAATTAGTTTAAACTTAAAACTAATTTCTAAAACAACTTGTTTTGAGGAATAACTAGAAATCAGTAGTAACTGACAACCTATTACTAGGCTATAGGCTATGTACACATCACAAACCGTGTTGATCGCTGGAGCGAGGTAAATCGGCTGTCTTTCGAAACGTTTCGTGGTTACTCCGACGGCTGCGGGGCTGTCGGGGCCCGTGATCGTGATGGTGGGGAGTATCTTCTTGGGACGTCCGCGCTGAGGTTTCGGTTTAGCTTTCACCAAGGGGGCGTCGCTGTCGCTGTCGGATTCGGCGTCCTTCGCGGGTGATATGTCCTCGGTTGATGCTAGCGACGCGCGGTGGTGAAATGTATAACGATGCAGTACAGATTAGAGTATATACGTGATAGTGCAGATTATCTCAAATAAATTTAGTTTAGATTATATTATTGGATATTTTTAAAATATAAAACATGATATATAGATCACGTTTTTACATAAAATATAACTCTCAAATAAGCATTGTTTTTAAATGAATATAATAATCTTTATATATTATGGTATAATTTAATAATCAAAATATTTAATTATAACAATGGTATTTATAAATAAAATTTAAAAACAAAATCAAGCATAAATATATTATATGTTTTCTTTAAAATGATATATAAAAAATTCTACATAAATATAACTTCCAAGCAAAGATATGTCACTTTTATTTATTTACATGAAATTAATTGTAAGCCAATTAGTTTTAATGTCAATATTTAGGTGTCAAAACTATCGTTAGTTAGGTGGTAAATACTAATAGTGGCAATACTATGGTTTGAAATAAGTTTAAGCGAATTTTCGGAATTTAAAAGCAAATTTTCAAAGTATTGTTACATAATAAAGAATGTTACCAAATTTGTATAATTTTACATTGAAAATGGATCTGTTGATTTATAATATTTCTCGAATATGGGTGTATATTTTAAAAAAATGGTTATAATTATAAAATAATGTTATATTCTTAAAACATATAAATTCAAATTATTATTGTATTCAAGTGTACATTACGTTTCATTTATAATAGTGATATATATTTCAAACTAATATATGTTAACAAATATAAACTAAAAATAGAATTAGAAATAAATAGTTTGCAGTATAGATGACGCAAGTTTTCGTTAATTTCACAAATTAATTGGAGTGACATCTTTTCTTTGTAAAATGTTTATCCCAAAAAATATTTTTAAATATATAAATATATAAATAATATTAATAATTATTTTATTATATTGAATATAATAATTAACAGTTAAGTTAGTAATATTGTAGTTAAAATTAAATAATCATTTATAATCAGGCCTCTCTAGATTCGTGCATTTTGCACGAATTTGCACGAATTCTATATAAAAAAATGCACGATTTATGGTAAATTCGTGCAATTATTCAAATTCGTGCATAATATATATTTAACAAATAACCATTAAATTATTTAATTATCATAATTTAATTTACTAATATATAATATATAGTCTATATTATAGACTATAGAATATATATTATATAGAATATATAATTAAAATTCAATATAAAATTTATTATTATATTTTTGGAGAGTTTCTATTATTAGTTTATTTACCAAAGATTATTATTTATAAATTTTTTAATTTTATTTTATTTACTTGTTATTTTTTAATACAATTTTCTCGAAACCATATAATAAAATAAGGACTTAAGATTAGCGAAAGGCCAGAGAGTGGAAAAGTTAAATCTGTAGTATATAATATATAATATAGAATGTGGGCGATAATGTGGGCGATAATTCTACAAGAAAATAACGAAAAATTGTTGTATATTAAAATAAACAATATAAAAATAATAAAATAATTTTACAATAAATCATTTAATAATTAAGTAATATAATTATAGTTATACATAATAACATTAACTTTAACGTTCTTACAAACATGCATGTATATTTGCTAGTACTATATATAATTATTACCAATATAATTTTGGATATTTGACTAATAGCTTTTATAGACTTTATAGTTGTTACTTAAATTCTGGATGCACGAATTCTATATATAAAAAGTGCACGAATTTGGTTTAATTCGTTCAAATTCAAAATGTACGAATTTAGAGAGGCCTGATTATAATACACATATATATATATATATATACATTATAGAAAAATTGTGATATTTATAATTTCAAATATTGCCATATTTTTCTCAAAAAATTATTTTTATTTTTATTGATTTTATTTTTAAATTTCAATTCATCTCCAAATAAATTTCTTTCATTATTATATAAATTAGATTTAAATCAATGATATATATTTTATAAAAATTAGTTTTTAGACTTATATTTTAAAGTATAATCATAAAACATTATATTACTAATTATTAATTGTGGAAATCAGATTTATTTTATATATCAAAACTAAATCATAAATTTATTCATATTCTTCAAAAAGAAAATCAATATAAAATTATAAAAAAACCTACCATTTTCCTGGTTACATATAGAAATAATAATAAATATGTATGAATACAAATTAATTAATATAGGTTTTAAATTTTATAAATTTATTTAATTTTAATTTATATGTTAACTACGGAATTTTTGGAATATTTCAGACGTAATGATTTATTCTAGATAATCCATTATTAGTTCAATTAGAAATTGTAGATTATTTAATATACGCACACGTTTAACAATCAAAACCGCCAGCCTCAAAGCCTCAACTAACGGGTCGGGTGATATATTTCAGCCTCGTACACCTCGTCTCCGTCGGAATCAATACGCGTCGGCAGGCAGACGGTGCTACGCGGGCAGTGCAAGCGTTTCGGCTTGTCGAGTACGTGTCGTTCAAAGTCCGACAGAGTCTGATCGGCGATGGGCATCGACGGCGACGCTACGACGTCTTCGTCGCTGGAACTCGAGCTGTCAATCAACTGGGGACCGCTGCGCTGCGAGTGTTGAATCTGTTTACAGCGGCAGGTGGTCTTCGAGACGCAGTCGTCGAGGTGGTAGTCGATGAAACGTCCCGAGCCCGGGTGTTTGTCGAACACGGCTATCATCTGTAGTAGTGTGTGTGTATAGTAAACTCGCGATAACCTACGATGTCGATTAGTCAACGTGCTATATACATATATTTCTATATGGTTTTATCGACTATGTACATATATATATATATATATATATATTACTCTATATATAGAAATAGGTTTAGGAAATCATTAAGTGACTTTATAATATAAATGTTATGGTTTACCTATGTATTAATTACTAATATATATTACTTTGTATTATGTATTAATTACTAATTTATTTATTATTCATTTCTATGTAATACAAAGTTAATTTTACATATCAAATCTATGATGTTATTATTATAAGTTATATGTTATTATAAGAATAATTGTATGATTAGTTTAATCATGAGTCATGATGATTCATGACGTAATAGTTACATCAAATTATTATCTATTATGTAATGGGAACATTATATTGATATGTTTAAAGTAAATTAATTGATACAATCCTAATCATTCGAATAATAGGACTATATAAATATCATTATTTGTATAATTATATATTGAAAACATTTTAATAAACTTGTTGATATTAATTTAAGGGAAGTCGCAGTGTAGAAATATTTAAATAGTTGTTTTTCTAATTTTCTTTTTACGAATTCAGATTCAGTTATATTTTAATTAAATTGTGTAAACTTTTCAAATAAAATATACTTTATAAGTTCTTTAAATGTTTTTTATCGATAGGTAAAAATGAAAAACGATAATAATTATAAAATATTCAATAATTAAATAATAAATACCGTTTATAAACTGTATTATATATTTATATTAATATAATAAAATTATAAAAATATCTTTATTTATACTCTATATTATATTATGAAATAAATATATTTATAAAAATAATATAAATTATTAGAAATAATACCTTTATTCTAAAATACATTTAAGAATAATTATTTTCTCATAATAACTAGTATTCAACTTGGGTAGGGACGCGTTGCCTCCATTTATTAAGTGTTTCGAAAAATATCTTCATTGAATTTAAAAATTGTTTTTTTTATATAAAAAGGACATTTATATCTATAATCCTAGAGACAAAAAAATTAAAAAATATATATTTTACATGTATAATAATAGATATACTTTTATTTTATTTTATTTGTTCATCAATTTTATAAAATCCAATACATTTTAATAATATTTTGTAATATTGTCTCTCTGGAATTGTGCATACATATGTTATTTATATAGAGCAAAATAAATTAGGTGGATCGCTTCAGTACTTTTATCTAAACACATTTAGGAATATATGAACAAGCGTCCGATCGCATAGTTTGTTTTGGTTTGGTTGGGTTTAGTTTTGATTTTTGGTGGTTTTTTTAGCTGCATTACATCCCAAGTGAGCCATGGGATGTAATGCAGCTAAAAAAAACGGATCATAACAAGAATTCGACAGCAAGGACATGAACACATACTTGCAGGAGTTATATTTATATTGCGGGAGTTGAAATATTCAAATAAATATACATACGCGTGAAAGTAGATCCGAATGAAAGTAGATCCTAGCATATAGTAATTATATATATATGTATGTATGTGTGTGATAAAAATAAATCTAGCTCCAGCTAGATTCGAACTCGGGACTTTCTGCTTAGAACGCGCGTTCATTTATAGCACTGAGCCACAACCCATGTTATATATTTTACTATTCATTTTCCTATTTAAAAAAACATTTATATATATATATATATATTATAAATAAATAATTTAAAAAAAAATTACAATTACAATTATTACTATCAGAAATTACTCGATTATAATTCGAATATATTACGTACGCATGAGATCGATATAGTTTTAGAATGCCCATTTAATTTCAAGTAGAATCAATATATTATATATGTATAATACTATACGTCATAAATATGCTATCCGTTATAGTAACTGTACAATGAAGTATTTGTTAATAAATTTGATATTTAATTAAATTTAAATTATTAAATGGACATTCTAAAACTATATCGATCTCATTCGTACGTAACATATTCGAATTATAATCGAGTAATTTCTGATAGTAATAATTTAAATTTAGTTTAATTAAAAAAAAATATTTATTTATAATATATATCTTATATTTATATATATATACACATCATATATATATATATATATATATATATATATATATATATATATATATATATATATATATATATGTATTATATATATATATATTATATATTATATATATATATATATATATATATATTATATATATATATATATATATATATATATATATATATATATATATATATATATATATATATATATATATATATATATATGTATTATATGTATTATATGTATTATATATTATATATTATATATATATATATATATATATATATATATATATATATATAATATATAATATATATTATATATTATATATATATATATATATATATATATATAATATATAATATATATATATATAATACATATATATAATATATATATATATATATATATATATATATATATATATATATATATATATATGTATTATATGTATTATATGTATTATATATTATATATTATATATATATATATATATATATATATATATATATATATATATAATATATAATATATATTATATATTATATATATATATATATATATATATATATATATTATATATATATGTATATATATATTATATACATGTATGCGTATTATATCTGAATAATAGCGTATGAATATAAATTATATTGCAAATCATTTAAATGCATAACACATCACTGTGAATGAAAACGAGCCTATAGCAAACTATTTTGCGCGCGCGCGCAGTATATTTAAAGTTCATGTCCTTGCATTGCAGTGTTGCTGTTGGATTCTTGTGATCATCCAAAAAAACCACCTAAAATCAAAACTAAACCCAACCAAACCAAATTATGCGATCGGACTCTTGTTCACATGATCCCTCATTTATATACACAAACATAGCAACACAATTTATTCCGAGTAAAACACATTTGAAAAGTGAACAATAAAATTCAATAAAATTCAAATAAATTATAAAGTAATAAAATTATATATTTAGCTAATATAAAATCAATATTATAAAATAAGTTTTATGTTTTCTTATCAATATATAAATGTTATTTTTATAAAATTTATATATATATTATATGTTATATAATAATTTTAGTACTTATATAAATGTTATTTTTTTATTATATCAGAGTATAATAAAATTATGTATTCAGCTAATATAAAATCAATATTATAAATAATAGATATGTTTTATTATTTATATATATATTATATATTTATAGAATTTATATATTAGATATAAAATTATACATTATATATTATACATTATATATATTTATATATAAAATCAATATTATAAATAATAGATATGTTTTATTATTTATATATAAATGTTATATTTATAGAATTTATATATTAGATATAAAACATTATATAATAATTTATATTAGTTAGAAATATGGATTTCAAAATAAATATAAAAAATCCAGTTTTAAAATTTTTGAAATTGTGATTATATTATATATAAAACATTATATAACAATTTATATTAGTTTTGAATGTAGATTTCAAAATAAATAATTTATTTTAAAAATCCATGCTATTAAATGCTTTTTATGCTATTTCTAAACTGATTTCATAGATAATTTTTGCACAGTTACTAATAACATATAATAACATATAATTAATAAATAGTACATAATACAATTTTAAAAATTCCGATTTTAATGAATTTATCCATGATGATATCCCATTTATACAAATAATTTTTTTGAAACAGTAAGAAGATATACAGCTCTTTAATTAGTAAACTTGTTTTTTAATATGGATATATAGTTATATGAATAGAAACGATTATATGCATATATTTATATATTTTTTGAAAAAATCTAAATTAATAATAAAATATACATTTCATATAATATTATATTTTATAAAGTTATATCCTTTGTATTTAAAGGTATATGTCTAGTTTATGTATAACATTTTGTATTATTAATATTCCAAAAATTATAGCTAAATAATTTAGTAAACATTTAAGATTTCTTGTTATATCAATTCTATTTTTCTTAATTATAATTCATAACAAAATAAATGTAAGGGTGTGTTTTTCGTCATCCAGCTACGCACAACGCGTGACATCGAATTTTACAAAGCCCTATTCACTACATGTAAACTTGTACGAGATATCGGACAGCGTTCGCCGAACAGCTAACTTCGCCGATACACCTTTTATTCCTATCCGCGCAGTTCTTCATTGAATTTGAATTCTAGAACGAACGGCGTCGCACGCATTTGAAGCTCCGCCCATGAGCTGAGTCATAAAATACGTCACAATCATAACGGTATTGCTATTTTTAGGTATGCGCGCATATATTTACCAATAATTATATGATGATCGACGAAGTTCGACGAAGTTCGACGAATGGTTGACGAAAAACACTTTGTAAAATTCGATGTCGCGCGTTGTGCGTAGCTGGATGACGAAAAACACACCCTTAGCAATCAAATGTTTACCACATTTTTGATCATAACTTTTATTTTAATACAAATTAAAAAAAACTAAAATAAGAATTATTTAATACAATTTAAATAGCTTACCAATGATACTACTTTTATTGCAATAGCAACAATATACAAAATCTCATTATCATAACTATTAGTTGATCAGAATAACAAACTGTCACAATCTAATATTTCACAAATGATGTACTCTATTTATACTTATGCACATAATTATATATATATATATATATATATATTTATACAAATATAGATACAATTTATACAAATTGTGTTGTATTTGAATGTTTAATTTGAAAATTGTTTTAAATTAATATTAAAATATTGATATTATACTAAATGCTAAATACTTTTATTAAAATAATGTATTATAATACATTATTTTAATAAAAGTATTTAGCATTATACCAATCTAAAAGTAATTATTTTATCTAATAATGATTATAAATATTAAACATTAAATGTAGTAAATTAGTCCATAGGTGATTTAAACTAACGTCTTTAAAATAAAATAAAAATGTGTATTTAAAAAATAGATTTGTACATGTATAATATGTCATAATAGTTTTATTCTTCTATTATAATTCTAATATATGAATTAATAAATAAAAGAAATCAAATTATTGTTATCGATGAGGTTTTTGCCATTTCTGCAAAAAATGTCAGAACACTGATATATATATCAAGCATTAAGAATAAAAATGATTTTTTTGATTAAAATCTAATTTTTGAATCTATTCAAATAATTTATGAAATAATAAAAGAAGTTGTTAACATTAAAGAGGTTTCATTAATGTTATAGACTATATTCATCTTACATATATTTAATAAAAGTAGTATATTATTTTAGTATACTAGGTTTTAAATAAATAGTATTAGAATGTAATAATAACAAATTTAAAAAAAATATTGATCAAAATTATTATTTTATGAATTATATAAAGAATAAATATTTAAACAAACTTGATGATTTAAATCATGATTTTATTAGGTGATTTAAATCCTGATATTATAATTACTAGTAAATACTACATTATTGTTTTAATGACATATAATATCTTTTTGATATAGTTTTTAATAATTTGTTTTAAATCATTCGATTTAAATCAGAACAACCCTGATCTCAAGCATCACGCCTATCCTTAATAGTAAACACTTTATAAGTACTACATGTATTAGATAGTGGGATACATTATACCGGCCTGCTAACCATGTTAATACGGCTCCATTGTTTACCGATGGTGCGCGTTAGATTCAACAGATTCTGTTCCATCTCGGCCTTGACCTCTTCGGGGTCGCGGTTCTTCTCCTCGAGTTCTTTGGCCTCCATTTCAGCCTCTTTGACCGCCCACGGCTTCCAGTTACGGACGAGTCGGTCAGCGCGACAGGCCAGACCTTTGGGTGACCGGTCGTAGAGGTTCTTGAGGTCAACGTCGATTCGCTTCAGGAAAGTGTTCCTACAAGGGGGTGTGGGGGGGATAAGTAACTTGTAGTGTAACTGGTGAATCATAGGATATCGGAATCGGGTGAATGCGTGCGCGGGTGAATGCGAGTGTGGGTGAACTATTCCTATATATGTATTTAGGTTGGTTCTAGGTAGAGTAGCATATCATATATAATATATAAATATATAGATATATGTATATATACATATATATATATATAGATTATTATTATTTCAATGAGGTAACACTAGTGATGTAAATTTGAACATTTTTAGGATCTCGAGACTTTCGAATAATACAATTTTGGATCTCGAGACTTTTGATTACTAAATTGACTAAATAAGACTTTCGAATAATGCAAAATAGGATCTTGAGACTTTCATATATAAAAAAGAAGGATATCGAGACTTTCGAATAGTTAATATATATTGAATTACTACTTTCGACTACCCTATTATTGAATTACTACTTTTTATTAGATACTATATATTTAATTACTACTTTCGACTGGTTACTATATATTAAATTTCTACTTTTTATTAGTTAATATATATTTAATTATTACTTTGTATTAGTTAATATATATTGAATTATTATTTGATAAGTTTATATATATGTATATTTTGAATTACTAGTATCGATTAGTAAATTTATATTGAATTTCAACTATAGATGTAAATTATTAGCTATAATCTACAAGTAAATTAATTTATTAAAGATATAACTAAATTTAATAGTAACCAGTAAAAAAATAACGGAAAAAAAATAACAAGAAAAAAAATAACAGGAAAAAAATAACAGTAAAAATAAAAATTATGTAATTCAATAAATAATAAAAAATTATTACGTTTTCTGAACTAACTAATTCTGATATTTGTTTTTTTTTTTAATTAGAATAATTGTTCACATTATATATTTATTTTAAAAATATATAATATAAATTTCTGCGATATTACGGATTGATATTTTGGGTTTGTTTGGTTTAATTGGCTTGATTGGCATTACATCCCTAAATGAGCTTTAAAAGCGTGTACTTATCATAATATATAACAAGGAAATAATATATTGTATAAAAAGTCTAATAATATCCATGGATAAATTAATTAATTTAAATTAACAAATTAAATTAATAATATATATTGGATATTTTTTTCTTGTTATTTTTTTTCCTGTTATTTTATTTATTGTTATTTTATTTTCCGTTATTTTTTTCGTATAAATATATCATTCGTACAAATATATTTAATTATATGTTAACGTCAATACCAGTTTGAACTTTTTTTAATAAATATTATTTATAGATATTTATAATTATATATAATTTCAAATTTCATTTTGAATGTAATTTGAATATTTTAATAAATTCAATTAGTAATTTATTATAAATTATAAATTATAATGTCCCACAATATATTATTATAATTTATAATAAATGTAAAAATATTATTTATACATTTTTTTAACAATATTGTTAAACATATTATAAATTACTAAATTAAAATTACATTCAAGTCATATTATAAAAATTTACAATTTATATATTATTTATTCATTTCATTTATTTTTAAATGAAAATCATAATATTATCATATTTATTAATATATTATTATCAGATTGCATATATGCATATAATATAAAAATATATATCATACAACTTTAAATTATATATATATATATATTCATATTCATATTTTAATATTGTTCAACATAGTAAATATATATTTATATATTTTTTTAATATTGACTAATATATATATATATATAATATGAAAGATTATGCAAAGCAATCTTTCGGAAAGTCGTTAATAATATATAGATCCATATATATTATATGCATATATGCAATCGTCTGCATTAAGGTAAATATAATGAAACGTAGATAAGATGTATTACTTAATGAGAAGTACGTAGGCTTAATTACAATAAAATACACACATTATAAATTATTACAGTTAATTATTCGAATACCTTGATATAGATATTAGAAAATATCTATTTGAATATTAGAATTACTTTTTCGATTTTTTCGAATAGTAGAATCAATTATTCAATATTTTCGAATATTGCTATATTATATTCGAGACTTTCGAATAGTCAAATTTTAGGTGAAATACTATTCGAAAATTTTTCGAATATCCAATTATTCGATATTCAAACCGAAAAACTATATACGTTTACATCACTAGGTATCACAGGTTTTAAATTCTAAAATTATATATAAATCATAATAAATTACTTTGATTCGTAAATCATAATACAATAGAAATCAATTGGTTGTGTTACGAATGATTACGATGAGTAAAACAGCGATCATAGAAGCATATTCAGCACGTACTAACCCTTTTATACTGATGTGAAGCAGGTTTAGAGTTGTTAGCGCCCATATCACATCTACGTGGTTGATACCGGTGGCATCGGATATAGCTGTTGTACAATGATGAGGGGAGTAAGGTATAGCTGTAGTAGAGGGCTGAGGAGAGGATGATGTGCTGCTAATAATACGAACGGCGGGTATCACTGAAACGATACCACGGCTCGTGAGTTTTATTTCAGTGATTTTCTTTACGATGATGATTAGATTTTAATTAGAATAGCACTTAGGTTACACATTACGTGATGTTTTAGAGCGACAGGTAGCGCATTCTCTTCTCAGACATATTCACATCGTGTCAGAACACGGTGACAAAAGGTTATCGTTAGAACATATGTATACCTTATACTTTATACCTTCGATTATATATTTTCTTAAATATAGAATCAATGACTAGTCAGATGCAGGCTAATGATCACCGCCATTGTTATAACGGATGTACTAAGGTCGATGTAGTAGGCCAAGGTCGCGTGTTATTAATGAGGCGGTGGTGGTGGTGGTAAGTGGCTAACAGGCTACGGAGAAATGAGTCTCATCGTCGTTGTCGATTAGGAATTTGGCCACGACATTCTTCCAGTAGCTCTCATAGGTGGCAGCACCTAGTGCTGATAATGGTTTCTCTGGCGTTCCTGTGATACCTTCTTTACGCGACAGTAGGTAACCTAATGCAAGTATTAGTAGTGATAGTGATAGTGATAGTGGTGGTGGCAGTAGTAGTAGTAGTAGTAGTAGTAGTAGTAGTAGTAGTAGTAGTAGTAGTAGTAGTAGTAGTAGTAGTAGTAGTAGTAGTAGTAGTAGTAGTAGTAGTAGTAGTAGTAGTAGTAGTAGTAGTAGTAGTAGTAGTAGTAGTAGTAGTAGTAGTAGTAGTAGTAGTAGTAGTAGTAGTAGTAGTAGTAGTAGTAGTAGTAGTAGTAGTAGTAGTAGTAGTAGTAGTAGTAGTAGTAGTAGTAGTAGTAGTAGTAGTAGTAGTAGTAGTAGTAGTAGTAGTAGTAGTAGTAGTAGTAGTAGTAGTAGTAGTAGTAGTAGTAGTAGTAGTAGTAGTAGTAGTAGTAGTAGTAGTAGTAGTAGTAGTAGTAGTAGTAGTAGTAGTAGTAGTAGTAGTAGTAGTAGTAGTAGTAGTAGTAGTAGTAGTAGTAGTAGTAGTAGTAGTAGTAGTAGTAGTAGTAGTAGTAGTAGTAGTAGTAGTAGTAGTAGTAGTAGTAGTAGTAGTAGTAGTAGTAGTAGTAGTAGTAGTAGTAGTAGTAGTAGTAGTAGTAGTAGTAGTAGTAGTAGTAGTAGTAGTAGTAGTAGTAGTAGTAGTAGTAGTAGTAGTAGTAGTAGTAGTAGTAGTAGTAGTAGTAGTAGTAGTAGTAGTAGTAGTAGTAGTAGTAGTAGTAGTAGTAGTAGTAGTAGTAGTAGTAGTAGTAGTAGTAGTAGTAGTAGTAGTAGTAGTAGTAGTAGTAGTAGTAGTAGTAGTAGTAGTAGTAGTAGTAGTAGTAGTAGTAGTAGTAGTAGTAGTAGTAGTAGTAGTAGTAGTAGTAGTAGTAGTAGTAGTAGTAGTAGTAGTAGTAGTAGTAGTAGTAGTAGTAGTAGTAGTAGTAGTAGTAGTAGTAGTAGTAGTAGTAGTAGTAGTAGTAGTAGTAGTAGTAGTAGTAGTAGTAGTAGTAGTAGTAGTAGTAGTAGTAGTAGTAGTAGTAGTAGTAGTAGTAGTAGTAGTAGTAGTAGTAGTAGTAGTAGTAGTAGTAGTAGTAGTAGTAGTAGTAGTAGTAGTAGTAGTAGTAGTAGTAGTAGTAGTAGTAGTAGTAGTAGTAGTAGTAGTAGTAGTAGTAGTAGTAGTAGTAGTAGTAGTAGTAGTAGTAGTAGTAGTAGTAGTAGTAGTAGTAGTAGTAGTAGTAGTAGTAGTAGTAGTAGTAGTAGTAGTAGTAGTAGTAGTAGTAGTAGTAGTAGTAGTAGTAGTAGTAGTAGTAGTAGTAGTAGTAGTAGTAGTAGTAGTAGTAGTAGTAGTAGTAGTAGTAGTAGTAGTAGTAGTAGTAGTAGTAGTAGTAGTAGTAGTAGTAGTAGTAGTAGTAGTAGTAGTAGTAGTAGTAGTAGTAGTAGTAGTAGTAGTAGTAGTAGTAGTAGTAGTAGTAGTAGTAGTAGTAGTAGTAGTAGTAGTAGTAGTAGTAGTAGTAGTAGTAGTAGTAGTAGTAGTAGTAGTAGTAGTAGTAGTAGTAGTAGTAGTAGTAGTAGTAGTAGTAGTAGTAGTAGTAGTAGTAGTAGTAGTAGTAGTAGTAGTAGTAGTAGTAGTAATAGTAATAGTATGTTATGAAGGACACAAACTGAAGTCAAGTAGGAAACGACCCCATCCTCTTCTCTGATGATTAGGCATAGTCAGAATACATGAAACATTGTACAATTGGTCACAGCTCTTTTCCTGTAAGAGGGCAATTGAGGGTTAATATTACACAAAGCATCAGATTGAAGATTCATAGAAGTATAGCAATGTGACTCATCAGACATTCTAATTACCAATGACTCATATAATTTATTGTGTATGTAATTGAACCCTTTGCATGTGTTTTGATCCTTGTATAGTGTACAAGATATTAAGGGAATATTTATAGTATATCTTATATAAGTTTCTATAAATAAGGACAGATATATCATATATCATTATATATATATTTGCAATATATACTTATATGATGAACAATAATATAATTAATATCACTATTATATATATATATTATATACATATATTACATTTCATCATATTTATATAAATTACACTACAGTACTATCTCACAACAATAATGCATATGGAACACAATATAATTGATAATAATTGACATGTGTATATGTATATAAAGTTGAATGGGGTAATGGAATTCAATGTTTGTTTACAATATAACTATATCTATGTTACCAACACACACACATACACACTGGTAGATAATGCTCTGCCACATGTGTGTCTGTGTGTGTCTGTGTGTGTGTGTGTGTGTGTGTGTGTGTGTGTGTGTGTGTGTGTGTGTGTGTGTTCTCATGTATTGAATGATTACAACAAAGGACATCTGTATACAGTGACACACATCATTGCACAGGCTACCATAGTAGCTGTGAAACACTATATTATATGTAGTATATATATATAGTATTGGCAATTTATAAATCAAGTATACATACATACATCATATATATGATGTTTATCACATGTATAAGTGTTGAGACTAATGAATAACATATTTACTAAGCAAACAAAGACATCATAATTAACACATCACTAGGTAGTGATTTCACAGTAAAACAATCCAAGATGATTATTTATCTGACACAGTGTTAATATCTGTGTACACTGTTAACCCCACTTGTTTAACCCCAACCCCATATTAAGGGATTATAATTTAAATAAAGTTAAACATTAATCCTAAAACAATACCACACCGGTAGCCAGTTTTTCCGAGAAAATATATCGTCCTAGGATTATCCTAGGACAATCATTCGCATTACGGAGATAGCTAAGGATTGTCCTAGAATAATCCTTAAAATGACGGATATCACTAGCCCTAGGGCTCCTCCGTACAGAGATGACGATGTTAGTGGTGGGGCGGGGGTGGGGGTTAAGTAGCAACCTTAGAGAAGTAGCCTAGGAGACTGTAGTGCTTCACGTTGAACCGACACAGCACGTAGAACAGGAACGGCTCGACGTCGTAGAACAGGGTCTTGTGCTGTAGAAACATCTTGCTGAGGAGACACAGGTTCTGGCAGTAGATCGGACTCGTCTGGCCGTCTATCTCGAACACGCAGGTCACTGGGGTCGAGGGGTGAAAGGGTTAGCGATCGAGGGGAGGGTTAGCGATCGAGGGGAGGGAGGGTTAGCGATCGAGGGGTGGGAGGGTTAGCGATCGAGAGGGGTGTGTCGTCGTGGTGGGGTGTCATTAACAATGGGCACTATCGATGGTGATAATGATAACTATAGTTATACTATATATACTATTATAACTATATATAGTGGTGATAATGATAATGAAAATAATGAAAATGGTAATAATGAAAATGGTAATAATGGTAATGATATTAATAATAATAATTAGAATCAAATCAACGTATCTGCAGATAATATTAAACGCTTAACTATAGCACACACGCGCGTGTGTAATATGCCCTACAGAGTGAGTTCCCCCTAGTGGTGACCTTGCGATATAATCGAGCATACCTGTGATATCGTCTCCTATACCGTTGAGATCCTTGTACACGCAAGGTCCGGGCGGTCTGTTCATCGTACACTTTTCCTGAATACAATGGGCTTATGTTATACATGGTGGGGATATGGTGAGTGGATACTGTATGTAAGAGGGTATAAGGGTATAGGCGTAGAAGGTATTAAGGGGTATACCACTACAACTTGCATGACATGTTATATGGCTCCAGCTGGCGCAGGATAGTGTCGCTCGCAATATTGTTATAGGGTATCAATCAACCAATCAAATTTGTTATTGCTTTTAATTTTAAATTAAAATTCGTTTTATTTCTATTGAAATAATCACTAGGATTAAAGTGATGGTTGTGATAATGATGAAGAGGATGATGATGATGATGATGATGATGATGATGATGATGATGATGATGATATGATAATGATGATGATGATATTACCATGTGTTTTGCGTAACTCCGTTTAGACTTTATATACTGAAGACACATTTCACAGATGTACAGTACTTCATTACTGTAGATATACGTGTATGATGAATTAAATAGTGAATATGTAATAAATGATCACATAGCTTACAATGATGTATACCCGAGAAGCACTATGATTGGTAGAATTGTGCAAATGGTAAGTAGATTTGAGGGATATTAAAAATGAGGGGATGGAGATAGTGGTAAATAGGTATAGTGATCGGGGTAGGACATAATGAAATGGGTGTAGCTAGAGGAAATAGGGAGATGGTGGTTGTGGTGATTACTAACTCGATAATATACTCGGCAGGGTAGGAACCCGAAAACCAGGTTTCGATGATATCTTGACCGATGACAATCTTCTCTGGGTAACGCCTCTCTTTCTTCGCTAGCCTGGTAGCGTCCCCACCGTTGTGATCTCGGTGGTTTGTGGGCGGAGCAAACTTGTCAGGGTCGCGTATCTGTAGGTATGGCGGGGGCGCGATTAGGTACGATAGAGGTCGTTACGACAGAGGTCATTATCTTCTCTTCGTCGATGAAGACTACATATTCGCTGACGATGATTATAGACAAAAAATGAATTCTATTATCATTGAATATTAGTTAATAAAAGTTATTTATTAAACGTAAACATTGGAGTATTACTGCGATGCTAACCGGATTGGAAATCCTCTGAGCTTGAGCAAATAGGTCAAGGTCATCCTGGGTAATGCCATCGACGAGTTGATCCTCTAGTACTTTGTTCAGGAGGATGCTGCGATTAGCGGTGGCCTCACGAAGCAACTGAGAATCTGGGTGTGTGTTCGTGTGTGCGTATGTGTACATATGTACATATGTATATAAATGTTTATTTTCCATAGAAATAATTGAGATACATACATAATATTTTTAGAACTAATGTAATGTATGTAGTTTATATGAATTGTATCATTAGATTATTTTTAAAATATTTTAGGATTTTTTTTTACTGATTATTTATATAATTATTGAAAATATTATTTTAATTTAAAATTAACTCACATTAAGTTATAAAATTGAGGTAATCTATTTATGAGAAAAAAAATGTATTAGCTTACTATAGACATACTAATTGAGATTAATATAGATTATGTATTAAAAAAAAATATTTGGTGCAATATGATCTCGACAAATTTGTTCATATTTTACATGAATTTTTGTTAAAATCTATATTTCATAGAATTTATTTTTTTAAATAAATATATCTTTATAAATTATAAATAAACATGTTTTTACCATATTTATTAATTTATTAAAAAAAATATTATCGAAGAAAAAAATTAGGGTACCTATATATTTTTTTTTTTAATTTCACAGAAATTTAAAATAAATCCTATACATTTTTTTTGTAAATAATCTAATCATATATTTCGACAAAAACTACATATATTACATACATCCTCAAAATATTATACCTGCATCTTTATTATTTCTATGGAAAATACACATTTATGTAATTTAATGCTAATTTCACTATCTTTTTCCATGCTAATTTCTGACCCCGTTCAGATTTTAATTTAACCATCCAAATTAAAAAAAATTAAAAATATTATGATATACATACCCATAGGTACCCGCTTACGGTGTCCGCCAACAATATCCATCATGAACACCTATTCTATCATCACTCTTAATCTACATACCTAACGATGATTGCCTACCCACACCATACACAGCTGCTCTTCACTGATCTAGTGGTACCACTAACCGCTATCAGAGTCTGACGGTCGGGACTTGGACCTCTTTCGTTTCAGTGAATACTTGCTGCGATTTATCAAGTTCAGCTTGCGAGCTCTGACGGTCCAAGGTTTCGGTGGTCTCTTTTCTTTAGGTAGCATAGGACACGAATATGCTCTGCATATGGCAAGGATAAATAAGAGGAGTTGCAGGAAGTGGAACAGGAGGAGGATAAGAAGGATGATGAGAATAATAATGATAAGTATTATAAGGAGGGTGAATAGGGTAATAAGGGGAGGAGGAAGAGGAAGAGGAGGAGGAGGAGGAGGAGGAGGAGGAGGAGGAGGAGGAGGAGGAGGAAGAGGAGGGTTATGGTTATGAGGATAATGAAGATGAAGATGAGGAATATTAACTATAAAAATGGGAAATAAATGTACTATATTAGAAAGTAGTGATAGCTGTTGCGCTCGCGTATTAGGTCGGTGAGAGCTGATGGCGCCTACTAACTTGCGATGGCACGAGCTCCTGCCGTTAATGTTACCGTCTCCCTTGCATCCGGGCGTGGGACATCTGCGTGTGTGCGTGCGTTACTATGGCTCGCTGCGAGTGACGCCAGCTTAACGACGAGGTCACCCTCGCGAACATAGCTATCGATCACCTAACAACCGCGATTGTTATTCGTGTGGATATTCGTCGCGAGAGTGACCTCCGCTTAGTGCACGCGCGCGTCGTAAGTATCTCAAGAGAGAGAGAGAGAGAGAGAGAGAGAGAGTAATATCACTGCGGCGTTCTATCTTCATCATTGTCGTTTCGTACACCACCATCACCGCCACTGTGGCCGCTAGTGTTTCGTTAGGAGAGTCCAGTGAGCTAGGTGATTAACACTGCGCGCGATAATATCGTATAACGAAACCGGTAACCTAAGGAAGCGATGATAATAATAACGACGGCAGTGGCGGCACATTAACGCACAAACATACGTAACTTACGTTGAGTTCATGTTCGCCGGAGATCTAGTGGAACCAGCATTACATTAAAACCGTGTAGAAATATACAACAACTATACGTATATTTACTAAAATGTGATAATTTAAATTCGTAGAATATCTATATCGCTAGACTAATTAAATAATAAAGACTACGCTCCACCGTTGGTAAATATATATATATATATAAATAATAATCAACTATTACAAACTAGACGCGTCTTCGGAAACTAACTTATCGGGAGACTTTGTATTGTTTATGCGAAACTTCTTCTTTATACCTGAACGAGAGAGAATGAGAGACAATTAAACATCACTATCAAATAGAGTAGATAAACAATATTCAACGCTATGGTAAAACATTTTAAATTATTTATTTTGTTAATTTCGTATTATTATTTTTAATTTCAATAACATACGATATCGATAGCAAACAATTATACGTTATACTTTAGAATATATATTTGCTAAATAAAAAATCAATCAATCTCTCTATGTATCTCTCTTAATATAAGAGCATATTTTACAGACAAATTTGTACACCATATTCAATATTTTATTTTTTGATTGTTTTATCGATAATCTAAAAATTATTCAACATATAATATAATATAATTCGTATTTTAGTTTGATTCACAAAATGATAATGTAAATTTATCCGAATTTTATAAAACTAAACAAGAATTTGATAATCTTGAAATAAATCCTGAAATAATTAAACTATTTTTAAAAGACTACAACAGCTCATACTTTTGGAATACTTTAATGAAGCTATTCCATTTCTATATTAACATTATTATCTGATAAATTATATTATTTTTAATTAATCTTTATTATCTCGTACTAATCATAAAATTTGGAAAAATCTTTAATCACACCAATTTTTGAATCAATAAAATTCATAAAATTTTAATAAAAATTGACATTAAATTTCATTAAAATGTTATGTACAAGTTTATTATCAGAACGTATTATTTATTAACAAATAATTATAATAAATAAGATTTTTTTAAGTGGAAAATCAATGGAATTAGTAAAAAATATTTAAAATGTTGTTATAATGAATAGAAAATAAAATATTAATATAATTTAAATAGATTTTGAAAAGCATGATTTTGTTTCTCAATAAAAAAATTATTATATAAACTAAAATCATACTGTATATGTATAAAATAGTTTTACAATTATGTATAGAGTAGATCTCATTAAGAGTGAGGGAGAGAGAGAGAGAGAGAGAGAGAGAGAGAGAGAGAGAGAGAGAGAGAGAGAGAGAGAGAGAGAGAGAGAGAGAGAGAGAGAGAGAGAGAGAGAGAGAGAGAGAGAGAGAGAGAGAGAGAGAGAGAGAGAGAGTTTTCTCTAACCCGCCGCCCTGACTTCATGCGGGAGAGGTCCGTGACAGGTCTTCAGCGATGATTTGATGGGCGACTTCGGGGTGGAGAGTTTCCTGAGCTTGACCGGCGTCCGTAGCTTAGAGGACCCGGTGGGGGTCATCTGGAGAGGGGTCAACATGACCTTGGGATTGATGCCGCGCGACGCCTTCGGTTTCGATGATTTCGGCGTCAACTTTGAACCCGACTCCTTCTTGACGGCTGCGCGGGTGGGGGTATCGCGGGGTTTAGGCGGGGCCGAGGCTACAGCGGTACCGTCGCTACGTCTGACCACTGTTTTCACCTGTCGGGTCGGAGATTTCACCGGTCTGGCGGCGGTTCTAACGGCGGCTTTCTTGTTCGACTTGGGCGTACACTTTCGAGGCGGAGGTTTGCAGTCGTCTGAGTCGTCGTCGAGGTCGTCTAGGTAGAGGACTCGACTCACGTGACCTATGGTGTGCATGGTGACGACCTTGGAACCGGGCGTCGTCGGGGACGGGGTGGCGGGGGGTTTCTCGCAGAAAGGACACTCCCATACGCCTCGGGGCGGTCGTAACATCGGCGGCTTGAAGCATTCCATGTGGCAGCCGCGGTCGCAGCGATCGCAGAATAACATGTTATCCTGAGAGAGAGCGGCGGTGCGGGGGGGGGGGGGGGCATTAGTAATGGGCGTTTATTATCATGTAGATAACATTATTATATAATAGTAATTGAATATGTGTTAATTAGTGATAGATTATCAACAAATTAGCAATGGAATTTATCTAGAAATACCATAAATAGCATATTTTATGGCACACTATTAAAATATATAAAATTAATTATAATTAATAATATAATGAATAATTATTTATTGGAAAATTTATCTAACATCCTAACTAATATAAATTTATTTATGATTATATTATTTATTATTTATGATTATATTATAATATTTTATTTTATATTAAATTTATAACTTATATATTTAAATTGAATAATTTAATATATATTAATTATATTACTGATTTTAAAATATATGTTTCCTTTTAAAAAAATATATTTGAGGATATATCACTGTAAATTAACTATTTATTGTTTAATTTAGATGTATTTTTCTCAGAATAATGATTGTACACTATATATATTTATATACATGTAAACATAACTAATATAAACATAAATATTATAGTTATTTTAATAATTTGTAGTGCTATATTTAAATAAAAATACTTTGTTATATTATATCTATACAAATATAATTAGAAATAATTTATAAAAATAATATCAAAACTTTTATAAAATGAATGCCCTTTTTGCATTTTTATGTCTATTTTTATATTATTATTATTATTATCAGATTTAGGTTTTTACACCAGCGTAATTAAAGAAGGAGAGCTTATAAAGCTTAGAGATAATTACCCTTATATTTAATATATTATATATAATAATATCATATATTATTAAAATATGTCCGATTTAGAATATAAATATAGTAGATATAATAACAAAAAAAATTGTTTTCCTTGAATATTATTATATAATATTAATGTTGAATGGAAGTAAATATTTCACATCTATTAACATGTGAATTCGTGAAATGACACGCGCACAGCACTACGGTATTCTCTTGAAGGGATGTCACACACATTGTTTTGGTGAAAATAATTTTTTATTTAAAATTTTTTTTATTTCATAATACTATTTCATATGTTTTTTAATATCTGTAAAAAATATATTCTTAAAAAAAGTCTAGAAATGACAAAAAAAGTGGTTTATATATATTCATTATATATAATATATAATTTATTCATATATATTCAAATGCTCTTTTCTCTAAATAATGAATTCACACTAACAGTGCATATAGCCTTTATATATATAAAGGCTATTATTATAAAAACTATTATAGCTATATTATTTATTTTGGTTGTATTATACAAAGAACATATGTTATATATTACCATATAGATATCTTTCATAAATATTATTAACAATTTAAAATAGTCATTTATATATATATACACAATAGTATATATATAATATTTTTTATATATATGTCTATGCATTATACTATAGTATGACATGAGTATTGTCCAATTAAATGTAAGCATTTTAGATCAAAAGAAATTATATATAGTATTCATATAACATACAATAATACATATAATCTTACTTTATTTATATAAATATTATTTGTATATCATATATTTTATGTATTCTATATTATACAAGTACATATATGTATATAATATAATTTTAAATAGTAATTTAAAATTTTATTGTAATAAACTTTAAATGCCACACAAAATAATTGTTTTCATGTATCACTCAACATTCAATCTCATTGAATAATGGAAATACTGAATTGAGATTTTCACTATAAGTAGACAATAGCAATACGGCTGTAATATAATACTTTTTTTTTTACTAAACATTATATATTTGAATTTATCTTTGTTTATTAATGATTAATGATTAATGATAAATAAAACATATATTTATAAACATATATAATAAATATTTGAATGAATGGATATGTAATAAAAAAGTATTTCACAATAAAATGATATATTATTAAATTATAGAAAAAAAATTATGTGATTACCTATCATTAAATTTATGTAATTGAATAAGTTAATAATTTTATTAATTATTTTATTAATTTTAGTATAAGTTAATAAGTTAATTAATCGAATTATTATGAGGCATAAATTCCTATCTATTTACATTGCTTGCGCGCGAAGAACGTACCTCCCCTAAACAAAACATACATATCTAATGCTCGAGATTAACATAGCCGTATCGCCGTATAAAGCGCGTGGCTGAAACTAACCGGAGACACGAGCCCCTTGGCCGACTTTCCGCAGATGGAGCACACCTTACAGTCCATGCACTGCCATCGGTTCTCCTTGCGGACGTGAGCGGTCAACTCTTTAGAGAACTGTAGACATCCTGGGTGACCTATGTGACATCGTGGCAGCGGTGTTGATGATGATGATGGTGATGGTGATGATGATGATGACGATGATGATGATGATGCGTACTCGCATATAAGTAAACATGACATTGGTGAAGACATTTAGGCGAATTCATCGACATTATATGTAGTATACGCCATTATAAAATGTATTATGTATTGTATAATCTAGTTGTGCTTTTTTTACAATACCTATGTACATTTAAACAATATTATAGATAGACTACTATTATATATATATATACTATTATTATAGTTATTTACACTTTAGAACCATCTATATGTTATAACAGCATATGATCAGCATATAATAAAAGCTAGAGCTCACTGGATATTCATTTTTCCAATAAAATATGAAATATTTGTTGCCCATCATAAAATGTATTCTAGGAATTAGTAAATATCACTAGTACTTGTTTGACATATTGTTATAGATGTGTATATAATATGAACATGTGTATTGTAATATCTCTTTTAATCAAATAGTATTACCCATTTTAGTATAAATCAGTCAATACTGCTAACATATAGGCTTTAGAACAAAGTTTACTTACATTTCGGCCCCCCTAAACACAATGATATTATCATTATTACCTAAATTTCTTAAACCTTTGAGAACGAAATATTTGTTAAATATTAATCTGGGTACCATCATGTACTTCTTATAAATAAATATATTATATTAAATGTTAAAATACATTTTAAACGTATATTTTTAAATTATGGTATATTACAAGTTGTATTATTTTTTAAGTAAATATATTTTTATAATAATAACTTAATAACTTAATAATAACTTAATTAAAATAATTTATTTTTATTTTTATTAATTAAATAAATAATTTAACTGTTGATATAATAATTTAACTGTTTTATATTTTTTCTAATAACATAAATTAATATAATTTACCGATATAATAACAATATAATTCGCAATATTTTAATAAAAAAGGGATTAATGTTATACTTTTAAAAATAATTGTTGTCATAGTGAAAATATAAAATACCAAAATTAGGTAATAAGTTATTACAAATAACATAAATATTCATAAATTTATATAAAATAGTATTAATTAATATTTTTTATAAACACTAAGTAAATATATTTAAAATTTAATTTAATTTCATATATCACCGTAACGATATGCGATGTTAAAAGCTCAAAGGGTTAATTAAATTAATTAAAGGGGATCCTTAAGGGGACCAGCTACTTATAAACAGTATACATGTAAAAGATAGGGAAAATAGCATGTTTTAAAAATGTATAAACTCTTATAATATTAAAGTTTTTGTAATAATTTTTTAACAATCTTATTATAAACATATAGCTTTATCATATGGTTGAATATATTTTAATAATTATTAACATAAATAATATAAAAATGATTAATTATAAAAAAAAATAATTAATTAAGATATTTATCACAAATTATCACTAAATTTACAATTTATATAAATTTACATATATTATATATATAGAATAATTAATCATACTGTTCATTTATATATTATATATAATATTGTGAAAATTTGAAGAAAAAATATTCAATATTGAATAAGAAGAGACATTAATTGGAGATATACAAAATGCAAAATAATTATTCTGAGTAAATCAAGTTTCAAATATAATATATGAATATAAACAATATGATTATATAGGTACAAATAATATAATATAAACAAAATGAATAATGTAATGAACATAATTTAAACACCATTTTAAAGATAATATTTGAAATATTATAATTTTACATTAAAAAAAAATTTGAAATTCAATTTTTTTCCGAAAAAATCAATGGTATCTCGTCCCCTTAACAAAATCGTCATTGTGGCCGTTTACATGTAAATAGATAGGCGAGGGAATAAATTTGTTTAAAACGTGTACTACTTACCTACTATTACTAGACTGTGTTATGTTTGGATTATATACATCTATAAATTATCTTTCATAATAAATAAAATATATAAATTATATTCGTTGAAAAAAGTCATTTGTTTATAATATTTCATCAATATAATCATTATTTAAAAAAAAACTATAAAGATTAAAGAATATTATTAGGTTTAATTACTAATCTATTAGTATCTCTATAATCTCTATAAAATATCATTTTTCTGTTGCTTATAACCAATATAATCATTTGAAAATTTCAGAAGTTATAGATAAATATATCTATATACATATATCGTGATATTCAAATATTATTTATAACAAAAATTGATAAAATAATTTTTTTATAATTTGTAGTAGTAAAAGTTATTCGATATCAAATATTTCTATAGGTTACCTATAATAGGTATCATTATTATATGTATCATTATTTCGTATATTTTTTTATAATATTAATTTACAATTATTTTTAAAATAAAAATTTTCACATTTTCTGTGTTTGTTTCTAAATATATTTACATCACTTGTAGAAAAATACATAAGATAAAAAATAAAAAAGTAAATTTTATTTATATTATTTATAAAAAAACACACAAAATTATGATACAATATGATATGTATTTGCATTATTGCATTCTTGGAAAAATAGTCCTTTTTGCATATTTTACATGTACAAAATATAGATGTATTGCGTGTCCTTAATGGGATGTCACATACCTTGTTTTGGTGAAAATAATTTTTTTTATTTCATAATACTATTCTATGATTTGTTTTTTAATATCTGTAATAAAATTATTTATGAAAACACTCTGGAAATAACATAAAAAGTGGTTTATATTATATATTCATTATATATGATATATAATGTATTCATATATATTCAAATGCTGTTTTCTCATAATAATTATTTCGAGCTAGGTAGGTGTGTATAAACGTAGGTATAACAAAAACTATTATATGTATTCTACTAATTTGTATTGCATTATATAAATAACGTATATACAAATACTATTACATAAGACATTATCTAAATTTGTATGTGCATAATTACAAAAAAAATAATAATTTCCATAGAAATTCCGTAAATTAAAAAATTAAAATATGTGCATATATATATATGTTATATAATATATATTATAAAAATTACGTCCTGTAATATCATGTGTATACATTTATTGAATAGAATATTAAAAAAATTAGCTCAATTCAATGAATAGAATTCTGCGTGCCTAGTTTTGTGTAAACCTATTATTTGCTATCTCTATACATAGAGAGGCGGGTGTCGTATGACATCCCCTTAAGGGGATATCACCATGGCTAAATTCATTAAAAAACGGAAAAATATAATTTTTTTTTATTATCTATTATTGATTAATGATATGTTATTTAGTAACTGTCAACAAATTATCTATGAAATCAGTTTAGAAATGGCATAAAAAGTATCAATGCCTTATTAAAATAAATTATTTATTTGAAATCTACATTCAAAACTAATATAAATTGTTATATAATGTTTTATATATAATATAATCAAAATTTCAAAAAAAATTAAAACTGCATTTTTTACATTTATTTGATTTATAATTAAATTATTTATTTTGAAATCTACATTCCTAACTAAAATAAATTGTTATATAATATTTTATATCTAATATATAAATTCTATAAATATAACATTTATATATAGATAAGAAATCATATTTCTTACTTTATAATATTGATTTTATATTAGCTGAATATATAATTGTATTACACTCTGAATCAGAGTCTCTGATATTATATCAGTGATATAAAAAAATAACATTTATAGGTACTATACCTATAGGTACTACAATTATTATATAACATATAATATATACATTTTATAAAAGTAACATTTATATATTGATAAGAAAATACAAAACCATTACTTTATAATATTGATTTTATCATTAACTTATTCAATAATGATTTAAATTAATTTTAAATGTCAGTTAATTTATAATATATATATATACAATTAGTAATTGTCAATTACACAATATTAGTGTTTTTTAATTTAATAATTAGTTAAATTAAAATATATATAATTTATCTTTTATTTTCAAAATAATAATTTATTAATAAAATAATAATATATTTACTTTTATATTCTATAAAAAATGAAATGTTAATAGATCTATAATTATGTTAAATATTGTATTGAATAAATAAATGAAAAATAAGTTAATACACTTTTAGTAAATCACTATTTTTCCTATTAAATACATGTACAAATCTATTTATAGAAAAGAGGTCATACCTACCCTTAAGTGAATTAATCAAAATTAAATTTATGCACTCTAAAAATAACTATAATGTTATATGTAATGTATATGTTATAGCATTATATGGTCAGTACATAATAAAATGTATAGTTTACTGGATATTCATTTTTCCAAGAAAACTTGAAATATTAGTTCACACTAATAAAATATTTTAAGAATTGGTAAATATCATTAGTATTTATATGACATATTGTTATAAATGTATGTAATATGAATATATACATGTAATATCTCCTTTAATACAATACTATTATGCATTATAGTAGACATCAGTTAATAATCAGTTAATGCTGTTAACATATAATACAATAAAATACATATATGAGAAGCTATACAATTTTTAATACATATAAATAGAGATTAATAATTATTCTGAGCTAATTGAATTTGAAAATTACTAATTAGGTTTAATTACTATTAGGCATCTCTATAAAATATCACTTTGCAGTAACTTATAATGGATATAATCATTTGAAAATTTCAGAATGTATAGATAACATATATCTATAATTAATATTAATAAAACAAATTGATAAAACAATGTTGTTTATAATTTATAGTGGTAAAGGAGCTCCGGGTTAACGGGTTAACCTACAGCTACCTACAATCTATTATCGCGCCTACAACAACGCACAGCGCACACTTACCACAGTTGCCGCAGTTAATACAGCTGATGAAGGGCTCCACCTCTCCCTTACGGTTGCATTCTTCCTCGGAGCGCGTGCAGAACGAACATATCGTGAACGGGGTGGCCGGCTTCTTGTTAGTGTGCGCGCGGTCCACTAGTTTAAGGGCGCGTTTAGGCGTGGTGGCGCCACCCGTGGTGGTTGTGGTGGTGGGCGGAGTTTGCCTTTGTCGCTGCTGCTGCTGCGGCTTCTTCTTCTCCGACGAAGAGGATGAGGAGGTGTTACGACGGGTACGAGGTGGGGGTGGGGGTACGGGGTCCGGCGGGGGCTTAGATAGTTTGGGCGAGGCGAACGATTGCGGCGGCTGCGCCAGTTGTCGGGCGTCGGTTTTTATCTCGGGGCTGATCTCGAAGTGGTTAGGCTCGCCGATGTGGTACAGGTGACCATTCTGTGTACGAGGGTTACGTCGTTGTTATTAACTTATCGTTATTGTGGTATATCGTACATTATATTCTATGATCATAGATCTCGAGATAATCTAATTTACAACATTTTATAAGTTTAACATGCATATCGGTATTATACCGATCAAACACGTCGCAAGTCTTACTGACTATTCGTGTATGTCCTTTATTACATTGTCTGTGTTCTAATTACACTACTAAAAGTTATCCTATCCTATATATAATCTCGCAGTTGTAAATATACTCGCGAATAGTATTACTCTAGATAGTTACACAAACTAGGTTGACCTCTACTAGGCTAGTTGTAACCTTGGTGAGCAGACCCTTGGAGACGGCGTCCCTGATTTCGATGCGTATCCGCAACGGAATCTGATCGTTGGCGGCGATCGGATCCGGCTGGTTGGGGCCGTGTCGGGCGCGATTGTGCCGCGTGAACCGATCGCGTACGTAGGCTTCGATGTCGGCGAACGAAACCCCCGTACGCGCCCCGTCCTCGGGCGGGGACTGTTCCGCGGTGAGGTCGCGAACCGCAGACAACAACATCTCGCAGAGGTCCTTGGAAGGTTTCAGGCCGGCGGCGGAGGTGGGTGGTGTCATCCGAGGGGGGACCGGGGTTCGTGGGGGGACCGGAGTACGAGGCGGGGCCGGGGTCGAGCCGCCCAAGCCCGGTTGTTTACGTTTCACCGACGGCGGCGCGGCGCACGGATCCTTGTAGGTTATTTGACCTTTGGACAAGGTCGTAACGATGGTACCGTCGTCGACGCATCGCCGGATGTAGTCCTGGATTAGGTGCGCGGGCGCTTTGTTACGTTGACGGATGATGGATACGAGCCGGTCGAGGCTGGGCCGTTGTTTCTGACTCTTGATCTTCTGGATCGCCGAGACGATCTGTTCGACCGAGAGTACCGCACACGTGTTCGACATCTGTCGGGGGTTACTCGATAGTAAACAAATAATACGATACGTATATAATAATAATTAGTATCACTTAATGACATTAAGTTAATGTAAAAGATGTTTTTTATAACACAAATTTAAATATTCAATTCTTAACTCTTCTAAATTATACTCTTTTCTATTGTTTTTCGCCAAGTCATACAAGTATATAAAATGTGTATATATATATATATATATATTTTATTCCCTATCAATATAAAGAATAAATATTGTTGCTAAACGAGAATTAATCTCTTTACAATCTTTGATTTAAAGATAATAAAAAATTGCGATATAAACAAATTTCGTAAAATATATTAATATTTGTATAATTATATATTTTAATAATGATTAAAAATAAATTACTATATTAAATAATAATTATGAATTATATACAATATAGTTTATATTTTACAGTAACATGTTTACTATATAACTAGTTAAATAGCACAATATTTAAAAAAATATTTAATTCTATCAGAACTAATATTTTATTACTAGGGTATCCGTTTTATTTTTAATCTAATATTAAAGGATTTGATCTAATAAGCTTTAAAATCTATTTAGCACCATTAATTGAAATCATAATTTAATTTTGAGGAATTATTAAAATTAATATTCACAAAATGTACATTAATCACAAATATTGTATAATATTTATTACTATTATATAACACATTAAGAGTTATCTATTTCTATATTGAATAGGTATTCGGGTTTTGATATTTCAAATTGAACTGCAAATAGGGAAGCCTAGGATGGTTGTAATAATTCTGTAGGTACTACTACGCTTGAGTATTAAACGTAAGCCTAACTTAACGTTGAAACGCATGAAAACACTGAAGAATATAGATGTTCAATCATCATTAATAATGAATTTATAAAAATAATATTGAAATAAAGCAATAACAAGATTGAAAATTCTATAGTCAATTTATAATTCCTAAGAAATATTATTTTACGGATGATATTATCTCTAGAAGATTAGAAAATATGAGTTTAGTTTTAATTTTGTATCGATGAGAGCGAATTCTCTAAATTTAATTTCATGTTTCAGTTAACTTCATGTTAAACGCACGTATATTAATTTATAATTTTTTTATTTACGTTAATACTTATAAATCCATTTTTAGATTAGCGAGGTTGCCCATTATGTTGAGAACGTGTATATAATTGTATAGAATAAGTAAATGTGTTGTTCAAACCTAACTCTTCGTTACATTTTATATATCATCGAGTGAATGCATATCTATCATCGTAGAAAATATATTAATTTTAAAAACATTACTATCAAATACTTTATGCTATTGTCAGAATACTCGTAGATCGTGCAATAATTCAACATTAGTCGATTATAATCACTAACTATAGAAATTACTTATAGGAAATTGTGATAATTTAAAAAATGTATTTGTACAAAATAAATACCAATATTTATGAATTTTCTATATGCATTTCTATTCAATTAAATAATAATAGAAATTTATCAATTATTAATTGAATATAATAAAATATATATTATGTAATATAATAAATTTCGCGAACCTTTTCTCAAATAGTAAATATGATATTGTTCTACCTTGTAATAAGCATTAAAGCAAAAATTATAAGCAAAAATATTTAGAAATATCCAGAACAAAATCGAGGAAAGTGTATATCCCTTACACTATATTAAATTTATAAAAATAATATATTAATTAAAATGAAATGATTATATTGGTATCAGGAATAGGTTAAAATACATTAAAATATCTGTCAAATACCAATACAAATATGTGTTCACAACAAATCAAAAACTAATACATATACAAATATTTATGTAATGTTTATACAAATACACTATCAAAAATAAAATAATATAACAATATTAAGGTATTATTCTGGAATACAGGTAATCTGGGACGATAAAACTGGTATAATTAGATATACTTTAATATTTATCAATATACTGACATTAATAACGGTAACTTTAAAACTATTTACGGTAACTGTAAAACGTTTTAATTTCTTTAATTTTGTACTATTCTTTGTACTATTTCTATAACCTATTTTATCGTTAGCAAAAATTATACTTTATACTTTCGATAACATATTTCGACTATGTATTTGCTTAAATAAATTATCAATCAATAACTATTTATAATCAGTTAATATGAAAATATTATATATGTATTTTATCAATAAAATTTTACGAGATGAATAATTAAGTAAATTGGATTGAAAAAGTAATTTTTATGGTAAATAATAGTTAAACATCATTATTTATAATAATAATATTATTAATATAGATGTATAGGTTTATTGAACATGTTAATTGTTGTTTTGATGTAAATAATTTATTTTATTTTTACTAAATAGATTATTTTAAAAATTAAAAATTATATAAAATAATATTTCCTAATATATATAAAATCTATATAAAAAATACTTACATTATATGATACTGGGATTTAGCGATGCTATATTATTATTGTTATTGATAACAAATAAAATATTTCATATATATATATATATATATATATATATTATATATAATATATATATGATATATAATTAGCATGATATTTCTTATTATTTTCTTTCATAAATTCACTAAATTTATACAAATTCTTTATAAAAATGTCTGTTCAATTTTATTAATAAGTAATTTAAATATATGTTGTTAGTGTAATTGGTTTAATTAATCAATTAAATCAAATACATCTATGATTAATCCTTCAAATACAAATAAGTACTTTATCCAATACCTGGTATTACAAATGTGTACAAAGGAATATTAAATAGTTTAAGAAATGTTATGTATTGATATTTTGTATAAACTGGGATTATATTTAATACTAATTTAAATAAATAAATTGTATATAAATATTCTGTGAAAGCATTCTGCATTAGTATTATGAAATATTATTTACCTATTTAGAAAAATATTAATATATGTTATTACAGCAATAATGTACTGCATTTTATATTAATAGGTAACATTATTAGTTAAATCTCTTATATAATATGCAATTAGTTTAAGTATATAATAAACAAAAATACTCAATAATCATTATTATAATCATTATAATTATTATAATAATAATGTATAATTATTATTATAATAATTGTATATTTTATTATTATAATAATTATACCATTACACAATTGCATTTATTATTTTAAATTAACATACGTATTATTGAATAAAAGTGCCAATGTTGACTTAAAAATAAGAAAATAAGAATTAATATAATATATTTTATAAGATTTTGAATACTGGTTTAAATTTCTTTTGAAAATTAATACCTTGTTATGTATTCTAAATATAAAACTTAATAGTTAATACCATGTTATAAATTATATATTTAAATTATTTATGTTAAGGTAATAAATGAAAATAATTACATAACAATAGATTTAATTAAAATATTATATACATTAGTTTATAAAAAAATAATATGATAATTGTTTTGATCAGTTTTGATTTGTAATCATATATATTTTGAAATATACAAATAATAAAATTACAAATAATAAATAGAAAATAATTTTACCTTAAAATGAATTATTATTAAAATATCCAAATGCCTACATCGATGATAAATATTAAAGTTTTCATCTTTATTTAAATGAATAAGTAAAAATGGTATTATAGAACGCTTGGAAATTTAAAAATGGCCACACTTTTGAATTATATTTTCTGTGAATATAAATAAAAATCCCAAATAAATTAATTAAATACCTATTTACAATATATTATTTTTTATTTTCTTATATTTATTTAATAAATATTTATATTTAATGAACTGATAACACAAAAAATATTGACTTATTAAATATAATATTTTAATTACCTTTTATGAATTTACTGATTTTTATTCAATTTAGTACGCATATTTAATATAATATTATATTTACCGCACTTTTCGTAATTTTATTTTAATAACATTAGGTCGAGAATGTATATAATAGTTACTATTATAGTATTATCAATTCATATAGTAGTAGACTATTATTAGTATACCCAGAGTATACATATTTAAAAAACAAACATTATATTTATGTATATTTTGTGAAATTTATATCAAATTAATTTAATAAATAATGTATACATGTATATTTTAAAATTTTATTTGTAAATCCAATATAATATTGGAAAATTTAAGTTAACTAAAAAACGTAGTAAACATACTACTAACCATTATATATTAGATAAGTAATACATTATTACTTATAAAATAAGTATATTGAATTGTAAAAGATACTTATATATATATATATATATATATGTTTAAATAATTATAAAATGTAAAAAAAGGATTACAATCAAATTAAATTTACAATCATTATTATAATGATTATAGATTTAATATAATAATAAATCACGGATTTTAATTGGGGAAGCATCATCTCCGGCAAATGTTATTTGTATAGATACGTATTATTATTTTGCATACTGTAAGTGTCACGCTATGAGAAAATAGGTTTTACTATGGATGGGGTACTGGTAACGTTAATTCGGTTATTATGTACTATTATATACTATTATAATAATAGTATAAGGACATTTTGTGTTTTGTTATTATATTTTGTAATAGGTGTAATGTGGACATGAGTATTATCAACTAACTAAAGACAATATAGTTTAAATATAGGGGGCGCTAATTGATATAAAATTATTATATTACTACAATTTTAATATTTAGTTGATTTACTTTGTATATAAACTCTTTCATTTATAATGAATCATTATATAATATAAACAAATAAGTTTTATATACGATACAAGTGTAGGATTCATAATATATATTAAACTTCAATCGTTTACCATATATTCTTATATTATTTAGATATCATTAGTGCCCTCTAGTTGAACTATTCATACTATTGTTTACATAGTTTACCTTTAGTCGAGATAAAGTGTGGAAATTATGGAATAGGTGATATTTTAAAAAATTCACTTAATATTGAGCACAAGTATTAATGTTAAAATTAAATTTCTCATAAATAATTAATTAAAATTAAACCACCATACTAATAATTAGTAATAATTGATTGATTTTGTTCATTTAAGAAAATATTTAAACAAAAATATAATGGTGACTTACTTCTAACAATAATAATAATAACATAGTTGAAATAAAGAAACTAAAATGATTAATGTTTCCATACAAAAAATAAGCGAAAATGTATATCCAGTTCATCAATTATTTGAAAATTTAAGTATTTTAGATATGATTTCATCTATTTATAATTAAAAATATTACGCTCTATTGAGATCTACGATTATCTATACGGGATTATACTATCAATTAGTAATTAAAACCTATACATCGATTTGTAATTAATTTTTAAATTAGTATTTAAATTATTTCTCCACACTTAAATTTTAAATTCTCCACATTTTAAAATCGATCTAAAGACTACAAAATATACTTTTATTTATAAAATATGAAAGTTATGTGTTCTTATAGTTGTTTTATTGATGCGTATTCTACAATGCATGGTCTACATTCAGTACATTTGATATACTTTCAGAATATTCACGCATATTTTGTATACGTATATCCGATAAATTAAGATAATGAAAATAGCTCCGCAAATATAACACCCGCCTGAGTTTGAATGTTTGGCCGAGTTCATCCCTAGGCGATGTTTGTGACCTGAATTCAGCAATATAGCCTATCGTATTCGCTCGTGTGAAGTTTTTACTCTATTTAAATAGCTTCTAAACTAGGCACTTAAAACGCACCTCATCATCACTTATTTATTATGTATGATAAACTAGACATATGATAATTAATGTACGGCGCGCTAATGGTACATGGTAAGCAGGTAGCCGGTGTTCTGCCAAGTGTTACATTGATATTCTACCATGTTTTCTAACATTATCTACACATCCTTCACAGCGAGTGTTCTAGGAACCTCCTCATTTCGGGCGTCACGCTCGAGTGGCTCAAGTACATCGAATATGGCCCCCATTTGTTTTGATTACGAATGGCGATTTAAAATATTTTACGTGTATCGCTATATATAATTTAAAATTATAATAACAACTAATTTGTATATATCTTATAATATATATATACTACATTTTCATTCTTTATATTAATTTATAATGCGTCGACTACCGTATCGTCCGCCAAAATGAATATTTTATATTTGACATCATAAATCGTAATCGAAACAAACGGGGGTCATATTCGATACGGATCTATCGAGCAGCTGAACAGGAAGTGAGCGACTACGTACACAGTCGCTAGCCGTACTTCATTGAGCGCCGACTAATCGCCGTACTACATTTGAATCGAACCATTCTATTAAACAACGATGTAACTCAATTTTAAAGTTGTATACCTATTCTTTGTCGCGATGCCTACTTCCGTCGCTAAACCTCATCATTTGTTAACACAGATATCTCAATAGGTAATATTAGTTCACAGATGTAAACGTATTTGTGCGTATTACGTAATGTAAGAAGTGTTGGGCTAAACTTGCACTCGCACTAGCTCTCTATATACAGGTGGTGTTGGGCTACTGTTACATCTAATCTGCACTCGCACTAGCTCTCTATGTACAGGCAGTGTTGGGCTACTGTTACATCTAATCTGCACTCGCACTAGCTCTCTATGTACAGGCAGTGTTGGGCTACTGTTACATCTAATCTGCACTCGCACTAGCTCTCTATATACAGGTGGTGTTGGGCTACTGTTACATCTAATCTGCACTCGCACTAGCTCTCTATGTACAGGCAGTGTTGGGCTACTGTTACATCTAATCTGCACTCGCACTAGCTCTCTATGTACAGGCAGTGTTGGGCTACTGTTACATCTAATCTGCACTCGCACTAGCTCTCTATATACAGGTGGTGTTGGGCTACTGTTACATCTAATCTGCACTCACACTAGCTCTCTATGTACAGGTAGTGTTGGGCTACTGTTACATCTGCAATAGCACTAGCTCTCTATGTACAGGCAGTGTTGGGCTACTGTTACATCTGCAATAGCACTAGCTCTCTATGTACAGGCAGTGTTGGGCTACTGTTACATCTAATCTGCACTCGCACTAGCTCTCTATGTACAGGCAGTGTTGGGCTACTGTTACATCTAATCTGCACTCGCACTAGCTCTCTATGTACAGGCAGTGTTGGGCTACTGTTACATCTAATCTGCACTCGCACTAGCTCTCTATATACAGGTGGTGTTGGGCTACTGTTACATCTAATCTGCACTCGCACTAGCTCTCTATGTACAGGCAGTGTTGGGCTACTGTTACATCTAATCTGCACTCGCACTAGCTCTCTATGTACAGGCAGTGTTGGGCTACTGTTACATCTAATCTGCACTCGCACTAGCTCTCTATGTACAGGCAGTGTTGGGCTACTGTTACATCTAATCTGCACTCGCACTAGCTCTCTATATACAGGTGGTGTTGGGCTACTGTTACATCTAATCTGCACTCGCACTAGCTCTCTATGTACAGGCAGTGTTGGGCTACTGTTACATCTAATCTGCACTCGCACTAGCTCTCTATGTACAGGCAGTGTTGGGCTACTGTTACATCTAATCTGCACTCGCACTAGCTCTCTATATACAGGTGGTGTTGGACTACTGTTACATCTAATCTGCACTCACACTAGCTCTCTATGTACAGGTAGTGTTGGGCTACTGTTACATCTGCAATAGCACTAGCTCTCTATGTACAGGCAGTGTTGGGCTACTGTTACATCTGCAATAGCACTAGCTATCTATGTACAGGCAGTGTTGGGCTACTGTTACATCTAATCTGCACTCGCACTAGCTCTCTATGTACAGGCAGTGTTGGGCTACTGTTACATCTAATCTGCACTCGCACTAGCTCTCTATGTACAGGCAGTGTTGGGCTACTGTTACATCTAATCTGCACTCGCACTAGCTCTCTATATACAGGTGGTGTTGGGCTACTGTTACATCTAATCTGCACTCGCACTAGCTCTCTATGTACAGGCAGTGTTGGGCTACTGTTACATCTAATCTGCACTCGCACTAGCTCTCTATATACAGGTGGTGTTGGGCTACTGTTACATCTAATCTGCACTCGCACTAGCTCTCTATGTACAGGCAGTGTTGGGCTACTGTTACATCTAATCTGCACTCGCACTAGCTCTCTATGTACAGGCAGTGTTGGGCTACTGTTACATCTAATCTGCACTCGCACTAGCTCTCTATGTACAGGCAGTGTTGGGCTACTGTTACATCTAATCTGCACTCGCACTAGCTCTCTATATACAGGTGGTGTTGGGCTACTGTTACATCTAATCTGCACTCACACTAGCTCTCTATGTACAGGTAGTGTTGGGCTACTGTTACATCTGCAATAGCACTAGCTCTCTATGTACAGGCAGTGTTGGGCTACTGTTACATCTGCAATAGCACTAGCTCTCTATGTACAGGCAGTGTTGGGCTACTGTTACATCTAATCTGCACTCGCACTAGCTCTCTATGTACAGGCAGTGTTGGGCTACTGTTACATCTAATCTGCACTCGCACTAGCTCTCTATGTACAGGCAGTGTTGGGCTACTGTTACATCTAATCTGCACTCGCACTAGCTCTCTATATACAGGTGGTGTTGGGCTACTGTTACATCTAATCTGCACTCGCACTAGCTCTCTATGTACAGGTAGTGTTGGGCTACTGTTACATCTAATCTGCACTCGCACTAGCTCTCTATATACAGGCAGTGTTGGGCTACTGTTACATCTAATCTGCACTCGCACTAGCTCTCTATATACAGGTGGTGTTGGGCTACTGTTACATCTAATCTGCACTCGCACTAGCTCTCTATGTACAGGCAGTGTTGGGCTACTGTTACATCTAATCTGCACTCGCACTAGCTCTCTATGTACAGGCAGTGTTGGGCTACTGTTACATCTAATCTGCACTCGCACTAGCTCTCTATGTACAGGCAGTGTTGGGCTACTGTTACATCTAATCTGCACTCGCACTAGCTCTCTATATACAGGTGGTGTTGGGCTACTGTTACATCTAATCTGCACTCGCACTAGCTCTCTATGTACAGGCAGTGTTGGGCTACTGTTACATCTAATCTGCACTCGCACTAGCTCTCTATGTACAGGCAGTGTTGGGCTACTGTTACATCTAATCTGCACTCGCACTAGCTCTCTATGTACAGGCAGTGTTGGGCTACTGTTACATCTAATCTGCACTCGCACTAGCTCTCTATATACAGGTGGTGTTGGGCTACTGTTACATCTAATCTGCACTCGCACTAGCTCTCTATGTACAGGCAGTGTTGGGCTACTGTTACATCTAATCTGCACTCGCACTAGCTCTCTATGTACAGGCAGTGTTGGGCTACTGTTACATCTAATCTGCACTCGCACTAGCTCTCTATATACAGGTGGTGTTGGACTACTGTTACATCTAATCTGCACTCACACTAGCTCTCTATGTACAGGTAGTGTTGGGCTACTGTTACATCTGCAATAGCACTAGCTCTCTATGTACAGGCAGTGTTGGGCTACTGTTACATCTGCAATAGCACTAGCTATCTATGTACAGGCAGTGTTGGGCTACTGTTACATCTAATCTGCACTCGCACTAGCTCTCTATGTACAGGCAGTGTTGGGCTACTGTTACATCTAATCTGCACTCGCACTAGCTCTCTATGTACAGGCAGTGTTGGGCTACTGTTACATCTAATCTGCACTCGCACTAGCTCTCTATATACAGGTGGTGTTGGGCTACTGTTACATCTAATCTGCACTCGCACTAGCTCTCTATGTACAGGCAGTGTTGGGCTACTGTTACATCTAATCTGCACTCGCACTAGCTCTCTATATACAGGTGGTGTTGGGCTACTGTTACATCTGCAATAGCACTAGCTCTCTATGTACAGGCAGTGTTGGGCTACTGTTACATCTGCAATAGCACTAGCTCTCTATGTACAGGCAGTGTTGGGCTACTGTTACATCTGCAATAGCACTAGCTCTCTATGTACAGGCAGTGTTGGGCTACTGTTACATCTAATCTGCACTCGCACTAGCTCTCTATGTACAGGCATTGTTGGGCTACTGTTACATCTAATCTGCACTCGCACTAGCTCTCTATATACAGGTGGTGTTGGGCTACTGTTACATCTAATCTGCACTCGCACTAGCTCTCTATATACATGCAGTGTTGGGCTACTGTTACATCAAATCCGCACTCGAACTAGCTCTCCACATAATATAACTAGCACTCACATTCGCACACTATACATAACGTTTAATCGTACGCGCACAATTTCAGCTGTAGTTGTATTTCGGCTGTTCCACTATAAAATCTATTAGACGTAACCGGCACTCGCAGCGCCACACGGTGGTCAAATAGAACCAGTCGAAGTTCACCTATTTTCATAATACGAGTAAATATGTTACTAATATTCATTACTATATATTAATATATATTTATATTATATATAATATATCTAATTATATATGTTCATCCGGTGATGATGTATTGGTATTAACCAAATTTATCCAATCCATAATAGCGATTCTCCGCGAGTTGACGTTACTGTGATCTGTGCAAATTTTGATTACTTGACATTACTCGATTATGCATATATGTTATCATAAGTTGTGGCTTTTTTAAATTTATTATTATTTGTTAATTTATTTATATCATTATAACCTTTTCTATAACTGTTGATTTTCTTGAGTTAATAAACTGTTATATTATTATTATTATATAATATCTACATTATTAAATGTAAATGATAAATATAATGAATTAATTGTTAATTATTATGATTAGTATGATACTTTAGTACTCATATATGCATTATACTGTATACGCAATTAAAAATAGTATGTTTACTATTCTTGAATTTGTGAGAAATCAAAAAATATTACATAAATAATTATAAACTGAAAATAAAAATAAATAAATAGAGAGTATAAAATATATTATAAACAAAACAAAAAACATAAATATAAATTTTAAATAGTCTTTTGAATGTATTTTCTGTTCGGCACGGAAATAAAGCTCTTTTAAAAGTATATTCCAGGTATTGGGAGCTGCCTATTTGAAAAATATTCTACTTAGTAATGTTGTTTTCATACGTGGTATACATAATATATTTGTATTAGTATTCATTGTCTATGCTTCATAACAAATTGTGTATGATTTAATAGGATGCATGTTATATTATCAATATTACATAATAAATAAATTAAATCATAAATAAAATCATATTTTTGAATTCTATATTAATGAACATAATTTCATATAGATTTACATATTTATTTATATAATTTTAGTATTATCATCGTTCAAATAAAATCAATATCTCATCATATAAAATGAACAGTACATACAATTATGATAATATATACAATGAACGTCGTAGTTGTAACTTTCATAGAGTTTTAAGTAAAATCATATTCATATCACATGAGTGTACGACAGTGGCTTTTCTAATAAAATAATTATTTTGTTTTCAATAAAATATGAAAAATTATCTACTAATATACATCTACTGATTTATAATAAATAAATAGGATTATGATATGATTATGAAAAAATCATATTTGTTTTATGGGAAAAAAATTAAAAGTGAGGTGCGATTGTCTACCAGGGACCCTAGTCTAGGGTAGCCATTTTTGGTAACTTTTTTAGTTCCCTTCATAGAAAAGTACTAGCTTACTCGGAATAACTCCCCTTGACCATTCTAGATATAATTTAAAAAAAATAAATGAAAACCGATAAAAATTCAGAAAGCAAAACAATATTTAAAAAAGATAGGAATTTACATTTAAAATTAACGAAAAAATTTAAATTACAGATATATGAAAGGAAAAAATGTGTACAAGTAAAAATTGCCTTTTAGCATATGTAGTATATAAAAACTTTCTTAAAAAAATATTAAACATTTTTTTTTAAATAATTAAATCTCTACTGTGATTTTAATTTAATTTTTAAATCGAAAAAAAAAATTATCAATGGTATAATAAAAAAAATGTGTTATATTATATATGTCTATCATCATTATATGAATATAAAATTATAAGTAATATTATAAAAATAGCATATAATTTTTCAAAAAATGCCTTTTATTGAATATTTTAACAAGAAATCAATTTTTCGATAAACTAGTCATAACATCTTTTTTGTTAGAAAAATAATTTTTTATTATTATTATACCTTGTAAATGTCCATTATAGCCTCACAACACAGTTTTATGCTTAATTAAAATAATTTATCAAGGACATAATCGAATAAATTATATTAATAAAAAAATGTTTTAAATTTAAATTAATTTGAAATTTGTACCTAATTTATTTATTTATACACGTATTTCCCAAATATTTTATTTCTATGACAACGTGCACTTGCACAAATACATAAAATACATAAGTAAAACTTTCTATTTATAGAAATTTACATTGAATCATAAATGCAAATATTTCTTCATTAAAGTGCTTTTGCTTTATCAATATTAAATATTTGTTGACGAAACTTTAGAAATATGAGCTAGCAAAACTTTCAAAAACGGGCTACCCTATTGTCCACCCCTATATAGCCATGTAAGATGAGTGCACATATGAAGTGTTCTACACTTTATTATATATTTTATCGCTATAGCGTCTTAGCGACTTAAATATCCTCGGCTATAACTCCGATTCTTATTATAATTATTCTCGATATAAAAGACTACGCCGACTTCCGGATGAACGCGAACATATCATCTCTGCACGCCGTATAATACGGCCATTTTCTACGATAAAATTTAACGTTTATAAACGAGTAGTTAGATAATGCGCACGCTTTACGTCTCTCAGTTAACACAGAATCGCGTACGACGGGTAGTTTCTATAAATAGATACGCGTGCCCTTCTATAAATAGATACACGTGCCCTTCTATAAATAGATACGCGATCGACCTCCGATAGGCCGTACCTTATTCACCGAAGTATAGCCGTAGATATTTAAATAGAATCGCGTGAGTCGAATGCGACCTATATATTAATAAAAGGAGATGCTAAAAAGATCATAATATTATATATTATTTGATATGTTCGTTATTATTTGATAATTAAACTACTATAGTTACAGTCTATTGGCCGTAGTTAACTAAAGGCAATACTTCATATCGTTATAAAGTATTTGTAGCAAACAGCCGGACAGCTGCACAGTTGAAAGCACTTTGTAAATATATCATGACTACTCCTAATATCCTATCTTATAAATATATGAGCACGAATATTACAAATGATTTCTGTCGTTAGTTTGATCATTGCCAGGCTGGGAAACTGTTACATCTACACTAGCACTAGCTTTCTATATACAGGCAGTGATGGGCTACTAATAGTAGCTCAACACTGCCTGTATATAGAGATATAGATACAAGATTTTTAAATCCCATAAAACAAAGTCAATTTTATATTGCTCTATCAATTCTAAAGTTTTTTCGTTCGAAACATTGAGAATATCGTTTTGTCATTTTCAATACAAATTATGAATTAAGTGTGTTTATATCGCCCTAAACTGTCAATCAAAATTAGACTGTATTAGAAATCAAGAAAACAGATCATTATAACTATAAAATGTTGGTATTTTGATAGTCGTGGATGCGTTTATTAGTATATAACCTACATGTATATATCTATATGTAAATTGATTACGAACAAATATATATGCTTATATACACGTGTAAAAAGTTTAGAATTGATAGAGCAATATAAAATTGACCTTGTTTTATGGGATTTAAAAATCTTGTATCTTGCTTAGATACCATTAGAGTTAATTTATCACAATAATTAAATAAAAATAAATATATACAAATTTTAAATTAATTAACCTTTCAAAACCCGCATTGTACTTATCTCTCTTATTATTAATAATTATTAGTAATTTACATAATTTATTTAAGTGATTTACTTAACCTGTATTGTTTTAACATGTGATTTTTTTTTAAATAAATAGAATAATTGCAATATAAATAATTTCTATACGTATTAATTAAAGTTCAAATTGACATTTGCTTATAAATGATATTTGTATTAATTAATTAAAATAAAGTATTGCATTCTATCGTGAAACTTCCATTAAAAATACATTCATATGTGAAAGCAAGCTCATAACTTACATATATTAATGTTGCAGGGCATCATAACACTACACAATGTGTACACATCGATATGAAAGTGTGAAGGGGCTTAAGAAAATAACATTTTTAATTATTAAATATTATGTGTATTTTTTACACAATATCATTATTCTATCAATTTGAATAAATAAATTAATTTTTCAGATTTGTTTGGGTAAAATTTCAGTATTTAGATATATTCATGGTTGGGAAAGGTACCAAAACTCTAGAATTTAATATAGGGGTTTTTGGTTGAGTTTATCATAAAATTAAATAAAATATTTAAAAGAAGTGAATATTTTATGGATATATGATTATTTATTGACATTAGTTAATTTCAATCAACGAATTCTAAATTATGATTAATAAAATATATCAATTTACCAGAATAAGTATTTAAATGAAAAAAAGGTTTAAACCCATACGTCCAGCCCTGGGTATATAAATATTAGATCATAATTGTATAACATTCTACCCAGTAAACCGAATAAATAATTTGAAAATATTTGAAAATGAGTTTCAAAATTTTTTGGACACATTTTTGCAAACTTCGCAAATAAATTTAAATTATTTACATACATTTTTTGAAAATCATTTGCAAACTTGGAATATCATTTTTAGAATTTGATAAATATTTAGTCAATAATCAACAAATTTTCATATCAAAAATAAATTTTCTTGAGAATATAATAAAAATAAAAGATATGGTTATATATATAAGCCTAGAATAAATATATTAATATAAAATAAATATGTTTAAATTCATTGAATGATTCAAAAATTGGTTTATTAATTGGTGTTTGCAGACCTATCCTCCATTATTTGTCATTGAATAACCATTGGGGTTAACCCTGTGAATCCCAGCCATTTTTAATAAAATGTGAAAATAATGTATATTTAACAAAAAGTGTACGCACCTTTTTACAAAATGATTATTGGTATTCAAATATCGATAATTATATATAACATGTTATATTTATTTTATAAAGTATAAGATCTGGAAAAAAAAAAAAAAAATTGGATTTGAATTATTATTTGTAATATTATACTTAATTAATTATAATAATTATAATTAATTGTTAATTAAAATAGTTTCATATTTTAATAAATAAATAAATACTCCATAAAATATTATAATATACATACATATTCTAATGGATAAAATGTTTATAACATTCTACTTAATAATAAACTGAAAAAATATTATATATTAATTAATTATTATATTAATTAATTTATTTATTTATTAAAATTAATCAAGTATTTTCATAATAAATATTATATAATGTTGTATTTTGATATAATACTCAAAATCTAAGATATAAAGACATATTTTAATGAATCCTATCACCTTTATTGGATATTATTACATATAAAATCATTTTTATTAATGTAATTTAACTACTGAGTTTTTATTAATATTAGTTTATATTCACCAAATGAAAAAGTATTAAATTATATAAATTATGAATGATTTGAGATGCGTGGGATTCACAGAATTAACAATGATGATATCAATATATATAAATAAAAATCAATTTTAAGATAGAAATATATTTTCTATTTTATATTTATTTTGTAATTATAAATAAATAATAGAAAGTAGACTTTTTAAAAAATTTAAACATTTATCTACAATAAAATTTAATAAAATCTATTTATAATCTTAATATATTAATATAGGATTTGCAAACTTCATGTTTTATTATCAAAACATTTATAAACTGCGTTTTATTTGTAAATTATTATCGTATAATTTTCGATAATCATTTTCATATTATTTTGCAAACTTAGTGTTTTATTTTAAAAATAAATACAAAAATTTTAGAACAAATTTCAAATGTTGGTTTACAGGTAATTAATAACACTAGTTTATAATTATACATTATATATCTTGAGTTTATAATTTTCACTCTTCAACTATTTCTAAATATAATTTATAACTTTACTATTTAATTGAATATTCTATATATGTATATTTCAAAGGAATGCATATTATCAGATCCCTATGTATATGAGTATCTATTCACCAGGTAATATGATATAATGGATACAACAAGTTATTACATCATCATTTTACCCTAATGCATTAAACATAATATTTATGAACTAGAACCATAGATTTCTCCCAAGGACTATAAACAAGAGTATGTTATACACTAACACCTATTTATCATAGCATTACCATTTAATCTTGCAAATTATAGGTATATTATTTGATAAAAAGTGATAGATTTAATAGTATAGATATTATATATTAATTTTTCGTATGATTTTAATAACTTAAATAATTAATCGGTCTGTGTCAATCAGTTGTTCGTTATTTTCATTTCACATCGTTTAGTTTCATTACAATAAAGTATATCTATGATAGTCTATCTAATGAATAATAAAAGAGGGGGCGGGGCTTAGGCATTTCGTTAATTGATTTATTAGTGAAAAGGCACGAAGACGCACGACTTGAACGCAGACGATATGTACGCAGGAAGATAATGGTAACACCGGTGGTGGCGACACCTATCTCTAGAACACGCTCGACTTGAAGGACGACTCCTCGGGGTAGGTGCAGCCGCTGTGCTGGATGATCACGTTGGCTGCGTAGTTAGCGGCACGGATACAGGTCACGAGGTCATCCTTCTGTACTAAGTGGGCCAGGAAACCTAGTCGGGCGGCGTGAGGGGGTATTGTGAATATAGCGAGTGTACGTCGATGTACCTATTACATAATTAATCATTTCTTAACGCATTCTAAATATATATCTTATAATTATACTTTTAATGTTATATTGATGGTTGAAATTGTAAAAATTCAAAAATAATAAAATTATTTATTTAAAATGTATATTATTTCATTTATACTATTAATGTCATTAATAACAGTAGTACAATGCATATAATAATGTGGAGATCATAGCCTATATATATAATATGAGGTAATAATAGAATACAGTTTAATTTATGAAATGAATAGTCTACTATATATATAGACGAGAGGAATACTGATCGTTGATACTGCTGTGCTGAACAAATGTGTTCGTTATCGAGTTATTTCATATCTAATTATACTCAAGTTACATCCCATAAAGTGTAGGCTAACACTTGACGTGTATTGCATATGAAATAAGTCGATAACGACGAGTGCATACGTCAGCATCGAGAGTTCACTGTTGACTACCGGTAGCGCCCCCTAACCTCCGACGAAAGCGTCTCCGGCTCCGTTAGTGTCCACGATGTCGTCCTTGGAGATGTGAATCACGGGATGACTCGAGATCTTGCCTTCTGTGTACGCGATGATTAGTCGTATGAGTATCGGAATGTTCTAGTGTTAGTGGTGTGCACACGATATAGTAATAGATATTATATGAAGTGCAATCATTTAAATCTGACATTACGTAATTATTGGTTTTCGATATTGATCCCATTCGAATGTAAATGCTCAACATAAGTCATATCAAATTTAAATAATTTTGTATGAAATAGTGTGCTTTATAAATATTTATAATATTTGAAAGGGGATTTAACTTATATTTTGTTAAATTCTATAATTATCCTATAACTTAAAATGGTTGTCAAATAAAATTATTATTTAAAAAATTGTGTTGTTGTTTCCATAATACATACTAAAAGATTGATAAACATAATTTTTATATATAAGTTATTTTAACTAAAACAAATTATTTAAGAAGAGCTACGGTAATACACAATTTAATCATATTTCATACATTGAACAAATATGTAATGTTGACAAACTTGTACAATATAAATTTATATATATATATATATATTTATGTCATTCATTGATCATAATATAATATAAACCCCGGATATAAACATTAATATTACAGTCTAAATAATTAGTTATCATTGGTTAAAAAAACAATTATTAAATAATACAATTTACAAATAATTATATTTTTATTATTTATTCTAAATCTGTGATTGATTAATGTTTCATATCTTCACAGTCAGTTGATAATCTATATCATCTTAGATATAGATGCACACCATATAACAAAATGTATTTCATGTGCAGAAAATTAAATTTGTTCCCAAAAAAACTATTTTGTTATATAATGTTTTATATATAATATCAAAATTAAAAAATCTGGATAGTTTACATTTATTTGATTTACAAAATAAATGATTTATTTTGAAATCTACATTCCTAACTAATATAAATTGTTATATAATGTTTTATATCTAATATCTATTATTTTATAATTTGTATTTTATATTAGCTGACATAATTACTTACATAATTTTATTACACTCTGATATAATAAAATAACATTATATATTTATAAGAAAATATAAAACTATTACTTTATAATATTATTTATATTAGCTAAATGTATAATTTAATAACTTTATAATTTATTTGAATTTGATTGAATTTATTTATTATTGACTTTTCAAATGTGTTTTACGAAATAAATGAGTGTTTAGATAAAAGTACTGAAGCTATCCACCTAATAATTGTGCTATATATAAATAACATATTTATGCATATTTAACCAGAGACAATATTACAAAATATAATTATGATGTATTGGATTTTATAAAATTGGTGAACAAATAAAATAAAATAAAATAAAAGTATGACTATTATTATACCTGTAAAATATATATTTTTTAATTTATTTGTCTCTAGGATTATATATATATATATAAATTTCCTTTTTATATAACAAAAAACAATTTTTAAATTCAATGAGATGTTTTTCAAAACACTCAATAAATGTATTATTATATCAACACATTCCTTAGCAACATTTATTAACTACTATTAACTTAATAACAATAATATTATTTAATAAAGAATATTTGTTTAAATTTGAATTAAATTGTGTTTACAATTATTTAATTTAAAAACACAAAGGGTAAATATATAATTACATAATTAAATTTTAATTTTAATAGATTAGTTCTCATATATTATTTATACTATAAACAGTTATTATATAAAAATAAATACTATATATAGTGAAAATATTGTATTTATGCTTTATTTAGTTTTAAATTAATATTAATTAATTATTTTATTACCATTAATATATTATTTTTTTAATAATAGTTAATTAATTCATGAATGGTATTACAAATATTATTTTATGTAAATAATTTATTAATTATTTAGAAACTATAAATTAAATTTAATAAATTCTAACAATTATATATTATTTTATCTCATGAAATTGTTATGTAACAAATCACAAATAAATTATACCAGCAAATACAGATATACAACTATAGACTATTTAGAGAATATGGAGAATTCAATAGAAAATTTAAATATATTCATTAAAATAAAAAATATAATTTATACAAATAGTTAATTTGAAAGAATTTTTGGATGTAATTTTTGTTAAATAATGAATTATGTATATTACACATATTCTCTGATATATAATATTATCATAAATATAGTGACACTGAGATTTACATATGAAAATAAATTCATTACAATTTACCAGCGGAGCTGAAATTAAAGTGGGTAAACAAACATTGGATTATTGTGTTCAATACTATATTACTTTAATTCAGAAAGTAAATCAATTAAATATATATTTAATAGTATATAATCTATTATATAGTTAAATATGTAGTTATAAATGAGGATATAATAAAAATAATATTTATGAAATTAATACCTAGTTTACAATATTTTATTTTATAATAAATAAATTTAATAGAGTATTAAATTGTGAATGATAAATGATATACTATGATATTTAAATTAAGATGATTGCTTCATATAAGGAATATTATTAGTTCCCCAATATTAAATAACTTAAATTAAATGATTAAAGTGAATAATTATTAACTAAAATGAAACAGAAAAATTATTATATTAGAAATAAAATAATAAAATATTTATCTATTGTTTGATCGATAAAGTATATTTTAAATGAGTACAAATGAGTATTTTATTGGAAGTACTAATCGAATATATAATTTAAATTACCAGTAATAATTAGTAAATACTCGGTTAATAAATGATGTATAACTTTGATATATTTATCAATTTTGAAAATATAAATATATTTATAAACATCAAATAATCGTTGTAATTTATATATTTCTACTTATTTTTGTGTATTATAATGTATTTATTATATATATATATATATATATATAATATACACTAATACATGCAATCTTATTTGTCATATATATATACATATTATTTTTCATATCATATATTTTATGTATTCTATATTATACAAATACATTGTACATATATATATGTAATAAAATTGTCTAAATGTTAATTACAATTTTATTGTAACGCATTTTAAATTCAATTTACACAAAATAATGTTTTTATGTATTATTTTTTCTTGCACTAAAAATTCAATATATCATTGAATAATAGAAATTATGAATAGAAATTTTCAATATAACTAGACAATAATAGCAAAGATTTTCCGAAGGAAAGATATAACACTTACGCGAAATCGTGTAATTCGAATTTTTATAAAAAATAACCTGGTGCCACCTATAGCGGGTTACTTTTAGGAACTATGCGTTGTTTATAATGTAAATTCGTATTTAACTATACACTTTTAAAATGTTAAATAATATGCTTTAAATTAATATTTATATGATGAAAACTAAGTGTTCATTACTAATATATAACAAACAAATATGATATTTATGTTTTAAATGCTATAAGTATATATTTAGTAAGTAAAAGTTAATTTATATTGCATGTAATTTAATAGAGCAATGAAAACATTGTTGTATGCAAACAGAGCCGAACCTAAATCTATTTCAGTGATTTCGATACTACTGCTAGCAGCGGTTGGGGATATTACTAAATTACGTTGCATGCATAGGGAGTGTTATATCTTTGCTTCGCAAAATCTTTGATAATAGGCTGTAATGTAATTATTTTTTTTTCAACTAAAAATTATTAATTTAAATTTTTTCTGTTATATTTAAAATATTTATAAATATATTACAATATTATGATGGATAAATAAAAAATAAAAAAAAGAATAGAACAATAAAATAATATATTATTAAACTTTAGAAAATAAAATTTTACGATTACTTATTATTAAATGGGTTACCAGACACTATTTGAAAGCCAGCGATTTCAAAAGGGGTGGGCCTATGGGAAATTGGGCATGGCTATAGCCCCACTATTTCCTCCTATTAAACATATGAAATTGAATTTAATGTAAGGCAAATTCCTATTTAATTATACATCTATTTACAATGCGAAGGACTTACCCCGAAGGACGTGACCCTCCTTAATGAGAATTCACTATAGTTAAAGAACACTAAACTTTACATTATAGATAACTAAATGGTTTACCTTTGCAGACGATGGTGGGTTCTGATCCTTGGGTGATGATAACTACCCGTCCTATTCTACCGTTCTGTTTAGGGAAGGCGGCTATTTTCTCTGCAATCTCGGAGATATCTTTGGTCTGATGGCAGAGTGATAAGTGTCAACGATCCGATACAGAGGTCACAAAGTCATTATATCACTATTCTATTTTAACCATAAATATAAGTTAAGCGACTAAAATAATATACGAACAGTCGAATAAGACTTTGTATATAAGCAATAAATATACAAGCTTAGTAGACTAGTGACAACAACTAACCTCTAATCCATTTGCTTCTGAGAAAGCGACGGCTTCCTGTGAGGTAAGGTTGATGTTAAGTTCATTTAAATACTTCTATTGTGGTAGCAATCTGACTTATGCACGAAACAAAATATAATAATAATAAATAATGAAAGCTAACGATAATAAAAATTGATGTACAAACTTGAAATTATAATATTAAGAGTAAGAAATGTGAATAAATGTGATTTTAAAAATGGTAATCGTGGATATGGAATTCAAATGGAAGTTTATACCATAGATGTAGGGGATAATTGTCCACACTCTGACATTAATTGAATGTTGGCGACATTTATAGGGTAAAAGAAGATAAGGAGAATTATCAGAACGCAGGTAGATATGTTGGCGAGTTTTAAGAGTTATTATTTGTAAGAGATAGGCTTAAGAGATAGGTTATTTGTAATTATTAGTAATTCAAAGTGATTTAAATAAGGTTGTGGGTTTTAGTGACTGGATGGGTATCGGGTAGCATACGAACCGATTCGTTACCGAACAGGATGTCGACGTAGGGAAGAACAGATAACATGGCTTCCTTGAAGAACTGGCACAGGAAGGGGGCGGACAGGTTCATGCAGAAGGTCTTGTTGTTGGTGGCGGAGTGTGTAGCAATCTCCAGTATGGTCTCAGGGGATACGGTCAATGGGAAACCCTGACCACAACGATATAGGGAGGTTTAATGGATGCTTATACAGGCGTATTATGCATAATTGTGACGCTTACTTTCGAATGAAATATAATACTTCATTTTAAAGATAAATAATTATATTTGCATATTTTAATAAATATTATTTTGATGTAGAATAAAAACGAATGTAACGCTGGGCTGATGAAATTAAAGGGGAACATGATATCACCAGCTAATAGTACTTACAGATACGATTAGGCATTATGTGTATTCGTTATGGGGCAATTGTAGTAGAAGTTTACTAAATGTTAATTCAAAATTATTAAAATTAGCGCGACTTTGATTGATGAGAGTTATTCAAGCAAATATACAGTAAAATGTTATAGGTGAAATATTCGCTAACGATAACGCATTAATGTTATTAAATAAACTCTATAGATTGACTATATCGCTTCGTTCACACGCAACACTATAACAACAATGCATGGTCGCAACTGATGAACTATAGTGGACACTAACGGAACAGTAGTAGAATTCAGCCTTGCACATCAACGTCTGGTTCTCGGCGAGGTCAAGGTGAGACTTGGTGAACTTATTAGCAGCGGCTAGGTAGGCTACCAATGACCTAGATGTATTACGTGTGTGTTATGTGTGTCTACTTAATACTACATGTGTACGTGGGCAATTAGCATATAACGCTCAAGCAATACTATAATCACAGAATTATGTACCTAGATAATGGTTCCTAGTTATCTTATTAAGGTTAGAATACATTTACACATACAGGGCATTGTAATTAAATGTAATTGTTTACTCGAGTGATCAGGAGAGATTATTACAACTCTCAACAATATGTACACTGACAAAAGGAGGTGAAGGAGCACAATCAAAACCATTACTATGGTCAGTGTGTTTCGTATCGTTACTCTCACGTAATGTTTATAAGAAATATTGTATCGTTTGTTAACATTGAATACATTGCCCTCTAGAGGGAACCACCGAACTGCAGCCTAGCACCCGGAACTGTTCTATCATAGAAATAAAAATAACATCTCTCTCTGCCACTGCCAACGAGGTATTTAGGTACTAGATATCACTACACGCATATGGGATGAAGAGACTGCACAGGGGGAGTGTGATACCACACTCTCTTTCTGCGACTAACCTCTGTTTCTTGGTGATGAGGACGGCGCAGGTTCCGGTGGGTTCCTCTTCGGATAACTGGAATGAAGGCGTTACTCCGGCGGAACGGGTTCTCTCGTCGAGTTTCTGAATACGTGCAATAGTTATGTAATGATAGGCATTAAAGATGTGTACATTATGCTAGGTCAGAGGTAGGAGAGCTGAGGTAGGTTAAAGGTAGACTATTATGCGTATACATAATGTAAACTACATTACATTAAATTCTTATATCGGTAAGTGGTAGCATAGTTTAGGGTAATCAGTGATCTCGTGAGAAGTGATTTAATTGTATCTGTGATTTCACATGTAGTTTAACTTCTACTATTTATAAATAATTACGCACATTAAGTGTATTATCATCGCGCACGAGATCACTCCCGATGAAATCATTTCGTATAAGATCATTGGTAATCATATTTAATATATATATGCAACAAGAGATAGAATGCTTCAACATTAACATTAACATATAAGATAGCTGTGTAAGTACTAAAGTATTGTAACAATTTGTAAGGACTAAAGTATTGTAAGGACTAAAGCGCTGTAAGGACTAAAGTGCTGTAAGGACTAGGGTGTTGAGACTAACACGACCGAAACTGTCTCCCTTTCCGACGCATCCCAAGAAAGTCGTAGAGTTTGGCACTCCGATCATCCACTGAAAGTAGAATAAGTATTAATATAAAAAAATAAGATTTTAACATAACTAATTTTGATAAAGATAAATTTTTAATAAAGAGAAAGTATTCTTTTCTTCACAATTTTACAATTTACTGATTTTAAAAGAGAATCGGATTGAAACATTAATTAATCTGTTTCCTAAAAAAATTACATTGTAAAATGGGTGTGACCATAATCACGTATAACAATAGAGTAATGACATCCGTTGTGATGGCGTTATATAACTGTAAGCTGGCGAACCTGAGCAATTCGGATAGAGTTCAATGTTGCACCTCCCGATACATAGTCGACCTTGAAGTTAGATACGAGGTCATCAAAGAGACCCATGTGTTTATCTTCGGCTAATATTGCGTTATCTGCTTTCAATTCATACCTTAGATAATGATTATCATATTATTATATGTAGGTGGTATAGGTGGCAGTAGTAAATATAATAGATAATAATGGTGGGGGGTAGTAGTAGAAATAATATTAGTAGTAGAAATTGAAAAGTTAATTTTATCAATAAAATTCTAAAATAACAAATTATTGACTTTAAAGTTGATAATAGTAATATTATTCAGAATTAGTTAAACCTTTAAGGTATTCATAATATATTAATTACTGTAATAGGTTTGTTTAAAATAAAATTTAAATTAGAAAAATAATACAGTTCAAGTAAGTTAATATTATTGATAATAAAGATCATAGTTAGTTTATTATATGGGCATACATTAAAACCATTGTTCTACTTACATATTTGTATATATATAGTGTATATTTTTCTATACAGAATAATGATAACACAAAACAACACCTAAACAATGCAAGCAAATTAAATAGTATATAGTATAGATATTTACTAGTTTAGCTAACAATGCTAATAGCAGTTGATGAGATATTAACAAGTATTAGGTTATTATGATAGTAATGGATGCCTCAGTGGGGCCCCCTACAGTGTAAAGGTGGCATACAGACAGTGGAGGTACAATAGGGCTGCAGGTCATGTGATATGATTGATGCATGGCTGGTTGGCTGATTAAATAACAATACATGGCCAGCAGTGGCTGATGTTAGTATATAAATCAATACTGAGTGATCCTTCCATCTTAGATGATATATGTTGTGTAAGAGATGTGTCACACATGCTGTATGCACACACACACACATGGAATATAGTATACATGTATTACAGGCTCTAATGGGAGATGTTATTCAATCAGGTTTATTGGGTTATGCATTCACTCATTACACATAGGAATGTATGTCATATGACAAGCATATCTTATGTAGTAGTAGTAGTAGTAGTAGTAGTAGTAGTAGTAGTAGTAGTAGTAGTAGTAGTAGTAGTAGTAGTAGTAGTAGTAGTAGTAGTAATATAGGTGGCGCTACTAGTACTAACTTCTCAAGGAATGCTTCATCCACTTCAGCGGAGATGTCCAACAGAGGGTTTCCATACGAGAACAAGATTCCTTCCCTGTGAAATGTAACAGAGTCATAAGATAACAATAACAGTAGAAGTAGTAGTAGTAGTAGTAGTACATTTATAATGATGTTATGGATCACATTATTGTTGGTGTATCAATGTAGAGTTCATAGGAAACATGGCTCTACATTAAAACCTATGAAACTAGCCACCGCAGCAACCTCCATAGTACGGGCAGTGCGGCACTATATAATGCTGAGAGTGCAATTTAATTCTAAAGTGCAAGTTCTGAAATAAATGCATCTGAAATTATGCGAATACAATGAAATGGTAAATAAAGTTGGAGTGCAAGTACTATTTATGTAGTACATAGAGCTAGAACAAGTACACGTACTATTTATATAGCGCATAGAGTACAGCTAGTACAAGTGCAATTTATATAGTAAATAGAGTACAGCTAGTAGTCAATAGTTTTTTATCTAATAGTCAATATAACTATACTCCATCCTGGTGCATCGATCGGAGTCGCACTAAGTCTACAGTACACATGAGTCTACAGTACACATCATAGAACAAAGTCCTCGGTAACTATACCCACGCACGCGCACACACACACGCACGCGCACACTGGGTGAGAGACTGGCTCAAGTGGCACTCGACTCTATTCCACGTAACGGAGAGGAGAGGCTAGCCTCGCGCTGTTTGCCTTGTCACGCGACCGATGTGCATTACTAGACAAGCGATTTCCTGTATCATACAGGTTGTATGGTGTATGGTACAGGCTGTATAGTGTAGGCTGTATAGTGAGGTTGTTCACGTGATACGCAACACGTTTGTGTGTCAAAGTTTCACGTATGACAAAAATAGGACATGTTCTATTTTGTGGCGAGAACTAGTATTTGACACAACAAGCATATGAACGGAGCTGGTGAACACTCTTGATATACTTGGCGATTAGCTAAATCTATTAATTAATCACAATCTTTTGTAAATTATGCATCACCCTGGATCACCAAGTGCCTAGTAATACAGCTATTTGTGGCATTATATCTAGATAGAAGATCACCCAGGCTGTATATATATCCAATATGTACAGTACAATGTATATATATATATATATTTATAACATATATATTATATACCATATATTTTTACAAATATCTAATATTTATTAAATATAGGTTACATTTACTCTTGTATCATTGGATAAACATATTTACATATATCAATATTTACAATACATAACTTGTTATATTTAAATTATCGAATATATTGTAATACGTTTTGTATAGTTTAAATTGTAGTAATATCTTTAGCTATAATGGGTACACAAAATTTTAATTTAGAAATCTAAGACTAATATTTTTGGCAATTTCCATTAATAAATTGTTATGTTGGATCATATATTACATAATATCTGCTATAGATTTAGAGCTAAATATTCAAACTTCTCATCAGATCTCTAGGAGATTAATCTATTTTATATGTATACAATTTTAAAATTCAAAGTAATTATATGTATTATAAATGTGTCTATCATGATTCCATACCATTGACTTAATACTTAATGACTTAATACTTAATACTAGTTATTGAAAGTTTTACATTATAGTTTTAACTATTTACAAAGAATTTTAGAATATGTATCTTGTTAATATATGTTAATCATATTATACCTTATCATATGATATGCTATATATTATAATTTCAAAATTAACAATAATTTAGATGTGCCTATATAATATTAATACAAATATCCAAGACATATTTAATTTTGAAATTAAATTATCTATATATATTAGTGACAATTTAATAGACATATTGTATTTATAATATATGAAAATGTAATTTATATTTAAAATATGTAATATATTAAATTAATATAAATTATTTCAAAAATAATTATTAAATTTATAAATTAATATATAATTAATTATTTATATATAAATTAATATTGTATATTATATATATATATAATATTAACATATATATATATATATATACTTTTAAACTATGTATATATATATATTATACAATATATCTTACATGATCTTGAATATAATATAAAATAAAAAAAATCCTATATTAAAATAATACAATAAGAGAGTGTAAAAATGAAAACATCACTTTATATAAGGATTAGCGTACGGGAAAGTCCATTCGATTGCACTAGCGAGGGGGGTGTTATATCAACCACTATGCGTACATGTAAATAAAGGCACGCTAAAGTGGAGGGGGCGTGTTTATTGGTATTGAACTTCATGTGTATACTTACACTGCATAGTATGCAGTGCATACGTACACAAGGATGTGTGACATCACTCAAGCCCACATGTCACTCAAGCCCACATGTCACATAATCACCTGGCTAATCCTCCAGCCCCGTCCACTAAATCTAAAGCTTCTAATGGGAACACAATGTCAATATATATATATAAATAGAGTGTGCTAATTAAGTTGTATACTACACATTCTGTATGCACAGTGAGTTACACTTTCTATTACAGTATTAAAGTATGTATATAGTTGCTTTGTTTGCATTCTCAGTGTTTTCTATAAAATTGCAGTACATTATTGTTTTATGTTGTTTATTTGGTGGAGTCTTTTCATCCCATCCAGTAACCTAGATGAAGTTATATTTATATTTATATATATATATATATATATATATATATATATATATATATATATATTTAATATTATTCAGGCATACACTTTATGCAGTCTCTATTTTAAGACACATTTGAAGTACCCCTAATATAGTATGTGTGCAGTTGTCTGTGTTCTAATTCTTTCACCTCAATAGAGGGGGACCTACCTATGTAAATATATCTTATTGAGATGATGATAAAGTTGTAGCTATTATTGCCCGTTAATAATAATACTTTAGTAACATCCACTGCGTACTGGTAGTAGATTAGAGTGAATGTCCTTGAAGGACATGCCCTTGATACTATTACATTAACCACCAGACTAATGTCAGACTTAGGCCCAGGGTGGTCACATGGTACCAGGAGGTAATGCAATGTTTACAGCTCTCGGAATAGGTACTATAACTAATACTATAGCACCTACTATAACTAATACTATAGCACCTACTATAACTAATACTATAGCACCTACTATAACTAATACTATAGCACCTACTATAACTAATACTATAGCACCTACTATAACTAATACTATAGCACCTACTATAACTAATACTATAACATCGCTATCATTGTGCGGTTGAAATTGAATCATTTCATTCCGTAATTGTTATATAAAATATGTAATTAATTATAAATTCTATTTATAGATAAGAGTCTACATAAGTTACACTCCCCCCTATATTACCAAACATGAGCAACAGTTAAACAAGGCACAATCACACACACACACACACACACACACACACACACACACACACACACACACACACACACACACACACATGTGTGTGTATATTAATCGAGTGGTATTTACAAACAAGATAAACATATTAGGACAACTACACAGCAATAGACAATAGAAAATCAATATTTATGTTATTAATATTTATATACAAATTACATCTACAACTAGAGATTATGCTACACCTAGAGGATTATGTTCTAACATCACCAGTGTTCACATGGTAATGTATGGCTTCACAATATCATAATAGTTTACACTGTACAATAGTTTATACTGTAAACTTTACAGTCAAATATAATTGAATAATATATATATTTTTATTAAGATATCATTTATTTATAATCACTTTATATCATGACTCATTCATCATGCATCATGATATAAAGTGATTATAAATAAATGATATCCTAATAAAAATATATATCTTATTAAAATATGTGACTGTAAACTATCATGAATCATGACCAATGACTCATGAGTCATGATTCATGATTCATGAGGTAAGTTGAAATCATTTTATTAGTAATATACATTGATATTGAAATACATATGTATATTGAACTATGGCACATATACACTTACATGTTATATATACATGTCATATATATAATATATGTAAGAAAAAACATACCAAGCAGTACATTATTAATATATTATTTGAGTACATTTATTAATTTGAGTAATAGAATCTGTATTTTTTTTTAAGTACAATATTATTATGTCATATAAGTATATAAATATATAAATATTATATAAAGATTTTATGTTTCTAAACAATTATTTCCTATAACACATTTCTATAAACACAGAACATATTATTGATATATAGGAAGACAATATTAAAATTTACTTAACTAAATGATATACCAAGATATACACATTAATGGGCAACAAGAGTTGTATGTACACGTATACCGATATCAATAACATATAACATGACTCATGTAACATGAATCATGTTGCTTCATTCATGTAACTGACTTCAAAACCTAATAATTATATATAAAAAAATAGAGTTTATATTATTGTATAAACTTCGTAATATTAAATTTTCTATAATTCATCCGAATAGTAATTTAATAAATTAAATTGATAATCTATTAAAATTGATGTTAATACTTTGATGTAAACTAATGATATACAGCATGTCGTCATACATTAAACAGTTATCTTCACATAAACAATCGCAATAATATAATATGAAAATGCAATTTTTTACTTTACTCATTCGGTCTATATCGAATATGGCCCCCGTTTGGTAGTAATATGGCCCCCGCTAGTATTCAAGTTACCAATATATACATCGTACTAGTACACTATGTATTAAACACACTACTATAACATGTACACGATGTAGACTTTACACTAAAGCTTCTTCACATAGTTATCTGAATGCACGTGACTCTACGAGTCTAACCTTGAACTCTCTAATCGTAATGGTGGCAAATCATTTCATTAACCAATCACCAAATCATTTTATCACCTCCCTTAATATTATAGTCTTCCATATATATATATATATATATATATAAGTCAACTGCGGTTGCATCCTTTTAGTTATTTTATAATTTTGTAAAATGTATCATATTTCCTATTATTTGTTATCATATATATTTGTATCAGTAGTTTTTCCATTATCAAATTATTAGCAGTGCAAATTTAGCACTGTAGAAATAGATAAGCTTTGCTTTTTTCTACCCAGTAGTTCGCTACACGTTCTGAGCTATTTATATTGATATATATATACTGTATGCAGTGTATATATTTCTATTTGTTATTAATTTATCAATAAAATATAATTAATATCAAATTGATATTATCAATTCTAAATTTTCGTTTCCGTGAAGATAGTTGTCGTAATAGTTGTGGCGGATGTCAATAGTATTTGTTGATTATACACGGCACGCCACTATATATAGTTTATTATTTAAACTTTAAAGTGGCGCCCTTTTTACAAAACACTACTCATTTGATGCCCACCACATTTAATTATGTGAATAATGTTGCGATTATTTCAGACTATATATAACAGATGATTAGCATTGATTCATTTAATACAATCGTATTTTGTCAAGATTATAAATGTGTGTGTATATATATGTATAACACTCACATTAATACAAATACAGATTGTATTAATAACTGAATGATTATACAGTCATAGATACACATACACACGCATATATATATATATATTTAAATATAAAATTATGATATAAATATAAATTTCAATTTATAAGAAATATTTTATATTTAATAGAAATATAAATTAGTAAATTATCTAATTATAATCCTGAATTAATATAGTGTATATATAAATTAGAGAATATAATTTATAGTAAATAATAAATAATATAAAATAATCAATATCATTCACTTAATTATACAATGTGAATATTTCGGGCGAATAGCTGTTCACCTGTAAAAAATGTTGCTCAATAATAACTGCCTGTGTGGCTCAGTTGTCTAAGGCGTCAGACATAAAATTAGTAGGACACGGGTTCGAGCCCCATCTGGACCATTAAAATAGATCTTAAAATAATATTAAGTGATCTTATATAATTGTGTATAAATAAATGATCAGCTCTCGTTAAAAACATGGATATATTAACATGAGAGCGGCTTCGAAGGGACATTATATCCATATATTTATATATGAATACTTCACCTAAGTTCCTGGATAGGATGAAAGTACTCCACCAAAATAAAAATAACAATAACAATAATAGTTAACTTGTATGTATACGATTAATGTAATAATTCACATATTTCAACTATATGAGGCGCTATCAATTCGATATCAAACTATTTTATTACTAAAAGACCAATTTTGTATTAATTATATTTGTTTATATAAATACATTCATGATTATACAATATAAACTCGCTAGTTGTATACACAGTACACATACAGATATTCATTACTCTACATTAACTATATTTATTTACTATATATTCCGATATTATTTTGATTTTAGTGCCCTCTATAAATAGTATTTTTTTTACAATGTTTGCCTTTAATCGAAATACAACTTATATACTATTTACCGGGTATTATATACGATATATATTAAATTAAATATATTTTTTAATATATATCTGACATGGCTATACATGTCGGGTGGTATAGATTAACACATATTAACACACATTAACACACATTAACACACATTAACTAGTAAATACTCGTGAGGCGGGTGTATCGGAGGAAACACAAATATATCCGTTACACTCTATTGTGTATGATAATACATTCGAGTAATATTATATAGGCCCACTTCGAGATATAATGTAGTTAAAAAATAGAGTAATAAAAGCAAACCTAAGAAATAAACAACCCCAAAATATCAATCCGCAAATATATATATATATATATATATATATTAAATATAGTATATATAACAAATATGTTGTGCCTAGTTTAATGCGGTTAGTATATTGAATTCTCGAAATAATCGGTAATATCTGTAAATATCCTCCGCTACACCCGTTTCGCGAGTCTTTACTAGTAAAAGTGTGTGCTGCCCTGTTTATGCTCATCTTGGCCGCCGAGTTCAAGTTGGGCGTGACTAAGTATATATATATATGCAGTGATGGGCACCGATCTTTTTTGTATCGATCTGGATCGCCGATAATTTTCCCGATCATCCATTCGTTATCCGATCCTTTGACGATCTCTGATCGCGATCCTGCCCATAACTGTATATATGTGCCTTTATAGGCTCACTCGTGATGTAATGCAGCTAAAAAACCTGTGTATATCAAAACTAAACCCAATCAAACCAAATCAGTGAAAATAATTATTTTAACTAACACCCACAATATTAATAAGCACACCCAACTTGAACTTTGAAATATATCGGCGGCTAAAATGAGTATTCACGTGCCACCCGACATGATTCCCCATATGATATAAATGCATGCTTAATATACATTTATTGTAACTTAATGTAGTATATACAGATGCAAATATAAATTATATATTGATTTATTTATTAAATATAGTATTCGGGATAGAGATTATACTTATATTATTATATTATTTAAAATTATAATATTATTTAACGGTATTAACTATATTATCGCCTATTATTTTATTTCTAAAACACTTTTAGATTATATACTGTGCAATGCAATACAAAAAATAAATGTAAAGTATTGTTATAATTATATTAACATATGTGGAGCATCAGCTTGAATTCGCATTTTCTTGCAAGTTACGCTATCAGACATTATACTATATTTAATAAAATACTGAAATAAAAAAATAATCAAATTTCAAATTTAAATCTAAGCGTCCACAAAATATATATTCAGATAATTTTATTCTATTAAAATACCATTATTTAAATCACTGATATATTTGTTAATTAATTATTATTTATTTATATAATTGTAAGTAAGAGGATGGTATTTTATAATTATATGTTATGTTATGTATATTAATGTACTTATTTTACCTTTGTTGTAGCAACAATATTCAAAATATTTGTAAAGTATGCGAATTGTTTGTTAATTTTCCGATATTACTTACATTTATTTTAAATATGAATTTATTGTATATATTAATTTTTAATTTATAAAGTGAAGTACAATATATATTATGTCAGAATCTTTAAAAGTTTGTAATAAATATGTTAAAAACAATTATAACAAAATATATTATTATATTTGATGTCAAAAAGATATGGTCATTATCAGAAACTAATTTGAGATATATTACAGTATTCACTTATTAATGTTCTATATTTAATATTGAAAACAATTTCTTTAATATTAATATTAAATATAATATTTTATCTAAGAATGTTATATTTAGATTATTCTATATTTATATATATATATATACACTAGATGGTGATACTGAAATCGAAACTAATACAATATATATATATATAGAATTAGATATTCATAGTATTATACCAACGATTTTTCTAAGGAAATATATAACACACGAAATCGTGAAATTAGAGTTTGTACATAAAACATGAACAACGCCACCTACAAAGGTTCACACTGTTTTGTTTATAATTTAATTTAGAAATATGATATGTTGGTTTTAAATGCTATATATATGTATGTGAAGAGTAAAAACTAACGTATGTTGAAAACAATTTAATGGAACAATACAAACATTGTTGTATAGACACCACAGAAAATTTAAATCTATTTCAGTGTTTTTGATACTACTGCCAATAGCATGGGGAGTAATATTAATTACGTTGCGTAGATAGGAAGTGTTATATCCTTGCTCGCAAAATATCTGGTTATAACCAGATATTTGTATAAATACAAAGTATAATATATTTCTAAATCATTTATTAAATATACACCAGTGAACGGCTGAATTTAACGATGCTCGTTTTCAATATCACCTATCAAAAGGATTTTAAAATGTCTAATTGACTATTATTCGCGATTATATGTAGTTATATGTGGTTATATGTGGTTATATGTTACTTGAGAACTAGTATTGCAATAATATCTTGATATCATATGATATCAATATTGAACATCATTTTTCCATCAGTTCATAATTTTTCTATTATATATGGAAGTATTTAAATTATTTTCCATTTTTTATATTTCTTATAATGGTTACAGAAATCCATATCATATAAATATTTGTGAATATTAATCACATGCTATATGTTATAATTAATTACATTAATTTTAACTCAATAGGTAGATTTTTTTTCACTAGTTAAAATTTAAATTAAAAATAATCTCGTAAGATTATTATTCTCCTTTTCCATTATTCTCATATTTATTCTGAGTGTTATTAATATGTAATAAAAAACAATAAAATTACTAGGTACAAATAATTTAGATAATTTTTGATATTCATATTATAACAAATTTCCAATGTTAAATTTGCAATGTTTTTCATGAGGTTTTATGGATATCACAAAAGTTTTCCAACATTTTTGTTGAGCATTAATTAAACTTTGAAGTACACCTCTAGTTGCAGCATTTTGCATGAAGTACATGTAATTGATCACCCTTAACATACGTGAATCTCCAGAATCTCCTTATCAGCCAATATTTAGTATATATATATTAATACATTCTTTATATTAATACAATATTTTATTCGAACAATTATATAAATAAATGCATTTAAAGTATACAGCCGAGCAATCGTAGTAAATACTTCAGTTCATATTCGCGTCATAGACTATGACTCATAGAACCGGGGAAGTGAGTCGTACACATTCTCTTTAGACAGTGGACAGGTAATCGGGCTCGTAATCTAAGTCAACGAGGCGTAGAAGTTAAGTAGAACACAGTCCACTCGACCGTAATAAACTTACTAATTACGCGCAACGGTAAACAAGAGTATTTAAAGTAATTATATTTGAATATAACGATGAGGATTTTTATTTTTATTTCCGTAATTATATTTATTTATTGCATAAACTTCTTTTGTGTATACTAGATTGTATACTAGACTATACAACGTTTTGTGTACAATATACACTGTAAATTGTATATTATATAGTATATATTTTACAGCATACACTATTTCACGTGACATTTGTACACATTTGATTCCGATACTATTCGTCATCACATTACGTATACACATATAGCTAACAGATAATAGCTAATTACGTTGTGAAATGTCATTTCATTGAACTGCGATACTTACCCGAAACCTAATAATACGTGATCTCACAGACAATCTTGTCACTATTAATTACTGTATATATTACAACATTATAATATGACGAATGACACGACATATACATAACAATAACAAATATAAAATATAAACCGAATAACAATTTATATAAATAATAAAACATTTAATTACAACATTACGACATTACTGCACATTAACATAGACATTACTACACATGACTATGCAATTAAGCGAGCGTGAAGCTTAAAACAATTTATACATGCAGATATATCGATATTACGTAATGATTCATTACTAATGACCGAATTGAATTAAATTCAATTCGACATAATGGCATATTACATTAATCGATATATCTGCAGACTTCACTTTATAATATATATATATATACTTCATTAATGAACATAGCCAATTCATAGAATAACTTTCAAGTTAGATCAATATTATCCCTAATTATAACTGAAAAGGTATTAGAATTTACACATATTAATAATCAATATTGTACTGCACACATATTATTAGTAATTATTGATGTAGCTGATATTATTACTGAGTGTATATATATACATATATATTATATACTCTGTATAATTATAACAATGTGTTTAGTTTATTGTTAGAAGTGCAATACTTATATAGACTTTAATGTTATTGTTTGGTACGTATATAGTGTACCAGATTTGATGTAGATACATACATACGTACATAAATACTACGTAGTATTAATTGTAGCCTTCATATAAATTAGTTATCCTGCCTAATAAAACTGCCCGTGTGGCTCAGTTGACTAAGGTGTCAGACACACAAGCGGAAGGTCGCGGGTTCAAGCCCCTTTCGGACCATTAAAATAGGTCTTAAAATAATATTTAGAAGTGACATTATATAATTGTATATAAATAAATGATCGGCTCTCGTTAAAACCATGGATGTATTAACATGAGAACGGCTTCGAATGGACATTAGAGCCATATGGTTATAAGTGAAAACTTAATCTAAGTTTCTGTCTGGGATGAAAGGACTCCACCAAAATAAAACAATAATATTATAAATTCTATATTTCAGTTATATTTAATTTGTACTATTTCGGTTTTTCTATAGAAAAGTTCTACAACTCCATTCTACATAGATGACATAGCTTACACTTCATGCAGATCAATAAGTTCAGCGACATATTTTATTAATGATAAAATCAATATATCGTATATATTCTTTATGGCAATTATACTTAAATGTACGTTATATATCATGCTAATTAAGTTGTACTATTCTAATAGGAGTATTCTCTTATCGCAACATACATACATCTGTTACAGCTGATACAGCTGATATACAGCTAATGTTAATAGAGGATTTACATTTATCTATTAATATTTGTATAGACTCGCAATTAAAGGTTCCTTTTATACTTATCATTTAACCACATTATATCGTATCTATACGAATTTTATGTGTATTAATTATTTATTTATAGTATATACATAAAATAAATATTATTCATTTGATCATAATACAGCGACATTATTCGTACAATGTAAGTAACGCGCTTAATCTTTATTCTAGTATCACATTAAACTGTACGAAGTCAACGTGGATAATTGAGTTTCCTAAAGTTTGATACGCATATACGTGTAATTATAAGTAATTATGATCCACTATAATTATGTAAGGTGAACACAATTGTCTCATTGTTACATAACACGTAGACTATCAGATATCATTATCAGAGATTTTTATTTTGTAATATAGATAGATTGATAGATAGATCAAAAGTTTATTGTATTACTGGTTATATATAAAACAAGAAAAAAATACCATAGAATTATATAACATATATAAACAAAATATATAAATGTGATAACGGTAAGACAAAACGACACGATACAAAAAACAAGAAATAAAGGTAGAAGTAAAATAAAAATAAAACATTGGATTATACGAGCCGATGAATATATTATATAAATATATCCCTATTTATGTGTATTCGAGTATAAATACAGATTTGTATTTTGATCAAGTCAGTCTTTAATATATATCTATTATTATCATCCGATAATATAACTGTTTATATAATAATTATCAGTGTAAATAAGTAGATCTAATATATAGGTCCTAGAACAGGGCTACAAGGTTTACAAACATTACTATATTTACATTACTATTATCAAATATCCGATTTGAGACATTGGATATTCTGTCTTAGTATTCAAATCTATTATTATAGTGTCAACAATTCAAGTAATCCTTAACAATTTAATAATTCTCATTACCTATCTTTTTGGTATCTAAAATATAGTGTTACATTACGAGGAGTGTTCTCACTTTGTTATTGATCTTTATCACTGTATATAATATACCATACAATGTATGTATATATATATATATATATATATATATATATATATATATATATATATAATATATATATATATATATATATATATATATATATATATATACATATATTTACATATATTTATCATAGAATTAAATAAAGTGGATAAGAAATTAACACACGCTTGATAGATACACGTTAGATAGAAGATAGATATGCGAATGGAACTTTTTTCGATAAATTAACAACATCACATCATTGATTTTGATTGGATATCATAGTCATATTATATAAGTCAAATATTAAATCAGTAGGATATTTCATCGAAATAGATAGAAGTGACTTCTTTCTATATCTATTGATTTAGATTATATAAATCAATAAAATAGTATGATATCTTCAATTAAAATACATTTAATATCAAAATTATAAGGAATGTTGATAGGTTGTATTTTATATATATATATATAACTATTATATCTATATATATATATATATATATATATATATATATATATATATATATAGATAGATATATTTACATAAGTAATACAATAGAGATTACTGACTCTCCCTCCCTCTCGGGTTCGCAGTTGATCCGAAGACAGATGAAAGAGCGCCGCATAAAGAGATACCGCGACCTTGAGGATCTCTACCTGTCGGGCAACGACCTCACCGCGGTAGTCGACCTCTCCGTGTTCCGGAACCTGCAGTACCTGTGGCTGAACTCTAACCTGGTTAGTGGCCGCTGATGTCTGTACCAGGTGGTTAGTCGCTGATAACTTCGCGAAGAGGAAGTAAGAACTCAGTCTGAGTACACAACGCTCTCCATTATCTAATATTGTGAGTTCGTATCGGTTACATTGAAGATGTAGACTTTGAAATATATATTTTACAACGTAATACAAACTTTGAATGAATTTGAATTTGTATATATATATATATAATTAAATATCTACAGAGCTATATTTAACAATAGTAGTTTATATAGTTTAATAATGATGTATTCCAGAAATTAACGTTAATATCATACATTAACACACAGAGCTATACGTAGATAGATATGTAATAGATAGTCTTACTGACAAAAGCATTGCCTGATCGATTAAAGAGACGCCCCGTTGTATTAGGCCTGTCATCATGATCACATTAAGTTCATCACCACTGCCGCCATTACCTCTACCTCCATTACTAGCATCACCACCACACACACTATCACTACCCCCATCAACACCACACACCACCACTACCACCACCATTACCACCTCTACCACCACCACTACCCCAATCCCCATCACCCCCACCCCCACCCCCACCCCCACCCTCACCGCCACCAACACACGTAACAGATACGTAGAGTGGACTTCCTGTCCGGGTGCAGCCGTCTCCTAGAGCTCTACCTGCAGGACAACCGACTGGTCGAGGTTCCCCTGAAACACCTGACCAACCTTCGGGTGGTTCACCTTCAGAACAATCAGCTCCGTTCTCTGGCAGGCTTCCTAGCTGACATCAAACATCTTCAACAACTCGAATATCTTAGTTTGTACCCATAGCGCTAATGTATCAGTGGTATCGATAACTCGCTAGCTTACCCCTATAGCTAGTTATTGTTATCATTATCGTTCACCCTACTGTATATTACCCCTAATGGCGCAGGTGTATTATCGTTTTAGTTAACCTTTGCCTATACATGTATGTGGTTAACGGCATACAAACTCCTAATATCGTAACATACATTGCATGCTTACTTTTAAATATATACTTTAATACTGGGCATACGTATACAGCATATTTTAAATCCGAGCATTCGCGTGTTTAAAATACGCTATCATGATACATGAGTTCTACATGTATTGTACTATGTACAACGCATGTACACTGTAATTGTACATCCGTTGTATACCACACATATTTACACACACAGATGATATATACAGTTTACTCCGATTTGGAATATAAGTAATGTTAAACTAGGGTGCCGTTACGTAGAGGAGCGTTACATACGGTATTGCCTGTAGCATACGATGCACGTGTATATAGATAAGTAAAGTCATATACAACATGTTGATTAATTACGATTACTTTTTAATAAATAAGTATATATTTGTTTTGTAATCGCATTTCAATTTTGAATATTATTTGCTATGGTTAATTCTAATTATATAACACTACTTAATAACATTTTTAAATCATAAATTCAATTCAATTTATTCAATTAAATATCATAATATTCGCAGAATTTCTTTACAATTAATCTAATTTGTATTGATTTAGTATTGCATAGGATGAGACTCATGTCTGTTCTATCTATCTCTCTCTCTCTCTCTCTCTCTCTCTCTCTCTCTCTCTCTCTCTCTCTCTCTCTCTCTCTCTCTCTCTCTCTCTCTCTCTCTCTCTCTCTCTCTCTCTCTCTCTCTCTCTCTCTCTCTCTCTCTCTCTCTCTCTCTCTCTCTCTCTCTCTCTCTCTCTTTTTCTCTTACTACTGCAGTGATAACTCTTCAACTGTTATATTCTATCTTTTATAATTCCAATTACAAAATACATTCATTAATATATTCTACACTTTTAATAATTAATTTCAGTGACATTATCGCTGGTATTTCATTCGCTATAAAGGATATTATGTAATAACCTATGATTCATCGCTGGACGACAGTAGTAGTTTCTCATTCATAAAGAGACCTCACCATACTACACTCAACATAAGCTCTATTTAATTGGCGTATATTTATTTAGTCAAGCGCTAAACTATTAATATAAATATTAACGACTAGAATACGTTGCCCCCGCACTAATCCGACGATATTAGAAGTATTTAATTAAAGCTAAATCAAGTTTGTCGTGACTCGTTACGAAGGTAAAGTTTCCATATCGAACTTAGTGGAAGTGAAAGTGGCAGTATTACGCAACTATACGAATGCGCGCGCATATTTAGTACATGAACAGCAGCTTAATAACCGAATAGCCTAATGTAAACTTTAAAATATGAAATGTCACGTATTTAGTATTAATTTTGGATCAGGTATTCGTCACAAATATAATAGCTATTTGAATATCTCGCATATATATTTCATATTATTTAGATATTTAAAATAATTAAATAAATATTTGTTAAATATATGTTTTTCATCTATTTGATGAATGACTTATTATTGTTTTATTTTCTCAACACATAACTTATACCTTATTATTTACTTATATTAATTATTTAAAATATTTATTGATTAATTTTGTGATTACCAATTTCATCTTATCTAGAACTAAAATTATTATATAATATTTAAACTTCTCGAGAACTTTTCGAACTATTTGAGAATTATCGATTACAAGATTAATTACACTATGGTAACAACGTAACGACTGCTATTGTACCTACATCATTATATATTTACAGGAATACAATGAAATCGTGATCAGCGTACCTGCGAGTATGTAATGGAAAGTATTAAGTTGACATATTTTCTAACGATAGCGTAGTTTGTTGAAACGAACGCAAAATAATAGGAAACATTGAATTTTTAACGGTTTATAATATCTTTAATTCAAAAGCGTTAAATCAAATTCTAAGATTTTTTTTCTGAAAAACGACCGCTTTATTTTCTGTCGCACGCATTAAGTATTTCTCTACAAACCGCATTGTAAATAGCGTTCACGATTACATTTAATCGCTAACCCGCACTATTATTATTGTATCATACGTGTATTACGCATCGGTTTTAGATCCAATCAGTCAGTCAGTCAGTGACACATAGTTCCAACATTAAACGGTCACGTGAATAACGACGTAAGATCTCACCAGCACGAGTACCGAGGAAGCTTGTGAGCATGCTTTCATGTATATAAAGCACTAAGCAAGCCATATAGATATTTAGACTTAGCTATTTCTTCTTGATCAAATAGATTTTAGTCAATATTCGAACCTAGTGATTGATATGGATGTGTTCGCTTTAGAACGTTGCATTGCGGTAGTAAATAGGATTTCTCTGCGTAATCGGAATCGGTCATTGAAAACTTAATATATCGCCGGTGTAATAATCGAAGCGAACGGAATGTAACGGATAGAAACCGCGGAGGATGAAGTTGATCTATGTCCCGTTCTTGAAATTAATAATAACGTTAATACATTTATCGAGTTAAATGTTCGCGTATCTCTCAATGGATATCACTGAAAAATAATCGTTTTTCACAATATCTTCGTTTCATAAAACATTACACTTAGTTCTAATTAAATAGATTACCTAATATTCATATTTACGATGACAACAACTATATATGACCTCATCGATGACTCACCGCACTGCGTCGCGCGACGTAACGCTTGACTTCACAACCTCTGCAGCACCGCAGATCATTTCACTACCTCTATACGTAGTACAATATTCACCACCGCCACACGCCGCAGATCTGTTCGGAAACCCGCTGTCTCAGGAGAGCCAATACCGCGAGTTCGTGATTCACAGCAAGAAGTCGCTGGTGATACTCGATCGTCGACGTTAGTAACGCAGCTGTTCATTTGTGCTATATATGCGTATATTAGTCTTTGAATAATAATATTATGATTTTATTTATATAAAAATTTTTATTTTAAATATATTTTCATATTATCATATCTGTTGGTATTCTATTACAGGTATTGTATTCATATTGTGGTCTATTCCAGTACTAACCTTAATAATTAATCAACTTTTGCTATATTGTTGTTATTATTTCCTAACACATTACATGTATTAAGTGCCAACCTTCTCGGCATTTACATGTCAAAGAGAGGACAACAAATGCATTACCAATATGCAATAATAAAACACTAATGATCCGAATATTATTAATTTGTGTAATATCCGTATATTATTCATATCTTACAGAATAGTATGATAAGAATAGGATTGAAAAGTGAATCTAATAAATCTAATAAATCGTTATTGTTACAGTTTATTTATATTTCAAAATATAGATATTAATAATATCATTAACTATACAATATAATCTAAATGTTGTATCACGATTCATCAAAAGTATCAGCTAGAGTTGCAGCTAGAGTTGTAATATAACAAAAATAAAATGTAAACAAAAAGTTCAGAAATATAATCTTCTAAAGTTTTACTTGTATATCTGGGTTATAAATAATATTATCACTATGTGTTATATATAATCTGTACATGCTAAATACAATTAAATTACAGTATTATATCTACTGATACTAAGATATGTACTTTACGATTATTTAATAGTAATGTAAATATACAATGTAATTTTGTGTGTGTTAAATTTAACATTAAATTGATAAAGAGATGTACGCATGCATCAAACTCAAACATATCATAACATCGAAAAATAACAATTATTTTCTTATTTTTTATACATTATTAATGACAATTAATATATTATCTTAAAAATTATGATTAAATTGTGCTTTTATGTTGAATAGAACTCATAAAAGAAGCATTCTAAAATTTAGCCACTAAATTATAAATTAAAATATTTTTCATAAATATTTTAATACATTTTGATTTAATATTCATATTTTTTTGAATATATATTTTATTATTAATTATACCCATGATATATATTTTGGATTCTATACAATGATGATGAATGTATTACATGATCTTATTTTAACATATGCATAACATATATATATACGTATATTTCAGGAAATTATTTATTGGTCCAATAAAATAGTGAACATTGAGGGTGAATTTTTTGTAACATACCAACGTACCATAGTACATTGTCCCATCTGTATGCTTATACATGTAAATCAGATGGGACTGTGGTACTATGGTACGTTGATATGTTACAAAAAACGCACCCTTAATTAAAACTGGATTTATTCAAAGTAAATATTTGTCTAATTCCGTTTATATAAATATATAAATTATATTGTAATGATGAATAATTTTATTAATTTTTTTTATTACATCATGATATATGTATAATTTTCTAATTATATTAATTTATAATTATTTTTGAAATAACAATTTTTCATATTTTCTGTATTTGTTTCTAAATATATGTATATCCCTTGTAAAAAAATTCCATAAGATAACAATTACAAATTTACATTTTATAATCATATATTATTTATAACAGAACATAAAAAAAAATTATCATAAAATATGATAGGCTAATTATTCTTTGAAAACTAGTCTTTTTTTTATTTTTTCCAAAATATAGATATATAAATTATAATAATTTAAATTTCATATATTATAGATAACATTTATCTGAATATTTAATATTAAATAAAAAAATTAATATATTTTGTTTATAATTTGTAGTGGTTTGTAGTGGTAAATTTCCTTAAAGTTATACATTTATATTTTATTTAAATATTGTATACTTACATCTAATGATTTTGTTTGATTCAGTGAAATTAATTTATTTTACATGTTATAGATATAGTATTTAGTCTATTTTTAAAATATAGTACATATTTATTGCATATTGTAGATGTAAAGAATACAATCTATAATCAACGGAATAATCAAGAGAGATAATTTGTCAATGATAATACAATTGATGAATAATAATTCAAAATCGAGACTTTATTTGAAATTTACAATCTAATATTACTATTAATAATGTTTTGATCACTATATATTCACATCTATCTACACGAATGTGCTATACTAGCTATATGATTTCACATTAAGTAAATTTACTATATTTGACTGCGCGAATTATTGATTGTGAATATTTCGTCAGAAATTCAGAAGACGGAGAGATTGAAGAGCGACCTCCTCTTCGAGAACGTCAACAACGGACGACCTTTCATAGCGTTCGGTCAGCGATCCATACCACTGGTCAGGAATAACACCACGATATGCGCATTCAAAAGTTAGTCCACACTAGGCGGATATCGACGCTACTCTCAAACAATACACTCTTGTATTATACACATAGTTTAGTTTGTCTGGCGAGGATATCGATTTAATGCGCGATTTTATTCTTTTATAATTGTGATTTATTTATGTAATCGAATTATTACTTTTAATAGAACGTTTACCGCGTATAATCCTCGGTGATTGTTCGCGTATTATAATTAAATACGAACAACATCGTATGGGCAACAACAACAGAAAATAGGCATATTATTTTGAAGCCCTTTAGTAGAAAACATATAAATATTATTATAATTAACAGATGAAAAAAATGATTATTAAAATTCTTCTAATAAATATTATTATTATTATTATTATTAATATATAGTTTTTAATCATGCTTATCAATCGCTTATCATCGCGTCATTAATCCCCGCTATCATCCTTCTCATAACACAGGTACCATTCCGCTAGACATGTTTATGCGTACAAAGTTAGTACCGATAGTCTCCGTTAGAACTTGAGCTGCCGTCGTAACCCATTAAGTGGGCCAATGTACGACCCATATATTACGTAGTTTTTATAATCAAACGAACACCTAGAAAAACTAGCTCCTTTCTAAAATATTGAAATCCAATAGGCGAGTTACGCGTAGTTAAAAACGACGAATACAAATTGGTGTTTTAAATACATACTACTACTTTATAAGATATTTTTTAATATCTGTCGATAACTTATCTATGAAAACATCTATAAATGATATAAAAGTGGTTTTGTAAGCGTTAAATATATAAATATGCGTAAAGTAATTTTATAAATATTTCATTATGATTAATAAATTCATTGCCTAACTAATGTAAATTATTTATAATGTATTAAACTTATATATTGATGATTTAAAAAAAATAAAAACCAAATAGTTAATACATTTATTATTTTTATATTAACTTGGTATACTTATTAATTATTATAGAATTTGATTTTGAGACCAATGAAAAATCTTTATTAAAGAAAAATAATTATTATCATTATTACATTTTGATTTAAAAATGAGTTAAAATAAGTTAACTAAATTTAAGTTAAATATTCATATACAAATTTATAAACAGAAAAAACTATTAGAGTTTTAATACTAATTTTTTTTTATATAAAGAACATATATAATATATATAATTAATAAAATAGAACTATATTTTCATAAATATAATTACTAGCAGGGATGGCTCAAATATGTATTTGTATTTATATATTTAATACACTGATTTGGTGTATTTATATTTGAATGATTAATCAATGATATATTTTTATTTTATTGTTGTATTTGGTGAAAAGAATTTAAATAAAGTTAGTAAATTTATGAATGTAAGATATCAACAGTTTATTTAATATCTATATTTTATATAGGAAATATTGTAGGTTTTAATATGAATCATTTTTTTTTAATTTATAATATATCGAAAGAAAAACAATATAATAAAGTATTTTGTGGTTTAAAGTATTGTTATAAATAACAGTATAATAATATTTAATATGTATTGATAGATATACTATTAGCATTTATCAATATAATAATAAAATAAATATTATTAATTAATTAGATCGATACATACAATTTTATATGAGGTGAAGTTCAAATTACTCAGGGATGACTTGCTGCGTACTTTCGATTACTCTATGTAATAGTTATTAAAATAGCATTATTTATGATAATACTATTAATTAATGATATAAGTTGTCAGATATATTTTCTTGGTATATTGTATGTAATACATTTATTTTATTTTTACTTAATAATATAAGAGATATATATATATATTATAAAGTTTATAGTGAACATGACACGTATATTATAAAAGAATACGATACTTTTAACATTTTGTAATATGTATTATATTACAAAATGTTAAAAGTATCGTATTCTTTTATAATATACGTGTCATGTTCACTATAAACTTTATAATATATATCTCTTATATTATTAAGTAAAAATAAAATAAATGTATTACATACAATATACCAAGACAATATATCTGACAACTTATATCATTAATTGCATGAGTAATTATCATATGGGATTCCATACATTTTTATGCAATATTTATTTAGGTTAATTGTATTTAAAATATTACCTTCTAAATATAAAACACTCAATCCGAGTTCCCATATCTGTCATTTATTTATATAAATTGCAGATTTAGAAGAAATAGTATTTTATAACTACTTTTAAAATTTTGCATTTAGTAAAATATAATAAATATATTACATAAGACATTAGCAAATATTTATACTTTTGATTATATTTTCGACTATGTATTTACTTAAATAAATTATCAATCAATCGCACATTACTTTTCGATTCATTGTAGATTATTATACTATTCATCTTGTATAAAATAAAATATCTATGTATTTATCGATAATAATCAAAAATAGTTATTAAAAGTTAGTATATTAATGAATACTAGTAGTATATCTACCATACACGTTTGTTAATAATTGTATTACTATTGTTCAGCCAACAAACTAAAAGTTAAATTACAGCTGACAATTAATGAAATAATGTTATGGGTAAATTCAAGTAAGTTGACAATTAACATTGATAAAACTCACTGCATGTCATTTAGAAATGATATAGAATTTGAAATAGAAATTGAAAATGAGCTTCTAGTTCAAGTATCTGAAACAAAGTTCCTTGGACTAATCATTGATAATTCATTGAACTGGAAATCTCATTTTCAATTTCTAAAGAATAAATTATTAAAAATATATTGGATCATAAAAAATGTATCTTTCTGCCTTAATGAATCAGCTATGATTAAACTTTATTATGCACTTTTTTATCCCCATTTAATTTATTGTTTAGAAATTTGGGGGCATACATATAAATCTAATATAGACTGTATTTATGTTATACAAAAAAAAGTATTAAAATTAGTTTTTTCTAAACCTATAGATTTTAGTTCAAACAAATTATTTATTGATCATAAGTTATTAAATATCTTTGATTTGTGTAAATATAAAACACTAATATTTATGCATAGAATATATTATAAAACTTGTAGTCCAAGTATTTATAAACATTATAAAAGAATAACTAAAAAAAAAAATTAATACAAGAAGTACTTTTGATTTCATTCAACCTTATAATAAATATAACTATATGAATAATTCTTTAACGTCATATGGACCAAGACTTTGGAATGAATTAAATATTGATAAAAGAAAATTAGTATCTATTTCCCTTTTCAGTAATAATATTTTTAATTATTTTTTAACCTTGTGATTTTTTAATCTACTATTATTTTTCTACTTCAAATTATATTTTAACATTTTTTTAATTTTTAATAAGTTTACTATTTTTAATAAATTTTATCTTTACTCAGACTTTTACATTGATTTCTCCTTTTTATCCATATTTTATACTATAATTACGCTTTTATATAATATTATATACTATTTTTAATACATTTTATCTTTACTCAGACTTTTACATTTTACATTTTTACATTAATTTCTTCTTTTTTCCAAATTTTATACTATAACTACTCTTCGACTTATGAAAACTATCTAAATATTTTTTACTTTGTGTAGATAATTTATAAATTTATTTTTGAATATTTGCCAAACATATATTTATTATTCTTTATATTAAATTTTCATATATTTACTCTTCTTAACCTTTCTTGTCTGTTTTTAGTTTTTTAGTCGTTTTAGTTTTCTTAATGTTTATTTTGTTTATTTTTATATATTATATGATGATTTTTGATAATTTTTTCAAGTCCTTCATAAGTACAATTATTTGATCTTATTCATAATTAGATTTAGTGTAAACAGGAAGTCAACTTAGATATAACATTATGTTATATATAGTTTATTCTTTTTGTCAGGAATTTATTATTCCAATTATAATTGTACTTTTTTAGGACTTGTCAAAATAATAAAGGGTAATTGTCTCGATAAGCTCTGCTTCTACAATTACCCGGTTGTTAAAACCAAATCTGATAATAATAATAATAATAAATAAGGTTATTTAAAGTGTTCCTAAATATTAGCTAATAATCCATAATTCAATCATCACAAACTATTTCACCCCGATTTTCTGTATTTGTATTTTGTTTTATTTTATATTTGAATAAAATGTTACATAATTATTTGTATTCGATTGTTTGTGAAAAATGTATTTTAATTTAAGAAATATATGTTTATCATCTCTGATTCTTAATTGTAAACAATTTCTATAGAAATATTATAATAAAATAAGCCTAATTTTTATATATTATAAATTTTCTTCTATTACAATGAGTATATATTAGTTCAATTTGATGAATGTATTTTTGCTTTACTCTGAATAGACCTATGCAATGCCTATCTATTTATATATTAATGTATACAATTGTTCCACTTAAATTCAATCACTGAACTCCTCCCCCCCACACATCTAGGCCAGAGTACAGCACGCTCGAAGAAGCCATCGGATCGTTGATGTTACAGCGGGCCACTAAAGTGTACACCGGCCTAGATTGGTCGCGAGTCCCTAAAGCCGAAGAGCGAATACTGACGAAGCGAGCATACGACAAGCCTCACTTCATATCCACGCTGTTTAGGTAGCGCAGCAGCCAATCAGATTATTCTATTTTTCTATAGCCGCCTTAATGTAGGCCCTCTCCGAGCCCCATCCACCCCCGTAAGAGACTTAGCGACAGCCCCCCCCGATTACGTATCGCCATATTGTCTACATATATGTCTACCATGTCGTCCCCGCTACCATGTCACCATGACAGTTTGATTTGAATTATCGACTTTTAAAAACATCTGTGATGATTTTTAGCGTATTATTTTCAATAAATCGTGATATTAATATCATTCGCGGCGTAATCATTATTTTAGTTATCGATATAATATAAATTGAACGTAATTAATGGTGCGCGCATGCAACTATACGATCAATGGGTGTTATCCTTTATTTAATTTAAAATCACATCGGATAAAATACGATTTCGGTAAAAATATAATAAAAGGGGACGGATGATCATAGGACGTCACCTGGTGGTGGCTTCGGGGTACGTTGTATAAGTTTCACGAGGTCAAAGTTCATCGGTATGGTGTGCACGACGTGGTCGGGGAATTCGCGCGTTTCCATGCCGCGGTAATCGAGGCCGCCGAGGAAACCGCGCGTGTCCTCTACGAAATGGGCGCTAGAGGTCGAAGCCGCCCCTTTTAGAGGTCGAGTTCGCGTGGCGTCGTCTGCGAATGCGCGTCGTATTCTCTCGTCGTAGATTACGTCTTTAACGGTTTCGCCGTCGTCGTCGGAAGATGAAGCGTAAGATGAGTCGGATTCGCCTTCTTCGTCATCCGCGTCTCGCTTCTCTGCGTCGGAATCATCGTCAGTAGAAGTAGGTTTCACGTGCTTGTAGGTATGCTTGACGCGGCTGGATATGTTGTCGACGAGCATGATTTCGCAGAGTTCAGATTCTTGTTCTCCGCTGGCTCCTCGCCGCTTGATGCGGATACGTTTCTTGTTCTTGAGCGCGCGAGCCTCGCGACTTAAGCGCCTACGTTCGATACATTCTCGCTGTATGCCCTGCTCGAGCGGTTCCAGCGTGGCTAGCAGTTCGTCGGCTAGTTTCGTCATTCCCGTAACGCGTTCTTCGTCGTCTGTCGTGGAGCTCAGCGTGAAACGCTTGATGCCGTGCGACGTCAGGTAGGCGTGTATTCGAACCGACTTCTCGACCTTGACGATGGTGGCCTTGACGCGGCGCATAGTCGTCGCGTTCACCAGGTACAGTATCTTCATGCGGGGTAGGTCGCGGTTCGGGTTAGCGGGTCGTTTGCCGAGCGGCCACGGTTTCTTAAACTCGACGGGTTCTTCCCTCGGCAGCAGGAGGTGGTCCGGAATGGGCGGCAGCTTCATGTCGGAGAAGGTGACTTTCTTGAGAGGGGGCGCGTCGTACCGTTGCACGTCGATTACGGTGTGAACCTCCGAGGTGCGATCGTGGCGGTTCATCGCGGCCCACAAGCAGGTGGCGGTTCTCAAGGCGGGCGTCTCACCGGATAGCATGTCGTCGATTACCCCCGAGTTGTGGTCAGAGATACGACGTACGGTTTCCACGCAGCGCGGGAAGTAGGTGATGCGGCAAGAGTCCGTCATGCGGATGTTGTCGTCGTGGTACGTGAAGCGATCGAGCACCGCGTCGCTGTACTCTACGAAGAAGTATTTACCGTTGCACGACTGGATGATTTCGGTCTTGGTCGAGGGTTTACTGGCGGCGGCTCCTTTGTCCATATTCAGCGGCTGTTCATCGATACCGGTGGCGATGACGTTAGCGAACGGCACCGTCGGGTTGGGTAGCTGTCGCTCGAGTATCGACTGTTTTAGAGATTTCTTCGCCGCGTCGGTGATCGTTTCGCAGGCGTCAATCTTCGAGCGATCGCTTTGCACGCGTCGATACTCGCTGTCGGTGAGAATGCTTCTCTTGAGGTCGCACTCGCGTCGACGCTCGCTGGCTTCGAAGGTCGCGTCCCTGATACGTTTGAAGTCGGTGAGCGTATCGATACGTCCGCTGGTAGACTGCACGCTGGTCGACGTGTAGTCGTGTCTAGGTGAGGGTTTGCTTTCGACGCGATGACTCTCTTTCAAGGTCAGACTATTACCGTACGCCGGGGTTAATTTCTGTTCGGCGGGGTGTTTAGACGAGGAAGCGGCGACGACGGCGGGTGTTGTTTCATCGGCTGTACGGGATGAGTCTCCGGTGAGTTGTTTCGCAGCGGCTTCTTTCACGGCTGCGGCGGTAGCAGTTTCTTTCTGAGTTTCTTTCTCCGCCTGTTTAGCGGCTTCCATCGCCGCCTCTTTCGCTAGTTGTCGGTCGAGGTCGTCCTCGAAGGACATGTCGGTGTCGCCGACGCAGATAGGATCCGTCATCGCGACCGACATCTGAACGTTTAGTTCGGCAGTCGATGCTATGCAACGCTTGCGGGCGTTCGTGCTGAGACGCAATGCTATGTCCATAAACTGAGGGTCGGGAACAAACTTCGCCTGCAGTCGCAGCTCTTCGTTGGTTATCAGGTTGTTTCGCATGGCGCCCATAACCTGCGAGATTACGTATAACGTTACAACTATTGTTGCTGTGTAGTAATTCGTATCAATGTATTTATAAACTATAATATATATATTAAATAATCGTAAAGTTTTATTGATTAATATTTATCAAATATAGATTTTAACATAGATGAGTAATGGTGATAATCATTTATTTATATATTCGTAATTTAGGTTATATAAACATTGTGGTAATATAATTTAATCTCTAATCTATTTGAAGAGGTATGATTAATTTTAAAAATTGTTATCTCAAGAATAATTATTACAAACGTCTCTTTGTTCGATAAAATGTTGAAATAGATTCTTCTGTCTTTGGAACATAAATTTACATGAATTTAAGTTCGAATCAGTATATGCAATATTTCCCCCTGTTAATGCGCCTAATCGATGTAATTTCAAGCTGAATTGTTTTGAAACCTGAATTGAAAATATTCCATTATAATATTGATGATTTATTGGATACAAAATGTAATGAAATATATGGTAAAGATATTAAATCTAGTCAGTATAGCATAATCACTAAAGCTGGTTTCGCACCGGACTTATGCCGGTATAACTAAATATATTAAAAATAAAATATAACTACTATATTCACTTCGATTAGCGCGCTATATTAAGATGCTTGATGCTCAATATTATATTAAACATATTCAACTTGATTACACAATTAATAATAACTTATAAATAAAATTTAAATTTATTAAAAATATAAATAATTAATAAATATCAGGTACAAAGGTCAAATTCTATAATTGTTGTAGTTGACAATTTATTCTCTATTTAAAAAAATAAATATGCTACTAAAATTTGCTGGCATATTTTAGTGTGATCACAATAACATTAACAAATGGAGTGATTATTTGTTTACAATTTAAATATAAATATATTGATATATATTTTCCCTACATATTTGCTTTTTACCTAATTCTATATTTAATACCAAATTACCATATAAATTAGATTGTACTATGATAAATATTCGAATAGAAATAATTTCATTTCTAATAATACATATACGGGCATATTTTACAATATCTAAAATAAGTTTCAGATATTACTAATATATCCGTATCGGTATAAGCTTACTACGGTTACTATGTATACGAATTAATTTAAAATGAAACATTTACACCCTTACTTTAAAGTTACCCAAAGCTACTGATCATCACACTTACCGCGGATTCTTGTTGATTAGGATCGCAGAGACCAGTTTCCGAGAGTTGTTTACGGATAATTTCGTTCATAATCGCCGAATATTCTCTCGCCGAATCGCAATCCATCATATCTTCGTCTTCCGAGGTTAACCATTCGTCTATTCCGGAAGCCTCATTCTCGCACTCGCTCTCTTGTAGCTCGTCGACTTTCTTCTTATCCGCGATAGATTTATCTTCATCATGAGCAGGTTCATGATCCTGTATCAATATCGTGGTATCGACGGCCTCAGGTTTCTCTTTCTGTGAAGTATTCGCTGCATCAGTTGGTTCAGCGTGTTTATCAATGAGTGACACGTGGCATTTAGCTTTTTCCGGGGTATTTTTGCGACTATCTTTTGAACTACGATGTTTAGAAGAATCGCGATGCGTGGAATCATAACTTTTGGATTTGATTTGTGGGGAATCAATTTTCTTTAATTCCGATTTTTCTTTTTGCTCGGCATCAATTTTCTTTGATTCAATTCTCTTTTGTTCAGTTTTCTTTGATTCGCTTTGCTTGGAATCTGTTTTCTTTGACTCTGATTTTTCGCTTTGCACTGAATCAATTTTCTTTGATTCGCTTCGCTTTGAATCACTTTTCTTTGATTTTTCTTTTTGCATGGGATCAATTTTCTTAGATTCGCTTCGCTTCGAATCAGTTTTCTTTGATTCCGATTTTTCTTTTTCGCTTTGCTCGGAATCAATTTTCTTTGATTCAATTCTCTTTGGTTCAGTTTTCTTTGATTCGCTTTGCTTGGAATCAGTTTTCTTTGATTCCGATTTTTCTTTTTGCACAGAATCAATTTTATTTTGTTCATTTCTCTTGAATTCGCTTTTCTCGGAATCATGTCGCTTCGCATCTACACTTCTAGACGTACGACTTTCAGAGTGACTTCTCTTCGATGATGGACGACTCGACGGCGAACTACGATGTTTGTCACTTTCGTTTGTGGAACTAGTCTTGGAGTGACTGGAATGTCCACTAGACGAGGGGCGACTAGAATGTCCGCTAGACTCAACACGACTAGAATGTCCGCTAGACTTACTGCGACTGGAATGTCCGCTAGACTTGCTGCGACTGGAATGTCCGCCTGATTTAGCATCGCTGGAATGACCACTAGACTTTGAGCTGTCCTTGTTCTTATCCTTGGAAGAAGAGTGACGCGAACTGGAAGATTTCGAATGACTGGACGAAGATTTCGAATGACTGGACGAAGATTTCGAATGACTCGACGAAGATTTCGAATGACTCGAAGAAGATTTCGAATGACCAATCGAATCGTTGCGACTACTACCGCTACGACGATGACTCGACGATGACCTATGACTGTCAGATTTACTACTGACACTGACGACGGAAGGCTTTACTGACAGAGGTGTGTTGAGGCCCTCACGATGAGATATTTTCGCTTTTTTCGTCGCGCTGAAATCGTCGGCTTCCTATACGAAATAAAAACTCGGGTAATTTCTGTTATAGAATTTAATAAGCTTCTAATGATACCAAGTTTATTACAATTACATAATTATAAAAAATCTAATTCTCGTACCTAATTACTTTATAATGATAACTAATGCGTTATTTTAAAAAGTAGAGTACAAAATTCGCGTTGTTTCAGACTCTAGTCTAAATCATTAAATTAATATTTGAATTAAATTATAATATTATTTTATAAAATTAATATTTGAATTAAATTGTATTATTATTTTATAAAATTACAATTTGAATTAAATTGTATTATTATTATTTAATCAAATTTATAATAATGCAATAGTTGATTTTTCAATGACTATAGCATGTCAGTTAGAAATAGTATTTCTCTATATTTTATAACGGTAACAAATCATCTAAAAATCGGCCAAATTTTCGGTGTGACAGGGGCTTAATATTTATACATTATTACATATTATTATCAAACATATTGCGAAGCAAAGATATAACATTCCCTATCAATGCAACATAATTAATATTCAGGCATCCCGCATCTAACTGTTATATAGAAATCACTGAAATAGATGTAGGTTTGCCGTGTTTTTCATACAACAATGTTTTCATTGTTCTATTAAATTATGTGCAATATAATTTAGTATTTACTCGCCATATAGATATGTATAGAATTTAAAACCAACGTATACTATTGATTTGTTATATAATAGTAATAAACTCTTAGTTTTCATCATATAAATCATAATTTAAAAAATATTATTTTACATTTTAAAAGTGTAGTTTGATACAAATTTACATTATAAACAACACATAGTTCCGAAATTGACGGTTATACAAAATATAGGTGGCGTTCATATTTTGTGTACAAAATCGATTTCCATGATTTTAAATATGTGTTATATCTTTCCTTATAAAAAGCTTTATAATATTTAGAGATTTAGGTATTGCAGTAGGATAATTATAGAAGCATTACTGCAAGATATCGAGACGATTACCCCTTATTGATAGGGATGAAACACATAGTAATGCTCGGTAATAGATGAGGTGGGAACATACCTGCGATAATAGAAACTCGGGCAGCTCTTCACTGAAGAGTCCGTTGCACTCGAACCCCATATCTGCTTCTGTGTAATGAATTAATATATATAGGGGCGCTGCAACAGGAGGGGATGGGGGGATATGCCCCCCCCCACTTTAAATCTAGGGGCACCTGCTATGTATTGGTCCCCCACCCCACTTTTACCACAACATTTATTATGATTGGTTTGTTCCCCTTACATACAAAATCGTTCCAGCACCCCTATATATATCATTGGATACATTTTATTTCGTGCAATTAATAGATGAATTTATAAATTAAAATTAAATAATAGTAAACAAATATAAGAAACAATAAATTCTTGGCACATTTTAAAATTAAGGGTGGTCATTATTATTTAACAAAAAAATCAATGTGAATTTTTGTTTATTTCAGATCATTATTTCAGATAAGGGAATATATTTATCTACACATATATATATATATATACAAAGTATCCATTTCTTTTCTATACAAACATATATGAATAATATTTGTATAGGATAATGTAATGAAAAATTAAGTATATATTAATTATATGAACTATTATATGTATTGTGGTGAATTACGGGAAATAGGGAGAAATAGATGTTATGTAAATACATATAAATATTATTTTAGAATATTTGTTGTTTGTTTTTGTGAATTGTAAAGTTCGCTGTTCACATGAGCAATCTATTCCAGCAATTTCGGGGTAGAATACTTAAGAATTGTAAAATTGTAAGTCTATGTTTTTTCTGCGATTATTGCTAAATGTTCTATTCCGAATTTATTCTAGTTTTTGTGATAATTTATTCAATTGGTAAATAAACACACGCACAAGTATACTGATTAGTATTAATGCATACGCTTTTACCTTTCTAGGCGTCAATCTATTTATAATCTTTTACGATTGTAAGTGTTTAATATTAAGTGATTTAAGCTTTTACGAAAGTGTGTGATTAAGAATGCGAATTGTGATTATTATGTACTATTGTATACATTATATCAAATAATCATAATTAATAATTATAATATATAATTATATAATGAACAATTTCAGTTCATAAGTTCATAAAATGTATTTTTACTGCAAAAATTGCAAGAATAGATTGCTCATGTGAACACTCTAAAATTATACCGCTAGGGGATTTTGAAATTACAATTCTTAAGTATTCTAAGCCAACGTGCAACATCTATAATTTATTAATTGATATCAAATAACACATTGCATTGATTGTAAAATACACATTATGAACAACGCAATTAAGATTGCGTCATTTATTGTGTCAACAAAATGACATAAATTAATCTTATTATGTGTTGATTGGTTAGTAATATAATATAAATAGTATATTAAAATACTAGAAACATAGTCAAAGATTTAAATAATAAACACATATTACCCTAAAATGTATAATAAAAAGTAGTCAAACTTTAAAATCGATTTACTCAGAATCTTGATTTTAATTTATTTTGAATATTAAAATATTTCAGACATATTAATGATTATCCAAACTTGATGACATTTTCACAGTATCTTTATTATCATAAATTATATTTCTTATTATTATATGTATAATAAATGTTACTTGAAAGATATTTGTTACAAATAGTATAAAATATTTCTAATTTAAACAATTAAAAAATGACCCAAAATATTTATAATTTTCGGTGAACAATTTTATTTAAAAATAACTAACTTTTATTAACATTACATCGATTAACAATTTGCAATTTACAGAATGTATATCGGATCAATAACCTAGGTTAACATTTTAAATGCAACAACAAAATATAACCCCTATCATAATACATCGTGATGTCAAGCGCCGCGAATCCCCTTAAATATAAGCACACTCGGTAGTAACCTCTAGACTTTGGTGATTCATCCTGTTGCTGCTGCTGTTCGGGGATGGTATGGCTGTCCTTGCTATAGCTGTCCTTGCTATGGTTGCTCGCTTTCTTATCAAATAGATCTCGAGACACGGCTAGTTTCGAGGCTTCCTTCCTAGCCACTGAACTCATCTCGGCGGCAGTGATCACCCGGGAGGAGAAGGATGTCGTAGTGGTAGTGACAGAGGGTATCGGTGGTGGGTTGAGGCTAGAAGTGCTCGTGGTAGTGGAGGTTACGCCGGGGACGGGGGTCTGTAGGCGAGGGATCTTCGGTATCTTAAACGGGCCGCTATCGCTGCTTTTAGACCTCGGTTTAGCCGACGGAGACTTGGTAGTGGAGCCGCCCGGGGATGGCATTGAGTGTCTGGAGTCGGGTTTCTTCTTGTCGGGGGTGTTGGCTGATTTAGACGGCGACGACTCCTTGTTGCTGGACTGTTCGCTGTGCTTAGATCGGCGTCTACTGGAGGAGGATGACGAAGAAGATGATGAAGAGCGAGCTTTGGATGAGGAGGAGGAGGTGTATGTAGGGTGAGCCTTAGATGAGGAAGAGGAGGAGTTGGATGAAGGGAGTGTCTTAGATGAGGAGGAGGAGAAGGCGGAGGAGGATGTAGGGTGTGCCTTAGATGAGGAGGAGGAGCTGGATGTAGGGTGTGTCTTAGATGAGGAGGAGGATGTAGGGTGTGTCTTAGATGAGGAGGAGGATGAATGGTGTGCCTTAGATGAGGAGGTGGATGTAGGGTGAGCTTTAGATGAGGAGGTAGATGAAGGGTGGGCCTTAGATGAGGAGGAAGAGGATGAAGGGTGTGCTTTAGATGAGGAAGAGGATGTAGAGGTCGAGTGATGTTTACTACTGTGACCGCTGTGACTAGACTTACTACTACTGCTGCGGTGATGCTTGTGGTGAGAGGAGGAGGAGGAGCGATGTTTTGATGACAGTGACACTGTCTCTGTCGCGGCTGCGACATCGGATGAGGTGGACAGGGTGACCTCGGTGTTTGAAGGGGCGACCTCGGTATCGGATGGGGTTACATCGGTATCGGAAGGGATGACCTCGGTATCGGAAGGGATGACCTCGGTATCGGAAGGGGTGACCTCGCTGTCGGAATCAACGGTCAACAGACCGGTGAGGAGTTTAGTGCGCAGGTGGCACTCGTGATCTTGTTGTATCGAGTAAGGCGTGATGTCCGTGAACATCGTCGCGAAATCATCTTCGTCGCTGTCGTCGTCGCTAGCGCCGCTACTCGCGTCACACTGATCCGGTGGCGTGACTTCGAGACGAGCGTCGGCGGGTTTCTGTACGATAGTGCTGTACTGAGAGGACGATTGTTCATCACCCGCGGCGGTGGTACTATCTCCCGATTGGACGACGGCGCCGGCCTTCTTTCTACCGCGTTTACCTTTAGCTTTAGGGGGTACGGCGGCAGGTTTCGAGGCGTCGAGAGCTTCGGGGGCGAATGGGTCCGACTCGACGCCGAAACCTCGTAGCTGGGAGAGGTGTCGGGCGTCGCACTTGGCGATCTGTAGTTCGATGCGACGACGCGCCGCCACTAGTTCTACGTCGAATCTGGGCCCTGCTGCGGCGGTGTCGAGCTTATCTTGGTCGTCGTCGTCTTTATCGCTGGTTTCGTCGTCTTCTCGGAAGGGAATCGCGGGCGGGGCTTCGTTGGGGTCGACGAGTTTCTCCCTCTCGGCCGCCTCAATCTCTTCGACGCTGCGGTGCTTCAACCAGGTCTGTTCGTAGCCGGAGAAGACGAGGTCGTCGAATTCGTCGACGACCCACCGCGACTCGAGGTTCTTCTTCTTGAGCGGGTTCTGCGTCGAAGGGTGGTTTTAGAGCGCGACTACTAAGTAATACGCTATTTATTCGCTTTAAATGTGATGTTATACAATTGTAATGTATATGTATATATCTATATATGCGCGCGCGATAAAGCAATGTTATTGTTGCGAATGTAATCGATTGTAACATAGTTTGCATTAATGTATGTGGATAAGTGTGCAGGTGTATTTAATTAGAGGGACCTCATAGTATGTTACTGATTTAGAACAATAAATTACCGATAAAGAGTTTTGTATTGTCAAAAAGATTTGTTTTATATTATAAGTGTATCGAAGCAATATATTTATATTTTCAAAAGTACCTATATAACATCATCTATATATTTTTATAAACTCTGAAAATGTTATAAATATTTATTTAACGGTTCAAACGGTTGTACCTTCCAAACATTCCGAGATATAAGATTCTAAAGTATTATGTGTGTGTGTGCAATATTACATAATAATATTATATTTTATACAGGGGTATATTTATAATTCATAAATAATGCACTTATAGTTACTTTTAAACGAAATATCATTTTACATATAATGAATTATATTTTAATATTTTAAAGTAAAATAAATGTTGATAAAAAGGAAAACGAACGCCTCCATCTCTCATCATAAAGGGAGGCTTTATATAACTTTTTATTGTTTTATAAACTAAATTATTTGATTAATTATTAAAATTAAAGTAATTATCGTTAAAATGATGAATAATATAAATATCGTACAAGTAGAAGTACATACAATATGCATTATAAATAATAGATATGATAAATAGTAAAATTTTATGGCACCAATATTCTTATGTACTGCATATTGCATATTGCACACAAGATCCTTTTTTTGTTAAGATTTTTACTTTTCATTATATTATACTTGTCATCGCAGATATGTACTGCTAGATGCATAGATAAGAATGCTATCTTAGAAGTAAAATAAAATAATTTAGTAATTCTTATATCAAAAGTTATCGTCTATTTATTAAATCATTAATGCCCTAGCATATTTTACATGTAAATATGGGGCGGTGGTAACACCCGGCCCTTAAAAATATCACCGCGCAATTAAATAAGTGAAAGTACACTATGTAAGGTATTATTTAAAATACAATTAACCGAAATAGATGTCGACTAAAAACTATGAACTCGCTACGATATATAACGATACTAATACTCATTCAAATGAGAATAGCTATCACAAAATAGTCGGGTTAAATGTTAAGTATAATATACTATTATAATATTTAAGTATACGTTATATTCTTATATATTAATATATCTTATATATATCTGATATTGTTCTTAGTAAAAATACAATAAATGTATTATACCATTAAGTATACCAGGATACCATTAAATATACCAGGATACCATTAAATATACCAGGATACTATGTATTATCCTATACTCGTTGATTAGTAATGATATTACTATAAATAGTGAAAATTATCTATTACTACATAAATTCATGAGAAATAACTCAACAAGGAGTCGCGGGTAATTTCTATCTTCTTCTCATACAACAAGTAACACTTGTTTACAGATCTAATCAATAGTTGTTAATATCATCATATCGATGATGATACATACTAGTGCTATATACACCTACATATTATATTACTATAAACAATGTTATAATGTTGTTGTTAACAATACATTAGAATAGTAACAAACTACTTCTCTGCATGTTCAAAATTACCTCATGTAAGATTACTTGTACCCCAAAATACTTTTTAAATAATATATTTGTTGACATATTTTCTATATATTATAAATTAATATTATTTTTCTTAATAAAACCTAAAATATTTCCAACATGTTAAAAGTACTTTATTTTTTACATTTATAAACGTACCTACTTTATTAAATTCTTTATAAAATGTAGTTCTATTTAATTAATAATTAAATATATTTTGATTGTATTGCTCAAATAAATCAAATAAAAATATAAATATATATTACCTTGTTACCTTGGTCCCTTAGCCTGTTGAGCCGTGGGGGCGTGTCACGTTGAAACAAAATTTTCTCCACTTCTTCCGCTCATATACAATTTCATTTAGTTCATTGAAGCCTTTTCCGGTCCATTCTTTTATATCCATTGTTTTTTTGGACGTCCACGGGATCTTTTACCTTCGACATTACCCTGAAGGATTATCTTGGCAAGTCCATCGCCTCTGGTCACGTGTCCATACCATTTCAGTTTTCTCCTTTTAACTGTTGTGAGGATATCGGTGAAGGGACTTGTTAATGATGATGATATTCGGTCTATTATTTCTTGATTAGTAACTCTATCAAGGTATGTTATACCGAGTAATTTTCTGATGTTCTTCATTTCGAATGCTAGTATTCTTTTCTCGAGTTCAGCAGTTAGAGTCCATGTTTCACATGCATACAGGAATATCGAGTTGACAAGAGAGTCCATGAGTTTTAACTTGTACTTTAGACGTATGTCTTTATCATTCCATATTATCTTTAGATTGCTATATGCTTGACTTGCTTGTGCCGCTCTTGACAGGATTTCTTTTCTTGATCCATTTTCGTTTATGATTGATCCTAGATATTTGAAGCTTTTTACGGTCTCAATTATTTCGCCATGAATATCAATGTTTGGTTGACAATTGTCGTCGTTTAACATAAGCTTAGTTTTAGAAGGATTTATTTCCATTCCAAATCTATTTGCTGATTTAAAAAGACACTCAGTTAAATTTATTAGTTCTTCTTCCGAGCCAGCTAAACCATCTATATCATCAGCAAAGCGGAGATTTGTTATATTTCGGCCATTTATCTTTATTGAACCAGTATGATTGCTTAGCGCGTCGTTCATTATATCTTCTAGGAATATATTAAATAAAGTAGGTGAGAGAAGACATCCTTGTCTTACTCCGGTTTTCGTTGGAAACCAATCGCCACATATTCCTTTATGTATTACTGCACTGCTTGCCTTTTCATATAAACTTTGTATTAAATTAATTAACTTTGTATCGATATTATATTTCTTCATTGAGAACCATAGTGCATTTTGCCACACTCTATCAAATGCTTTTCGGAAATCAATAAATATATGATATAGCTTTTTTTGTTGTAGGTTATGTTTCTCGCATAGTATTCTTAGGTTGAATATTTGTTCTATCGTAGATCTATCTTTCATGAATCCAGCCTGTTCTTCCGCAATAATACGGTCCGCTTGTGGTTGTAAACGATTCTTAATGATTTTCAACATCACTTTGCTTGCGTGGCTTATCAAACTTATCGTTCTGTAGTTAGAACAATGTTGAAGATTACCTTTTTTCGGTAGAGTTATAATTAACGATTTTGTCCATATTTCTGGCCAGATACCAGTTTCCCATATATTGGAACATATCTTGTGGAGTATGTCTGTCATTCCTTCACCTGCATATGTTATTAGTTCTGCTGGTATATTGTCTACACCAGCAGCTTTTCCATGTTTTAGTGAATATATAGCATTAACTACTTCATCTCTTAAAATACTATCATCTCTCTCTTCTTCGTGTTGTTCATCTATCGTTTGCAAAACATTTTTGTCTCCTCTGGATTCATAATTATATAATTCTTGGCAGTATTCAGTCCATCTTTTAATAATATGTGTATCTTCACTCAAAACTTTACCATCTTTGCTTAATATTGTTTTGATCGCTTCTGATTTCTTCTTTGTCAGAGCTTTTATAATTGAATATGCTTTTTTAGATCTGTAATTGCAAATGAATTGTCTATATCTTTACATTCGTTATTTAACCAATTTTCTTTGGCTTGTTTCATGTTCTTTCTTATCCTCTTATTCAGTGAATTATATTCTTGTAAGTGATTACTTTTTTGAAATTTCAATGATCTACGTTTATCACAAAGTTCCAGAATATCTTCTGTTATCCATGGTTTTGTCTTTTTCCTTTTAAATCCAATTACTTTTGTTGCAGTTTCGCTTATTATTCTGTTAAGAATATCAGTTGTTTCATCGGAATTGATTGTGTTGTGCATTAACTTATTTTTAATTTCATTTTCTATAGTGTCTCTATATTGAGCAAGAATTGAAGAATTATTACTTAGTTGTTCAATGTTGTAGTTTTTACGAATGCTCTTTTGTTTTCTTTGAGATTTGAATTTTTGTTTGAAGGATATCATCACAATATATATATATATATATAATTGACCTTATCACTGATATATATTTGTTAGTATAAACAAGGATAAAACGTCTGCTCGACATCTAAGTAATTATAACTTTTTTTATTCCATAATAGACACTTTTCATTGGTATAGTTACTTATATTTCAATGATTTCAAATATGTGGAAAATAGAGATATTATTTATTTATAAAATAAAAATATATTTATTTTTTAAATTTGTATTTCTATATACATATTTTATTAAAAATACGAATTTATTCATGAATTTGGTTTGAATTGAAAGATGTTTTTCTATTTTATTTATGTTGTCATCTTAATTAATATATTATATATATTAAATCATATTATGATTTTAATATAATCATATATAAATCATCAATTTAAAAACGAGTATTTGCATTGATTATAATGCATATAATTAAAATATATACGGACAAAGATGCAATCACTCGAGCGTAAAATACAAAGTTCACAAATTATGCATTAGCAGACGCGTCCTGTCCTTGGTAAATGCATACAATATTTATTAGTAAGAAGTATTAGGTATTATTAATATTTGTCTATACCCTTTATATGATAGTTATTTAAATAGTTATAAATACGTATTTAAGGGTAAGTGAGACCTCTGAAATAAGGAAAAAAAAATGTTGTTTCATATTTTGTTATATATTATTAAAATAATAAATATTATCTATAAAATTATAAATATATCATGTTTTACTTCAAATATAACTATACAATAAACACTTTTAAAAGTATATCAATCAAGTAAGAATTTAATTAAATTATAGTAATTAAAAAAAATATTAATTAAATTTAATAATCTTAATAATTTAATGAAGATAATAATTCTGAAAATTAAAAAAAATTAAATCAACAATTTTAAAAATCGAAGTTAATGCGATAAATCAGTAAATTCTCGCTAATACAGTAGTCATCTTTCCGACCTATATAAAATTAAGATTTTTTGATTTAATTTCGGTACCCCTAATTTTTCTGTCTCACGAGTGCAATTTCCTAAATCTAACCTGGGCCATGTTAGTCCCCTGGAGTGTGGAGTGTTAATACACTCATATATACTGACTTCACCTGCTACATACATACATACATATACACATACAAGATTTATTTCATATAAATATGGATATCTTGAAAAAAACAATATATGTAATTTCGCCTATTCTAGAATATCTATTTAATCTTTCGATATCGAAAGGAAAATTTCCTAATATACTCTTGATTTCTAAAGTCATTCCATTATTTAAAAATGGAGATAAATCTAATATTACAAATTATAGACCAATTTCATTGATATCTCAATTTGCAAAGATATTTGAAAAAATTATAAAAATTAGAATGATATCTTTTATTGAAAAATATGACTAAATAATACATAAATCACAATTTGGTTTTCAAAAAAATATAGATACATCCGTTGCAATAAATATGTTAATGAATGATTTAATTAGAAATCTTGAGAACAAATATATTTCTTCAATTGTTTCTATAGACCTCAAGAAAGCTTTTGATACAATTAATCATGACATTTTATTAAATAAATTATCAAATTATGGTTTTAGAGGTGTTACTTTAGATTTTTTTAGCAGTTATTTAAATGATAGGAAACAAAAAACTGTATATTTTAATAATGAGTCAGATATAAAAAATATTAATTATGGAGTTCCTCAGGGTTCAGTTCTGGGGCCAATACTATTTATATTATTTATGAATGACTTGCATTTATTTTCTAATAAATGTTCAATTATTTTATTTGCTGATGATACTAATATTATTTTTTAAAATAAAAATATTAATAATCTTAATTCATTAGTTACTAATGAACTTATAAAATTAAAAAATTGGCTTATTATGAATAAATTAACAATAAATATTGAAAAATCTTGCTATATAATAATTGATAATATAAATAAACATTATTTTGATAATAATATTTATATTGATAATAAACTATTGAATAGAGTAGAATGCTATACATTTTTAGGAATGTATATTGATGATAAACTTAACTGGAAAGCTCACATTGACTATATTTGCAAAAGAGTATCAAAATTCATTGCAATATTACATAAACTCAAATTTTCATTAAGTATAAAATCAATTAAATTATTATATAATGCTTTTATCCTACCTAATTTTAGCTATTGTATAACTATATGGGGTAATACGTATAAATCAAATATAAATAGGATTATTATATTACAAAATAGAGCTATACGTGCTATTTATAATTTACAAAATAGAATTAATACTGTTGAATTTTATAATTCTTTAAATATTTTGAAAATTAAGGATATATATAAATGTAAAACAATATTAATTATGTATGATGTTTTAAATAGTAAATCAACATCTCCATATAAATCTATATTTATTCTAAAAAAAAATAACTATAGTCAAAGAAGTCAATATAGATTTATAATACCATCATATAGGTTACAAATAAAATATTTTAGTATATTTTATAACGGACCTATATTATGGAATAATTTAGAAAATTCTTTTAAAACTTATCTATCGAAATCAGTATTAAAACGGAATTTGAAAAAACGATATATAAATCACTATCTATAATAAAATTGTATGTATACATCTATAGATTAATTGAAATTTTTGAATAGACATATTTACTAATGATAACTAATGATAACTCTTGACTAAGGATACATATTTAACTAATGATAACTCTTTGACTAAGGATACATATTTAACTAATGATAATTATTAATAAATGAGAACTATTAAACTAAGGATATTTAAACTTTAAAATTTACATAAATATATTTTTAAATATATAAAAAAAAACCATAGAATAAAATATTATTTTTTTAAACCTTTAACTTATGTATATTTTTGATGTTTTATTTTTTAATTTAAATTTTCTTGAGGTCTATATAATTAATCTGAAATTGTAAGTGATTATTTTTGTGTATTGTATTATTATTGTATATTAAGTGTAATTGTAATTGTATAGCTTTTTATTGTGTTTTTACGTTTTGTTTAATTACCTAATTATTTTGTTTTAATTTTGATTATATTTTAATTATTTTAATTATTTATCTTATCACAAATTTTATTTACATGATGAATGGCATTATGGGGAGTTTTTTAAAAATATATATATTGTTTAACAATTTAAAAAAGTAATCTATATGAATATACATTTATAGTAACATTTTAACTATTTTATATTGTGTTTTTTTGGTGACGGAGTGGCTGATGTTTTTGTAATTGTGTGGTATGGTACGTGTCGGGGAAAGGGATATACTTTTACTGAGAGGAAAGTATTGCCAGTGTTCTTATTATTGGCACAAATAGGTTCCCTAAGGCATTGGACCTGACGAACCCATACCCCTGAAGTTGATACACCATATGTCCTCATTAGTTTCAATTACTGTTGGCTACTCTGGTTATAATTTTAATGATTAAATATATCGTATTTTTATAAGTGTATTATTCTAATAGATTACTAAATAATTAAATTTTATTTATAATTTGTTTTTTAATATATATTTTTGTATATATTTTGTGTAATAATTTTATATACATATATATTTCTTTTACTAACTTTAACTCTTAATATTTTATTTATTTTTATTTTACTTTTACTATAATTTTCTCCTCATAATTGTCCTATAGGAAAGTGAAATAGGTAAACGACTAGATAAGCATAACGCTTCTTCGTTTACCATGGTCATACCTAAATTCTGATTATTATTATTAATATTATGTATACGCAAACAAAATTGACTTTATATAATATATAATTATAATATTACACGTAAAAAGTATAATACAATAAATTACAATTTCAATAAGATAAATACACAATATACATTTTATTATATAAATATTATATTAAATTAATTTATAATATTACAAAAATTAACACAATAAATAAAAATAGAATATAAAAAAGAATCCGTTGGTTTTACAAAAAATATTCATATAAAGTTGTTTTATATACATTACATACAGTATTTGTACAATTCTAATATAAATGAATATAACAATTTTAATGCAAACAAATTTAAGAATTATAAAAATCAATATACCTTAAACAAAAGTATATGATTCTTTATAGTTAGATATGAGTCATGTTTAGGGGATATCAGTGCACAGTAATGCTTATCTATTAGTAGTATAGAAAGTGTATTATCAGTGATCATTTAGCCCACAAATGATACCTCTAAGTAACATCGTTATAAACAATATATGCTTTGTTATATTCTGATGGCATAGGTTACATGATGTCTGGTATTCTAATAGATTGATAATAAATCAATACATTTAATATCTTTGAAAGTCACAAAATCAACTTCATTAATCGTAGTAGATTATCATCAAGACAAGTTTGTACTACTCGTTGATATTGTGCTCTACAAAGTATACATAGTGATCATCCCGATACTGGCCCATGATATGGCCCATGTGTTATGTAATGTTAACACTCAATTTGTATGTATATATATATATATCTATAATATATACTATATTGTATATATGGGTGTAGTGATTCACACACAAACTCATACAAGTATTGATAATTAGATAAGCGACGAGTGATGCTGTGATGTATGTGGTGTGGTGTATGGGCAGGTGATAGTAACGCGAGGAGGAGGAGTGCTAGTAGCGGTGATGTATGCGCGTGTGTGTGTGTGTGTGTACATGTGTATGTGTGCGCTTGTTATACTAGATGTATGCGTGTGTGTGTGTGTATATATGTTTAGTTTAGCATAATACTAGATGTATGCACTGAATGTGTATATCACTACAGTATGGCTAATACACGTGTGTGTGTGTGTGTGTGTGTGTGTGTGTGTGTGTGTGTGTGTGTGTGTGTGTGTGTGTGTGTGTGTGTGTGTGTGTGTGTGTGTGTGTGTGTGTGACACCTCTTTCATTGAGGGCAGGCATGTCATTCACACGGGCAATGTAAATAGATAGGAATTTATGCCTTACAGTAAATTCAATTACAAAAATTTAATAATAGGTAATCACATAATTTTTTTTCTATAGTTTAATAATATATCATTCTATTATGAAATACATTTTTTACATAATTACAGCCTTTGTATATTACTTAATTTTCATACTTATATTGAAAATTTTATTTCATTATTTCCATTATACAATGAGATATTGAATTTTGAGTGAGATTAAGGGCAAGCCGCAGCGCTCGCGCGAATAGTCAAAAACACATGTAACAGATGGGCATATACATGGTATATGCAACTAAGGCTAACAATAGAAATATTCAGTGTATTGAGCTAATTTTTTTTTATCATGTTCATATTATACAAATACATCTTTGTAAAGAATACAATTTTCAATATATACTATACTATATATATATGTATACATATAAATAACATTTTAATTTTGTATGTATTTTGATTATAAAATGAACTTATATAAAGAATTTTATAATATGCTTCCTTGTAATTATTCATATAAATATATTCTCTATATAACAATAACAATTATTAAAAAAGCTGCAATAGTTTTTTCTGTAGCCACTCTAATGCGTACACACCTAGCATAAATATTGATCATCTAATAAATCGCATTTGAAGTTTCATACCAAATAATTATTTATATATTTGTAATAATTATTCCTTATCAGTAGGCTCATTTATCATTCATTTATACATAATTATAGTAGTAATATATTTCTAAAGTACACATAATATATATATTCACTATTTTAATAATAAAAAGGTTTTATATTCACTATTTACTATAATTATAATTACTATATTCACTATTTATATTTACTATAAAATTGAAAGATAGCATCTCTTTGAATGTATCTAATTGGTTCATAATACTCACGTGAGTAAACACTGAGTAACAAAGAAATTATAAAAATAAATAATGTAAACAAATCTTATTTAATTTTTGAAAATCAGATATATTAGCAATAAAACATAATAAAATGATATATGTCAGTTAGGCTTGATATAATATTAAAATGTAATTACTTATATATATTTTTAGATAGAGAATGGTGATAAAAACATGTTTTTATGTGATTTATAGATCGTTTTTGGATACCATTTTTTCACAGATACTAAATTACTTATTAAATGATAGTTTTATGGAATAATATTTTTTTTTTTTGTATGAAAATTTATCGTTTTCAGCGCTGCGACCTCCCCTTAATACATGAAAAACATTATTTTGTGTAAATGGCATTTGTAGTGGCCGAGACTATTGGTTTTTGATGCCGAGCCGACTTTCATTTTTGGAAAAAAACGAGCCCAGATGGAGCCGAGACTCTAGCCAAACGAACCCGAGCCGAACCGAGACTCTAGCCAAACGAGCCCGAGCCGAGTTGAGACTTTTACAAAACATTATCGAGTCGAAATGATGCTTTTTTGAAATTACATTTTAATACTAATTTTTATATATTTCACATTTACATCAATTTAAAAAAAATAATCTGCGCCAACTTCGCGATTCAGTGAATAATAATGTAAATTTCATCTAGTGCTGTAAATAATACCGAGCTTTTTGATGCCGACCGAGACTTTTGGTTATTGATTCCGAGCCGAGACTTTCATTATCGGAAAAAAACGAGCCCGAGCCGAGCTGAGACTCAAACAAAACGAGCCCGAGCCGAGTTGAGACTTTAGGTAACTGAGACTGAGACTGCATCATGCTTTAGATTTGAACATCATTTACATCACTATTATATAATATAGAATAAATAAAATATATGATATGAAAAATAATATCTATATATATAAAGTAAGATTGTATTATTGTATGTTATATGAATAATATTCATTGAATATGTATGTATAATAAATACATAATAGAATACATTTTTATATATTCAATTTCTTTTGATCAAAAATGCTTGCATTTATTTGGACAATACTCATCATAGTTACCGCTATAGTATAAAATAAATTATATACAAATAAATACTATTTGTTGTTTATAAATATTTAAAAATTTTGAAAATTGATGAATAATTCAGAAAGTTATAGAGAATTTATTTAACCGATTATTTAGTAATTATTACTGGTAATTTAAATTATATATTCAATTGGTACTTCCAATAAAGTACCCTTTTAATGTATTTTTATATACTTATATGATGATTTAAAGTATACTTTATAGCTCAAATGATAGATAAATATTTGCTTATTTTATTTCTAACATAATTATTAAAATTTTGTTTTTTTCGATGTTTTTTTTGATGTATAATTAGTATATGATTTATACATTAAATATGATAAACCAATATAATTCGGTACAAATCATAAAATATATTATACTAATTATAATTAGTAAACCCATTTTACTCAGAATAATTAATTATTACAAAGTACCTATGTTAAAAATCTTAATACACGGATCAATATTTTACCGTAACGTTTTAATATATAAAAATTATATATCATAAGTTTTGAATCATAAGTTATGATTCATAACACAACTTCCAATTTTTGTATTGTATTATGTATAGATTTTTATTTATTATACTCATTACTAATTTTAATATTATTTTTATTTTAACAAAGAATTTTATATAGAAATATATAATTATATTAAAAGAAATGCTATCTATAAGATTTATATAATCTGAATACATATTACATAAAACTTTTGCCAATAGATCAAATATTGAATGGGAATATGTATTTATACTGTTTTCCTATTCATTTAAATTCAGATGCGCGGTAATTTCTTATGTATACAGTAATACATATTTACAAATAGTTACAAATACATCGTTAAACACTACTTAGTATATTAGTGGGGGGGGCTTTAGTTTACTTAGTGGGGGGGGCTTTAGTTTACTTAGTGGGGGGGCCTCTCTTATCACGGCATATCGCGGTAGATCTGTTCACATGCTGTTATCATCGCGTAGAAGTCACATGACCATGTAATGAACGCGCTCACTGATTGGGCGAAGCAAAGATATAAGTCTTCACTTGTATTTATTACGTGAAATAAATTTGAATCTCAATTAGTTTGAAATATAGCGGGAAATACTGTCTTTTTCAATTATTTCAATAGATAATTGTCAAAGTATTGTTACATTGGAATGGACCTATTGATTTGTCATATTTCTCGAATATAGCTATATATTTTACGAAAAATGGCCCTATTATAAAATAATGTTATATTCTTAAAAAAAACACTATAAATTAAATTTGTATTGTATTAAAAAATGTAATTAACTTTTCATTTATATTTAAAAAAAATATAAACTAAAAATAGAATTATAAATAAATAGTTTGCAGTACAGATGGCGCAATTTATCATTAATTTCACAACTTAATTAGAGTGACATATCTTTACTTCGCGATACGGTATTCGGAGGCATTGAGGTTAAATGTTAAAGGTCGCGATGGATGTTGAACCTTAATGAAGTTGATGTTAGACTTGTGCATACGTCTGAGGTATCTAAGGACTTCGATGTCCTTCTTGTCTATCTTACCGAAGAGATTCTTCTCCTGCGGGCGGGGTAGGGGTATCAATAGGGTAGGGCAGCGTGTGGGGTAGGGGTATCAATAGGGTAGGGCAGCGTGTGGGGTAGGGTTAACCCATGTGTAGCCTGAATTAACATGATTCTAACAAAAGTGTGATAGATCATACGAGAGAGATCTAGTGTAAGGCTTCAATAAGCTTCAATAATTTATTATTTTCTATTATCAAATAATGTATATTATCTTATTAATGATAGATTCTAATATAAATTATAGTATATAATATTATATACTATGCATATTATTAAACGAGTCATTAATTTATTTATAAATACAGTGATTATGGAATACGTAGGTTAAATTTAAATATTTCGCGTACAGTACAATATTTAATAGAACATGTTCTATTTGCCTGTGTGGCCTACCTTAAGGCACCATTACTAGTAGTAATAGTAGTGGCATTATAAGTAGGATGGTTATGTTATGATTCAGTGACGAGAGCCACGTAAATAGTGGGCTATGGGGGAATCTAAAGTAGGGTAGTATCACTGATAACTTATCGGGTAATTATAGGGTAGGGTTATGGAAAGTCTAAAGTGGGGGTTATGGGGGGTTAAATGTGGAGACGATATGGGGGGTTAAAAGTGGGGGTTAAAAGTCGAGACGATATGGGGGGTTAAAAGTCGAGACGATATGTGGGGTTAAAAGTGGGGGTTAAAAGTGGAGACGATAGGGGGGGTTAAAAGTGAGACGATAGGGGGGTTAAAAATGGAGACGATAGGGGGCTTAAAAGTGGAGGTAATAGGGGGTTAAGAGTGGGGGGTTTAAAGTGGGGTGGAAACACCTACCAGGTCATATTTGGTATCGATTTCGATGTAGCGTACGGGAGAACCAGGCTCAGAGTTCTCGTCGTTATCAGAGTCGGGTCCGTGGGTAGGGGACATCACGGAACAGCCTACCGTAGAGTTCTTGTAGGTCAGAGACTCGCGGATCACCTTCACACCTAGACGTTTCTGTGTGTGTGTGTGTGTGCGGTAAGTTAACTAACAGCTATCCTTTACACTATTTACTATGAGATGGTTTAAGTTTAACGCGAAGAAAACACACACGAAATGTAGCCTATAAGCTAGGTATAGATACGGTTTGTTATGTCGGAAGCGCCAGAAGTTTATCATTGGTAGATGGGAACACTAACGCGTAAAATAATATAAATAAAGTTCACGTGAAATTAAATAACATTATCAAAATAATAATTAAGTATATATTTATAATTTAATATTTATGATCCATAATATTATTTAAATATTTAATGAAAATTCCATGCATTCCATTCCGCTGCCTTTTGTTATTTTTAAATATAATTTATTGGTTAAGGATGTCACACACTTTGTTGTGATGAAAATAATTTTTTATTTTATAATTTTTTTATTTCATAATACAATATGTTTTTTATTATCTGTAAAATAATTATTCACCAAAACAGTCTAAAAATTACATAAAAAGTGGTTTATATTAGTGTTGCAACCGGACTTCGCATTGATACATTTGGTTTTCGGATTCGGACTGATACCTGTTTTAAAAAAATAAAATTCGGACTGATACTGATACACCTAAAATGTTGTAAAAATCGGACTGATATACTAAAAGTATTAGTAAGAATCGGACTGATACTATTTTCATATTTTCATGTTATGTGAGCTAACAAAATTAGTTAGAAAACATTTTAAATCAAATAATAAAAATAATATTTAAAATACAATTTAGCCAATGGAAATGTAGTTAACTTAGTTTCTTTGGAACAACATTTCCACCCTATTAAATATAATTTTAAATAACCTTATTTAATTAATTTAAGATAAATAGTGATTGTATATAAATAATGTATGAGCATAATTGGTTTCCAATATACTATATTATATATTTTAAAATATTTATAAAAATATTTTTCGACATTTTTTTATATTTGTCATAATTTTAAACTATTTTTCGATATTTAAAAAAAATATATTTTGTAATATTTTTTTATATTTTTTGTATTTGTTTTATATTATTCATCTAATTTTTGAAATATTATTTTATTATATAATATATAAATATTATATTTTTAGAACATTTTTTAAAATATATTTTGTAATATTTTGTCATATTTTTTGTAATTTTAAATTCTTTTTCCACTCAATTTTTGAAATATAGAAAAAATATTTCTCTACATTTGTTTTATTTTAGCTAAAATTTATTTTATTATATATACCAGCAATATAGAATCAGGAATAGCTATACTTAATAAATAATAGACAGGCAAAAAATCAAAAACTGAGCAATGCCGGGTTAGTATTTAATATTTGAAGCTTTCGAAATGAATATATTTACTATTTGAAACCTTCGAAATGAATAATTTGACTATTTGAAAACTTTGAATACTTAATTTAACAAAAATAATACTATTTAAAACCTTTAAAGTGTATAATAATTACTATTCGAAAACTTCGAATGAGTGAAAAATCTGAAAATTTCCAACACTAGTACTGATACAATACTGATACTTAAAAACTTTATTTATGATACTGAAACGATACTGATACTTTGATGTTATGATACTGATACTGATACATCGAAATGAGGGTCAGGTTGCAACACTAGTTTATATATATTCATATATTTATTACATTATACTCTCAATACTATAATGAATATATAATCCTATACTAACCAACTTATATATATTTTGAAATTATTATTACAATTATATATATTATATTATAATACTATATTATAATAAATTATTGTATACAAATATTATATATATATTATAAATATGTCTCATAAATTATTATATATAAAAGTATATATATATATATATATATATATATATATATGTCTCAGAATATTATAAGTGATCATATTATATGGGTATACAATTTTATTAGGTATACAAGTTATGTATATAAAAACTATTATTATTTTTGTGTGCATTATACAGAAATCATATGTTTATATATTAAAATTGAGATCTTTCATAAATTTAATTTTCTAATAATAATAAAAATACCATTTATATAGAATATAAATAAATAACAATTTAAAATAGTAATTTACATATATATTATATACAAAATAGGCTATATATAATAAATATATAACAAAAAGCAAATGATTCAATGAATATGATTCTGTGTACCAGACACTTAATATACCACATGCTGCCTATCTTTTTTATTGTTAATAATCTAAAATAAATGAAATGATTATAAATGATGTAATGCATCGTCTATAAGGGAATATAAGTCTCAATAGGTTAATACGTATTGGTCTATTTGTATTGCTTACATGTATATATTGACTCGATATTATTGATATCATCGAGCTATACTGAATAAATAGAATTATTTCTATTAATACAGGGTAATATGGGGTAAGGCAGAAGACACAGACCATACAAACTATTGCAGTGATTCTGTTATACAGAACATACTAGTAGCGTATTGATTGATAATTTAGTTAAGCAAATATATAGTCGAAATATATAGTCTAAAGTAGGGCATATTTGCTAACGATAACACACGCGCCCTACTAACATATGTTAATCTGCAATGAAAACAAGCCGATAAAGGCATCATTAGCGCATCAATACAATACAATACCAGTAGGGGGGTTACGCGATGAATGCGTGGAGATAAATACACTAGTTCATCAGCGCAATATCACATCGTCGTCGATATCGTATAGGTGTTGTACGATACTAATGAATACGTTAAACGTGAACGTATTAGCTAATTATGGGGCGTGGAATTCATTAGATATAGACGTCTTATTTTAGTGCACATAAAAGTTCTGAGATATAAAGTTTTATTTCTAATTTGTTGATGTGCTTATGTATATAACGCATATTTGAGGCACCCATAGCTACTCTTACCAGGGTTGTTCGGTTTTTTTGATCAAAAAAATCATGGTTTATTTGGTTTTTTTGTATATAAAATTATTTATAAATAAATTAATTTCAATATTATATCATTTAAAATTAGTATCAATATTAATAATAATAGTATATATTATATATATTATATAAATTATACCTTATAATTTTAAATTATATAAAGCAGTGTTGTTCATTTTTATCGTTTTTAATAAAAACCAAAAAATCAAAAAAACAAAAAAAATTAACAACCCAATCAATATTATTAATAATTGTATAGATTATGTGTATTATATAAATTTATTCATTTAATAAACAAGTCTAGTCGAAAGAAAAATATAATATGGATAGAATTTACTGAATCATTGAAAAAATTATACTATAATACTTTTTAATATAATATACACAAAATAGTAGTAGTAGTAGTAGTAGTAGTATTATTTATTTAGTCGGGAAAATCCAATTTTAAATAAATTGTTCGGAAGTGAGATATAAAGTTATGGCGACAACCGTAAAAAAAATATATATAAATTATGTGGAAATGTGTTAATGTAAAGTAGTGTATGATGTAGTAGAGTTGATAAAGTGTACGAACGTGTCTCTTCATCTGCTGGTGGAGTTTCTCCTGTATGTTGTGCAGGTGGCGGTGGCGCTGGATCGTCTTCTGTATCTCTAGAGCGCTGTACGCCTTCACTACATACTTTGTGTTGTTCTCCAGTTGCTGTAGGGTCGGGTGAGGAGGTCAACTGATGAGGTCAACTGACGAGGTTAGCCAATCAGTGCGATGAGATGGTAAATAAAGATCTCGCGTGAGTTACGCATGAGTTAAGTATTTGAAAAAGAGTACGTTGATACACATTACATTACGGCTAATATCATTATTATTATGGTAAGGTGAAGAAGCATGCGTTATTGTAGATATAAGGATATTATCGAGACAATATCAGTAATATAATATATACATATATAATTGAAGGGTAATCGGCTTGTTTATTAATAAATACTACGGTTATGCCTAAATCAGATAGTATTAATAAAGTTTCATCGTAAAAGCGCGCAAATAAACGTATAAGCGGCCTCACCATCGTGATGCTCTGATGTTGTACGGGAGGAGGTCCGTCGCGTTTACCCTTCAGGTGAGCGTCCAGGCAGTACAGTTCGCTGTCGCAGTCGGCTTCGAGCTCTCGACACTCGACGCGCAGCCGATCGATGTCGTCCTTGAGGCCGCGCTCGAGCTCGTACCACTGACGTAGACGCGTGTAGAGTTCGACGTAGGGTCGCGCCTGTTCGGGCCCGATACCGAAGGCCGCGAAAGCCGTGTAGGTCTCGGCGTAGGGTAGGGTGCGAACCTCGATGAAGTCGGCCTTGATAGCACGGTCGATGACTGTACGGGGGGAGGGGCGGGGGGGGAGGAGGGGGTGTTATAGACATGTATAGGTAGATGTTATAGGGCTGGGGTCGGTTGCGGCGATAAAATTGTCCTAAAACAATATTTAATATTACGGAGATGGCTAAATATTGTCCTAGGTCAATTTTATCGCAGCAACCGACCCCTGGCACGTATTGGTGGCGGATATTATAGGGCTCATATGAATTATATATCCGTTGCCGATATGTCAACTATTGTATTTACTGAGGCTGCGTAAAAGATATGTTAACCACTTAATTTAAAATAAGCAAATGATTGTTTTGCCTTATAGATTAATGTATACAATTTGAATATTAGATTTTTAACCGATATTGATATAAGAAATATTGACATAATAAAAAAATATATAATTTATAAATAACTTTTTAAATATTCAGAATATTTAAGTTATTCAGAATAACAATATAATGAATATTTCTATATATTATATATTAGTAGAATTTATATATAATATATATTACATTGACTAAGAGCTAATCTCTTATGCACGAAGTCACTGCTCAAAATCGTGGTAAAGGTACTACAATTTAAGTTCTAAGTGTAATGCTATACAATTATTTCAGTAATATCATATACAACGGTAGCGATTCCCTTTCACATGTGCTCGTTATAATGTACCTCTGTGATGAATTTAAAACGCCATTATCTCAATGTACCACAAAAAGATTAGGTTAAGATGAATTAGTTGATCATTACACTAAAGTTGAATTTATTGTTAATAAAGAATTCAATAACTAGTGATATTAAAATAGAAATTTAATTTAATTTTTAAAATTTATAATTATTCATTCACGTAAAAATAAACTCCTAACTAACAAATTATTCGTATAATATACACCTATTGTAAAAATACTATAAAAAAAAAGAACTTTATAAAACATATAGTTATGCCTATACTATATTCAAACAATTATTGTTATACGATGGTCACGAAGTTCCGAACACTTAGGCATACAGGTTACCTGCAAACACGATAGGGATCAAGTGAACGAGCGTCCGATCGCATAGTTTGTTTTGGTTTGGTTGGGTTAAGTTTTGATTTTTGGTGGTTTTTTTTAGCTGCATTACATCCCAAGTGAGTCATGGGATCGCTTGTTCACATGATCCCACGATAGTTTACGCGGTCACACACTGAAAACATTACTTTCGATGCTAACATGATAATCTAAATGATAATGAGTAACATTACGATGCGTACAGAGCTGTATAACTGTTACTAGAGTGCATCCACATTAATTCACAAATCACCCCTCATTACTTTTTCAGTTGTCATCCAAATTATTGATGAATTATTTTATAACTTATTAATTAAATATATAACTTATTTTTATATATATATATATATATATATATATATATTAATAACTTACTAATAATCTATAATATATATTAAGTAATTCCCCAATGTTAACTAATTTTATAAATGTACATTTATTTATATATATATCAAAGAAAGGACTCTTGCTCACTACCTTTGTAATGATTAATTTTCGAACTAAATACTTTTCAATGGTATATTTAATTATATTTCAATGATTTAAATATCTGAATTACAGATATCAAGTATATTTTTGTATATTCTTTATATATCGACAATCCAAACATATTCTGAAAATGTCATGGATTTAGCTTAATTATAAATGTGAAAAATATACATATTTATGTTATTTGGTATTTTCCTATCTACTCCCATGTTAAATGTTGTTAAATTTTACAAGGCTGTAAATGTACAATATTGACCTAAATGTTGTGGTCAAATCCATAATCAACACTATGTTTAAAATCACTCTTAGCCAGGGTTAGGGTCAAATATATCAAATTAAATACATTTTTCTTAAAGAATCAAATAAAATAGTATTTGTCAAATACAAATATAAATATTTATTACATTTTTTATACAAATATAAATACATTTTATCAAATACAAATACAAAATACAAATACAGTAAAACCTCTCAATAAGAACATTTATCACACATTTGGTTGGAATTCAACCTTTTCCACATTAAATTACCTATTTATAAGAAACTTATTATATAATAAATATAAAAAATAATTATATATAAAAAATAAATAGAAGTATTGATTTTTATAAAAATTATAGAAATTAATTAATAATTTTCTATCATATATTTTTAATAAAAATTTGTTATTATATAATATATTTTGTTTCTTACAAATATTGTATATTATAGATCAAATTTAATTACAATTAATTAATAAATGTTATTGTATGTTAAGAGTAATCACTGGAAAACATTTTTTTGAGGGAAGTGATTCTAAGTTAAATGAAGATTTTTAAGACATATGCAAACAAAATTATTCAATTTGAGCTAATATTAACAATGCGACAGACCGTTAAAAATTAGTATTGAAAATTATTATAGAAAAATAATTGGTGTATATTAAAAACAAAATATACATGAAAATGGTTGCTATAACTTAATTATTTAATGTTTTATCACTGGCTCTCATTCTAGTAGATATGAGATCTTTTTTCTAAAACATATCATAAAAATTGGAAAAAAAATGTGTATTAATAAGTTTATTTTTTATACCCTTTTGAAAAATATTAATTTGTTCTCAAAAAATATAGTAACAGTGGTAAAAATATAAATATTATATTTTAATAAATTAAATATTTTTTTTAAGTATACCTTTTATATTATTTAGATATACATATAAATTGTAAAAAAAAAATGTAATATAATTGAGTTTTTAAAAAAATCCTAGACATTTTGTTAATTACATTTCATTTACAGGAAAAAAAATAAACAATTTCATTTTTTTTATTTTCTATAATTATCACATTTATTCTATATGCTATTAAAATTTCAAAATACAAACAAAATTATTAGTAGGTTAAAATTAATTAATAAATGTTATTATATCCTTAAATTGTAATGACTCTATTAATCTGTTATCTAAACATTGTATAGATACATTTATTTTAAAGCAAACAATTATTAAAAACTATTTTAAATAAATCATAATTCTAAACTATTCTTTGAATTACTACTTTTAGATAAATAAATATACTATTTATATAACCTATATAATGCATTTTCGATTAATAATTAATTCTTAAAATCATTGGAAAAGTAAAAAAAATCTGTATAAGAAAACCTCTCTAAAAAATTACATTTTGAAAACCGTTCCCAATTCGTGCAGTAACCCATTTTCTATATAGAATATAAATTTACTTATATAGTATTCATAACATTCTTTGAAAATTATTGTTCTATTATAATAGAATATATAAATATAATTTGTATTATTTAATAAATGTATTCTTTAATATAATACTAATATAAATTGTACATTTTTTTACATTCATAAATCAATTGTTTAAATTCTACATTCTATTAAATTATTAATCTAACATATTTTTAAAGTGTATTTGAAATTGTATTTGATCAAATACACCAAATACGACAATAAAATACAAATACATCACTGAATAATCATTCAAATACAAATACAAATCAGCATATATAAATACAAATATGTATTTGACCCCATCCCTGCTATTAGCCCACAATCATTGTGACAATGTGGGCCCCACATCCCCACTATATCATATATCAGTTTGATAATGAAAAATAATATATATTATTATTATAATAATTATATATATATAACTGCCTGTGTGGCTCAGTGGCTAAGGCGTCAGACACACAAGCAGTAGGACATGGGTTCGACCCTCGTCCGGACCATTAATTAATTTTATAAAATGGGTCTTAAAATATTATTTAGAAGTGATCTTATATAATTGTGTATAAATAAATGATCGGCTCTCGTTAAAACCATGGATGCCTTAACATGAGAGCGGCTTCGAAGGGACATTAGAGCCATATATGGTTATAAGTGAAAACTTCATCTAAGTTCCTGGATGGGATGAAAGGACTCCACCAAATAAAAATAACAATATATGTATATATATATATATATATATATATATATATATATATTGGTTATCTGATATAATTTAATAAAAAATCGAATGCCAAATTTATATGCTATACTAATTTTATATAATGGCGGGAAATATACATGGATTACTTTTTAAATTTGTATGATTTGCAATAAATAATATTAAATTTATAATTATTATAATAATACAAATTTACAGTCCATCCCGAATACAAAATTAAATAAATATTATATTATAAATATATATATTTATATATATTGATTATATAATAAAATTAAATACAAAAATTGAATACTTAAATAATATAAGTTATATGCTATACTAATTTTATATAAATTATAATAATCATTATTATAATGGCGGGAGATGTACATGGATTAATATTTGCATGATTTGTAATAAATAATTATTATATATTTAATATAAAATTATATTTATTTAATTTATAATTGTTCATATTATTTTTAAACATAACTATTATAAAATTATAATTATAAGATTAGTAAGTTATACAAATAGTGATGTTTAAGCATGTGTTTACTAAAATAATTTTTATTTTATATTTACCATTCTGAAAATGAATTAACTCTTTGGCTATATTGGTAGAATCTACGATTAAAAAATCTACAGGGGTAAAAGATAATTTAATTATTCTACATAAACTAAAAGCGTCAATCATATTTAATTGATATAAAAATACTTAATTAACATTTTAATTATTTTAAAAATTTTTCTAAAATATTAGCTATCACTAGTGGCGCATGTTTTATATATTGGGATTTAGTGATATCGGGTCGATTCGCTCGATAGTCATTTCGCCCGAATTGATTCGCCCAAAAAAATAATTCGATTCATCCGATATTGGAAAACATAATATTGATTATCATTAAAATAATGTAATTAAATTTTTCAAATATTAATTAATTTGAATGAATAGAACTGTAATAATTATGTAATATAAGTTTGAATCGACTTGTAATAATTCGGGCGAATCAACGTTCAGGCGAATCGACTTGTATTCATTCAGGGTATGTCAGTTGTCACTTTCATTCTAGTAATTTATATCATTCTTGTAGATATTTTATATAGTATGTAAACTATATAATATACTCTATTGCTCTTTAAACACACTATAAGATATTAAAAATGCCATCAATATTTATTTATATATATATATTTCAATAAGCATATCAGAGTTATCTCTCCCATAATTATATTAATAAAATTAATTTTGCTAACATTGCGAATTAACATACTTCATAAGTATGGTACTTATATAACCACTATGTGGAACAATATATCACACGTATTACTATAATATACCGGAATATATCGTACTTCGTTTGAATAATTAAACGACTATAAAGGTTACTTACATATGTGAGTTTATAATATGAAATTTACATTGAAATTAATTGACTTATCATATTCAATATGATATTGTTGGAATCATTTTTGTATTTATGTACACTAATTCATTATGCATATATATAACTTTATAATTAATATGTATATAAACATATATATAGTGTATATTATATGTAAATTTAAATGTATATATATACATATACAAATATATATATATATATATATATATATTAAAATTTATTTATATATTTATATATTCAAATTTGAAATTAGTTTCCTCATTTCAAATTATTGTATCCATGTTCATATAATTATTATATTATATTATATTATAATAATATATGATCATAATGATATATTATTATAATATATATTATAATAATATATTAATAGTATATATTATATAGTTATATGTACATACTTTTATTATTATACTATGATTATCATAGTAACTATGATAATCATAGTATGATTATCATAATATCATAATCATTATGATAATGCTATTAAATATTATTATAATAATATTATATTAAATATATTAAAAATTATGATATAATATATCAATGAATCATTATATATATATATTATATGATATATAATTTATATCATATATATTTATTTATAATTGACCAATTTTATAATATATTTATATATATATATATTTAATATATTATAATATAATATAATCAGGGGCGGATACAGGAATTTTTCAAGGGGGGGGCTGACATTCAAATAAAAGTATATTTTTAAAATAAGACATATTTACTATGATAATATAATTGATATATATAAATTAAATACTATATTAAATTAAATAGAATAATATTTTATATTTTATTGAATAAAAACTATTAATCCAATATATTAATCAATTGCATTATTCTTGGATTACGTATTTCAAATTTGGAAATAATATAATCACAATCGATCTGTATATATATATATAAAGAATGTCTATTTAGTTGATCTTCACTCATAATCGAAGGTAAATATGTCTTTATTATTCTTAATCGGTTAAATGAACGTTCACATTCACACAAGGTAACTGGAGTAGTAGCCATCAATAAAAGCATTTCATAGATATTAGGAAAAAATGTATATAATAATATATATAAATTATAAATTATTTAATAATTTCACTTTACCTTACCATGTTATCGAGTACTTGAGTACTGATCGTAACAATTTTTATCGTATTAGGTATACCTATATCTATAGATATTTATTTTCCCTCCATTTAACTTCCCAACAAATCAATTCGGTTTGTATTAAATGTATCTTTGGTAAATGATCTTTTACTAATTCATAAAACTTTAATATATTTTCTTTTCATGAATCCTTGTTTTCATTCATTACTTTTGGAATTAATAATGCGATTAATAAGAGATATATACAATATGTATATATTGGATCCTTCTTTCATCTCCATTATCAAATGATCCAAGAATGGAATATATATTACTTTTTTTTAAATATTATTCGATGATGAAGCAGGTGTCTTTATTTAACCTTGGTAAAGAAATTCCTTCATTTGAATATGATAATAAATGTGATGCTTCTTCATTCCATTCTAATTGTACTTCATCAATATTATATCTACAGACTTGTATCCCTTTAATTACACTTTGAATATCTTGAGTTGCCTTATATGTGTCTATTAACCTACCCTGGAGAGCATTTGTTAAATTTTCTATGAAATTAATTGAATTATAACATACAATTAATTACATACTAAATTGAGTATTAATCATAGAATTGTAAAGACCGTTAGCTTTTGTTATACTTTCTGAATTCCATGTTTTATCTTCATATATGCATATAATAATACAAGACATGTCTAACATTTTTCAAGTATTGCTTGATACAGTTCGATAAATACTCGAAAATCATCATGTCTGGCAAGTTGCCAGTGGCAACCCATCTCGTTTTACTTTAACTAATTTATTTTTAGAAGATTCAAACAAATTTGTGTAATATTTTCTTCTAATAAACCTTGCCTCTTAGCAGAATATTTAAAAAATATGCAGATTTACATTTTTTATAAGTTAGCTTTACTTTCTCCACTAAGATTTTCACATCCTATGAATGTATTCAACTTTTCAGTAATACAATTACCATTATAATATCTAATTTCTAAAGCCATTTGTTCAGTATTATATATATCTGTGGTTTCATCAGCATATTTAGCTTTTTTTATATCATCAATTATAATTGAAGAATAATTATTTTTTCTTTAATATATTCACCACATTCAAATATCAATTCATTCTGTGTTGTTTTTGAGGTGTATTTAGCATTTTTATAACACATTAATAAGTTTTCTTTTAATATATCATTTCCAGAGTTTATACATAGTTTTAGAAGTGCATTGAAATTTCCTAGATTAAAATGTGGATCAGTAGAATACTCATTATGACCATGTAATGAAATATTGAATCTTCTATAAAGAATGATTATATCTAAAGGGGGCCTATACCCCCTATCCCACTACAAGTATTTCCGGCAAGTTACCGGAAATATTTTAACTTTATAGGAGTATTCAATTACAACTTGATATAATAATTTTTTAAATTACAATATTTCAGGTAAGTTGCCGGAAAATCTTATATACAAGTATAGTGGGATACCCCCTTAATATTGATTTAAATTTTGCTCTGTTGCATTAAATTTGCTTAGATATGTTATTGTTGACTTGCATTATATCTGATTGCAGCATGCTTCTTATTTTCTATACTGCAATAAAACGAGAATTTTCTTCTAAAGAGTTATTGTGGTAATTATAATTGATTCAAATTTTCTTAAATCTGCAATCGAATCTTTAAACTTAATCATGGACGAAGTGACACATTTTCTAACTTGATTGTGATTAATTTTTAAATGAAAAACACATGGTATATACAATCGGCCATTTAAAGATTCACCCTATCTATAATTGATATTGAATGTTTTGCTGATTTAACCATAATATCTATTTTTAAATCATATATTTTGCAATCATGAGGGGGGGGCTAGAGCCCCCCTAGCCCCCCCCTGTATCCGCCCCTGATAATAATATGATATAATATAAATCACAGTATTATACTGCCACAGTAACTGTGTATAATTACTATTAAAAACTGAGTATATTACTGAGTATTACAAATATTAATTTCATATGTAATTTTACATTATGATCATGATAATAATTAATAATAGAGTTTATATTATAAACGAGAATGTAATGAATGTTGTTCTTATATTGTGAACACTATTTACTCCTATCTGAAATGATAATATTTCTCTAACCCAGTGTTCTGAAAAATGTGGATAAAACATGTTTTTACTAAGCAAAAATGGTAAAAACTATCTCTCCCATGTAATTAGATGGTAAAGACATGAAAAAAACCTCATAAAAATTACAAAAATCTCATAGATAAAATAATTTCTTTAGTAAATCAAAAAAAATAAAATACTGTGAATAAAATGATGGTTTTCTAGAATATTATTTTTATTTTTATTTAGAGATATATGATTACAAAGTAATTGTATTTATAAATAATAATATAATGTAGATAATTCTTATTGAATATATATTATTCAAAATATTATTTATGAGGTAAAGAAATTTAATTTATTGAAAAATTATATATACATATGTATATGCATAATTTGTATTATTTAAAATGATTTAGTATTATTTATATATTATATACAATATAATATAATAAATAAGTAAGTAAGTAATATTATAAATTACATTATATAATTTATATATAAATTATATATAACTTATATATAAGTTATATTTTTAATTTTAATAAATTTATTAATTTAATCAATTTAAATTTATTAGCTTTAGTTAGATATAAGATAAATTTTTAAGATATTAATAAGAATTTATTCATTGAATTCATTCATTATTATTATGCATTTATTTAATAAATATTAGTTTTTACCATGGTGGTTTAAAATTTGCATTAATAAATTGTAATCTCGTACTCTATATAAATTTTCTGTTTCATACCTAGATATTTTCGATTTGGTATTCCTACATTAATTATTAGATTTATAATTATTTGAATTCGTTTATAGCAATACTAATCTATAGTTTGGGTTACGATCAAAAAGGACGAGTTGAGGGTTAAAGGTTAAATTTGAAATGCAAAATAAATTTGTATAGGCTAACTTTGGGATGTAATGCAACTACAAAATCCAAGCAGTACAAAACTAAACGAATTAACCCACAAATATATATACACAAAATATATATATACTATTAAATCGTATTTCAAATTTAACCTTTAACCCTCAACTCGTCCTTTTTGATCATCTCCCTATAGTTTTGATAATATTAATTAGTTATCTCACATTAATTTATATTCAAACAATCATTTCTAAATGATAATGTAATAGTAATTACGATAAATATTTACTCTTTCATGAGTACTTGGATATTTATAAATATAGTATTGATAATAATAATAATAAATTGAATATAAATATCTACATGGTGATTATTGTACATTTATGCTTCATACCTACAGAAGTACGATAATTTCATGTTCACTTTTAGTGTATGTTATTAGGCTATTAATAGTGACTATTAAATAATTGCTTGTACAATACACAGGTAGTAGTAATGATAATAGCAGTTGAAGTAGTAGTAGTAGTAGTAGTAGTAGTAGTAGTAGTAGTAGTAGTAGTAGTAGTAGTAGTAGTAGTAGTAGTAGTAGTAGTAGTAGTAGTAGTAGTAGTAGTAGTAGTAGTAGTAGTAGTAGTAGTAGTAGTAGTAGTAGTAGTAGTAGTAGTAGTAGTAGTAGTAGTAGTAGTAGTAGTAGTAGTAGTAGTAGTAGTAGTAGTAGTAGTAGTAGTAGTAGTAGTAGTAGTAGTACATGATATATGGTAGTAGAACATGCTGACAGTGTCCCAGTAATGGGCAATACTTAGAAGAATACATTAACTATGGTAATAACACTCATGGGCCTAATGAATTTACATCAAATTGCAATATTATTGTTATTCCTAAAATATGCACAAATATTTTATATATATATATATATGTATTAAATAAACAATTATATATGTGATTAGATGTATTTCTGTTTAATTTCAATCAATAAATCTACCCGCCCTGAATTATATAAAAATAACTTATAATCATACTGGTTGTATTGTAGATATGCACATGTATTCTAGGTTATTAGGCAAATGATGCTAGTTTTATATGTATGTTTATATAAGTTATCGTATATATATATATATATATATATATTTTAAGTAGTACATTTTACATATGTAGATATAGATCATCTTATTTCAATTATCACACTTAATTCAGAAATAGCTGTTATATGTTAATAAACATTGTTTACTATTGCCAGAATGAATTGTAAAATGTAATCAACTTCAATTTGATCGAAAGTCTTAACACAAGAGAATAACTACTAGTTATTAACTATATAACATTTTATTGATTAGATATATAATTATTAATATGATAGTATAGCCTATTATAATACAACTGTGCTGTATAAATATAAACCACTTCCTAACAGTTGTAATGAATAGTTTCGATAGTTGCAAATGTAATAATAAATCTATATTTACATATACTGTATACGACAATTGTAATAAATAATATAGTGGAATGAATTACGTTCCCTTTAAGGTCATCCAATGTCAACCACTGTGGTGTTATACCTTGGTGTATAGTTTGTATGATAGCATCACTGTATCATTTACTACTACTACTACTACTACTACTACTACTACTACTACTACTACTACTACTACTACTACTACTACTACTACTACTACTACTACTACTACTACTACTACTACTA
>OZ025242.1:30347101-30444601 GCA_964019155.1 Osedax fenrisi
TAGTTGGAGGTGTTACACCCACATCGTCGACACTGAATGAACACCTAATTGCAACGTCTGTATACACATCATATTCAGGTGATGTGTATGTGTGTGTACGTGTGTATGTGTGTATGTGTGTGTGTCTTCGTTAGCAAATGCAGTACACTATGAATAATGAATATGAAATATGAATAGGAGGATTATGATGGATTAGGTAATAGGGTAAGAATGGAGAGAGAGAGAGAGAGAGAGAGAGAGAGATATTATTATCCAATAGTGGCTGCAGTTAATAACTGTGTTTATTATCTGTGCTATGCATTATTTAGTATCAGGTGATTTAGGTTATGGTTTCAACTCTTCATGTTGTGCCATTAACTTATTATTATTATCAATATATCCGACGACAACAATGTCTCTAACAATAACAACAACAATAATTGTGTAGATATTGTATCGTAGAGAAAGTTATCAACTTTGCACGTTTGATCCCAACCTTTCTATTAACATTCCACCAAGCTCTCTATTAACATTCCACCAATCTCTCTATCTCACTCTATCTCACTATATCTCACTATATCTCACTCTATCTCACTCTATCATCGGTGTAGCAAAGATTATAGATTAAATCACTGCAGACTACATGCAAGATATCTGTGTACCAGGTCCACGCTACCGTACTGTATATATCTTATATAAACATTCTAGTTTAAACTGCACCTATGAGATATCACTGTGTATGTGTGAGTGTGTGTGTCTATGTGTGTGTGTGAGTGTGTGTGTGTGTGTGTGCGTGTGTGTGATATGCTGTTAACAGGTATCAAAACTCCCACCACCATTAGCACCACTACTAGCACCACCACCATGATTAACTCAGATATCAACATTAGAAGTGCTACTGATATACAGACTAGATATGTCATATAGTGTAATGTAGCAGCACTGGCCATATATAGATTATTTGAAATAAACATCCATTATTTAATATATATATATATATATATTATTATATATATATATATATATATATATATATGTGTATGTAATATTGATATTATTAAACAGATAAGGTTGTGTGTACACAGTCCTACAAAGCTATGTATGTACTTACAAATAGAATATTTAGTATGTTATATACATGATTATATATGTTATATGATTATAGATCAAATAGGCTATAATCCATGTATATATATATGTTAGGCATAGTAAGAATACACCTACTATATGAGACAAGCATTGACATATACTATATGATGAAAATATTCACTTATACTATATGATATTCTAATTATTTTACTGGTAAATGCTGCATATTTATGCGGCTATAAATAGATTTGAGTACATAAAATATTCAGTTTAAATTATTAACACTATATATATATATATGTACTGATACTACAATGATATTATTGTATGTAATAATACATACATATACATAATAATATCATTAATCAAGTTTATATTACACATTTTTATACATCAATATAGAGGTGCATTGAAATCGGAAAAAATATTTACATAGACATAGATATATACATAGACATAAATATATATATATATATATATATATATATATATATATATATATATATATAGTAGCCATTAATCTATCCAAATTGATATCCAGTTTACATAAATTAAAATACTCATCTACATTTAAATCACTATTATATATATTAGGATGTAGTGTGCCTCATCCATATGAGTGTGTGTGTGTGTGTGTGTGTGTGTGTATGTGTGTGAGTGTGTGTGTGTAATACAATACACTCCGGGTAAACACTCCGGATATGCTCATTATAATACAGAATAACACTGACAGCTCAGATATTTGTTATATTCAAAATAAATATTATACTGATTATTAATAATGATCTGCGAAATGTGATGACATTATATTACATTCACTTCATTGATGTGTTAAATAACATACTTTGTATTGTAGATCACTTAATACTACTTTATATAACTCATTAATACTTAATTCTACCTTATATTACTTATTAATACTTAATTCTACCTTATATTACTTATTAATACTTAATACCTTTATAATAAGTAATATTAATTTAATTTAAGTAATATAATTTGTACATTATTTATATTCCTATTTCAACAATTTAATTTTAATTTCTACAATTTTATTTTTAATATTATTATCATATTTTTATTTATATAAAACTTTTATTATTTAATTATTTATAAACATGATCAAGTAATTACTAGAGATTTATGATATTAATATTATTATTTGTAACTTGATTTTCATATATTCGGTATTAATAAATGCAGTGCAATCTATTAATATACACTTTTTTATTATTCATATTCTACATATATGGTTGATGTTATAAGAATTATACGATATTATAGCTATATTATTTGTATGCAATTAACTAATGCAATTAATACAATCCTTAGTTATATTGTTCACTATTACCTGGGTCATGTCTACTTTACAAATGTCAACTATATAATACAATATATCAGTATAGCTTTCAAATTGTATCAAATTATAACATGAATTGTTATTGAGATTGAGGTTATTCTATTACATACAAACAGAGTGAAACTTATGATAAAATTTAATATCTTGTAGTTTAGTTCAAATATATATATATATATATATATATATATATATACAACTATATTATAATAACAGATATAATGATGATAATAATGATGATGATGATGATAATAATGATAATAATGATGATGCTTCAACACATCTAGCAGGTGCTATTCTCCAATGTGCATATAATATATTATATCTGTATTATAATATTAATTATTATTATTATTATTATTATATAATTTTAATATAATAGTGATAATATATTATAAAATATAACATGGTATATAAAAAATATAATAAATTATACATACTTGTATTATAAACTGTATATTTAAAATATGAATTCGAATAATAGTAGTGTATAAAACTAGTTTTACAAGTTATTTATATTATATTATTGACTTTATTAAGTATAGTTTATAACACATTTATAATATACTTATTATCTATGATATATATATATATATATATATATATATATATATATATATATATAGAATAGAATAGAATATAAGTATATAATTGTCATACATAAATGATCATGATACATATACCTATTTAGCAAATAGTATTTACATAACAATTCTAAGTAAATCACAAATTTAAGCACTGACATTACAATTGATTTATTATTAATACATATGTATTATACATATATATTATTCACATAATATACACACATATATATATATATATAAATATATATATATAAATATATATATATATATATATATATATATATATATATATATATATATGTTATTCATATATTATATATATGAATATAGGATATAAAATATAGGAAATATATTTGAATGTTCTCAAAAACAGAGACATGATGTTATAATTATCTAGAACGTGTGTGTGTAAATTAGCGACCACTAATACGCACACATACACACACACACACACACATACACACACACACACACACACACACACACACATACACACACACACACACACACACACACACACACACACACACGTGTGTATAGGTATTGACGTATACATACGTAGCCTTGGTATTGGATAAGTTGCGTGCACTGCACATACCACTGCACATACCACTGCACATACCACTGATCGCGATAACGTGGTGCGATTACCAGATAGTGTAGTGTGCACTCCACAGTATGCGGTTACTAGGTGGTATGCCTAGCGCTGGTTAAGACGGTGCGGTGCTGGGCCACTCCACAGTGTGCGGTGTGTGTGTGTATGACCTGGCTGTCTTGTTTATCGGCTGTACACGCGCGCACCCATATGCACTCTCACACCCGCACTCACACGCGCACTCACACACGCGCACTCACACTACAGTAACTTTAATATACACGCCTACACATACGCCGTATGTCACAAAAAGCATATATATACATATATATATATATTAATATATAAATGACATATCATTATTTATGTATGAATAATTCGTGTAGCCTTTTATAGTGTTGCGTTTCTCTTACAGTTTCTCATATCTATATATCCTTTATGATTTCTATAAATAAACGGTGTCTGTACTATTTATATATAAGGCATGTGAAGTTCAGTGTTGTCTATATATAGCAGCAGCCTAGTCCAGCTGACTCACTAATGTGTTTACACGCGATCTAGTTCTACTTGTTTGTTGTTCTTGTATTCCACTACAACAATCTACTGACAACTGATACTGCTCTTGTTATTACATAGTATTCACTATGGACATGTACAGATAATGTATTGATACTTGTGTGACATATACAGTGCAGGTATAGAGAGGGTAGAGATTATGCTATGTTTGCACCTAACACTGCCTGTGTGTGTGTAGTTATAACACTACATCATATTACATAGTACACAACCGAACACACACCTACACACACCCACACACACCCGCACACATACCCATACTGTAGATACCAACTGCACAAGCTTACACACACATCATTAGTATCGGATCTATGTTGTTGTTATTAGTATGATGATACACTGTAGTCTTTGTACTTACAACCATGTATGAATCACCATCATCATCATCATCATCATCATCATCAGTAGTAGTAAGTAGTCATTGCTGAGATATGTGCACTTGAAGCACAACAAAGCAATGCTGCTTAACTATAGGATCTATCCACTACTTGGACCTCACCATACACACATATCACTTAACAATCACACACTAACTAGACCACACACACACTCACACACACACACACATACACACACACACACACACACATATAAACACTTACACCATCTACTATTGAACCACTCTTAAGTATATCTAGGATCACTAACCAACTATAGGCTATCATAAAACCATTTATATTGATCCTCTTATCAACATGTAACCCACATTTGTAGCTGCCATAACTTAACCTCTAACCACCTATAGTTAACCTTGGCTAACCTTGACTTTTAGCACCCACTGTAGAACTACATGTTCCCATAGTGTTTACAGATAAGTATGAATGATACCCCTCCTGTAGCATGTGTGTGTGCGCGCGTGTGGGTGTGTGTAATAGCATATAGAACACCTATGTAATCTATGAGTTAGAAACTTTCTCTCTCTCTCTCTCTCTCATAATTAGCACCAATAGTCTCATTAAAGATACCCCCATATCTACTGATGTTATCATCAACATACAATAGAACTACCTCTAGAACAACTACAAGCACTTCCACTATAAGTATCTCAACTAGTACCACCACTAGTACCATTACAAGCCCCACTACATGCACATACATTAGAACTACTACAAGGACCATTAGTACCACTGATCAATAATGTCACCCGTGGTATCATATAGGGGGCAGCAGCAGTAGTTGTATTGTGTAAATAATGCTCTCCACCATCACTGACTATTTAAAATCTAATTATCCTTCATCTATCGCAACTACCCATCACAGCTAGCCTGTCACAACTACCCATCACAGCTAGCCTGTCACAACTACCCATCACAGCTAGCCTGTCACAACTACCCATCACAGCTAGCCTGTCACAACTACCCATCACAGCTAGCCTGTCACAACTACCCATCACAGCTAGCCTGTCACAACTACCCATCACAGCTAGCCTGTCACAACTACCCATCACAGCTAGCCTGTCACAACTACCCATCACAGCTAGCCTGTCACAACTACCCATCACAGCTAGCCTGTCACAACTACCCATCACAGCTAGCCTGTCACAACTACCATTACAGCTAGCCTGTCACAACTACCCATCACAGCTAGCCTGTCACAACTACCCATCACAGCTAGCCTGTCACAACTACCCATCACAGCTAGCCATCACAGCTAGCCTGTCACAACTACCCATCACAGCTAGCCTGTCACAACTACCCATCACAGCTAGCCTGTCACAACTACCCATCACAGCTAGCCTGTCACAACTACCCATCACAGCTACCCTGTCACAACTACCCATCACAGCTAGCCTGTCACAACTACCCATCACAGCTAGCCTGTCACAACTACCCATCACAACTACCCATCATAACTAGCCTGTCACAGCTACCCATCACAACTACCCATCACAGCTACCCATCACAGCTAGCCTGTCACAACTACCCATCACAGCTACCCTGTCACAACTACCCATCACAGCTAGCCTGTCACAGCTACCCATCACAGCTAGCCTGTCACAACTACCCATCACAGCTACCCATCACAGCTAGCCTGTCACAACTACCCATCACAGCTACCCTGTCACAACTACCCATCACAGCTAGCCTGTCACAACTACCCATCACAGCTAGCCTGTCACAACTACCCATCACAGCTACCCTGTCACAACTACCCATCACAGCTAGCCTGTCACAACTACCCATCACAGCTAGCCTGTCACAACTACCCATCACAACTAGCCTGTCACAACTACCCATCACAGCTACCCTGTCACAACTACCCATCACAGCTAGCCTGTCACAACTACCCATCACAGCTAGCCTGTCACAACTACCCATCACAGCTAGCCTGTCACAACTACCCATCACAGCTAGCCTGTCACAACTACCCATCACAACTAGCCTGTCACAACTACCCATCACAGCTACCCTGTCACAACTACCCATCACAGCTAGCCTGTCACAACTACCCATCACAGCTAGCCTGTCACAACTACCCATCACAGCTAGCCTGTCACAACTACCCATCACAGCTAGCCTGTCACAACTACCCATCACAGCTAGCCTGTCACAACTACCCATCACAACTAGCCTGTCACAACTACCTATCACAGCTAGCCTGTCACAACTACCCATCACAGCTACCCTGTCACAACTACCCATCACAACTAGCCTGTCACAACTACCCATCACAGCTAGCCTGTCACAACTACCCATCACAGCTACCCATCACAGCTAGCCTGTCACAACTACCCATCACAGCTACCCTGTCACAACTACCCATCACAACTAGCCTGTCACATCTACCCATCACAGCTAGCCTGTCACAGCTACCCATCACAGCTAGCCTGTCACAACTACCCATCACAGCTACCCTGTCACATCTAGCCTGTCACAGCTAGCCTGTCACAACTACCCATCACAGCTACCCTGTCACAACTACCCATCACAGCTAGCCTGTCACAACTACCCATCACAGCTAGCCTGTCACAACTACCCATCACAGCTACCCTGTCACAGCTACCCATCACAGCTAGCCTGTCACAACTACCCATCACAGCTACCCTGTCACAACTACCCATCACAACTAGCCTGTCACAACTACCCATCACAGCTAGCCTGTCACAACTACCCATCACAGCTACCCATCACAGCTAGCCTGTCACAACTACCCATCACAGCTACCCTGTCACAACTACCCATCACAACTAGCCTGTCACAACTACCCATCACAGCTAGCCTGTCACAGCTACCCATCACAGCTACCCTGTCACAACTACCCATCACAGCTACCCTGTCACAACTACCCATCACAGCTAGCCTGTCACAACTACCCATCACAGCTAGCCTGTCACAACTACCCATCACAATTACCCATCACAACTACCCATCACAACTAGCCTGTCACAACTACCCATCACAGCTAGCCTGTCACAACTACCCATCACAGCTAGCCTGTCACAACTACCCATCACAGCTAGCCTGTCACAACTACCCATCACAACTAGCCTGTCACAACTACCCATCACAGCTAGCCTGTCACAACTACCCATCACAGCTAGCCTGTCACAACTACCCATCACAACTAGCCTGTCACAGCTACCCAACACAACTACCCATCACAGCTAACCATCACAGCTAGCCTGTCACAACTACCCATCACAGCTACCCTGTCACAACTACCCATCACAGCTAGCCTGTCACAACTACCCATCACAGCTATTCTGTCACAACTATCTGAAAAAACAACTAAATTGTATTAAATCATTCTCTCCATTTCCACTATATATCCATGTATATGTTTCACTTGTGTTACATATGTGTCACTGTCACCTTATCAGCACAAGAACTCAGTGACAGCACTTTTTAGATAATGTTTAGTAAACACTGATTACTGATTGTAAACACATACCCTCCTCTCTATTATAACAATAACAACAATGATAAAGGTAATGCTGGTATTTATTTTGTCAATTTTGTCAATGTTTGAATTATTACCTATATTCTGCTATACACCTATACAGTGTATGAAACACATACACAAACACACACATATACAATGTACACTGTACATATATACACACATAGGCACATACACCCTACATCCATTATATCCCCTTATCTAGGCTATGCTATCCTTATCAATGTTTCCCAACCATTGTTTTATAATGCATTGTTTATACTAATTAGAACACAATAGATAGCAAGCCATTGTCATCATTATCATCACTTATTCTTAATTATTGTGCTGAATTCATTGTTGTGAAACTCTTACATTATATGTGTGTGTGTGTGTATTTCCTTATCTGTAAATGTATATTAAAACATACAACATCATTGAAAGTAACGTCTCTTTAATGAAATACAGATGGCATTACTCACTTATTACTGATAAGTCACCTGACCTAAAGAGTTCTATGATTAGTGTCTTATGTGTGGTGAAATCGTTGATCTCAGCACAACTAGTAATCTAGCCAACTTATTATGTCCATATTATGACATAATAATGCATTGTTATTGATAGAGCCTATAACACCTCTACTAGATCCAACTCTAGTATCCATTGAAAACAGGTGTTTCTTATTGTATGCCTACATTATGAATCATTAAAACACATTATACCTCTTTGTCATTTGTTAGTCATGCTACCTATGTTTAGATATCAACATTAGCAGTATAAGCATTAGCAGTATAAGCATTAGCAGCCTGCTAACTTCATAATAATTAATTGATTTTCATACAAAGTAAATTATTTTTAATGAAAAGAATTGCTCAAACAAAAACCTAGATTTTTCCATATCATTGTATGTATTAATAATCAATTCACAATGACCCATGTATTACAGATATAGACACAAGCATATAAGCATACCCACTAATATATACATTCACACACACACTCATACTTGCATATAAGTGCAGGTAAATAATTTGATATTTATATATATATATATATTACAATAATATTATGGTAATATTTGATAATATTGTAATATAACACTTATTAATAATGAACCTATTATATAATTTTACCAAAAGGAAAAAAATACATGTGTATATATAGGAAATCTATAAAGGCTTCACATTACATTAGCATTTTCCTGGGTCAGAGTTCACCTAATGACCTCTAGGGGTCACTAATGATCACTAACATTAGATCTAATGAATCCTTTGCAGGTATTGAATTGTCTATACTAGCAACATCACAGCAGTAAATTGGTACATGTTGTGCATTTGATTAAAGAACGGTCAACTAATTATGTGTGGGTGTGTGTACATATATATATATATGTATATATATGGATGTGTTTCTATATATATATATATATATATATATATATATATGTATGTGTTTCTATATATATATAATAGCTATATATTAATTGTGTTGTGAATGTGCCACCAGACCTCTCCATTATAAGTCTACACCTGTATTGACAGCCACCATGTTTAATCTCAGACTGACTGACAATCTCTGATTGAGAAATCAGCTTAGCTTTGCTTTAACATGGAGGGCTGTATGTATGTAGGTTGGGCTTATAGGCATGGCCGCATTAAAAACTATGGTATCACAGATCATACCTTTGCTGTATATTTTGTAACAGTCAATTAAATTACTTATACATTTAATTAATATGTTCTCATCAGCAATCTTTACATAATAAAAGTTATTAAAATCTATCTATTATACAATAGTGAAATTATCTGTGGTTGTCATGTGTTTATCCATGTGTGTACCTTAGTAGCAGACACGCCCATTATCTGGCTCATAGATCTCATTCATTGTATGTGATATTAAGGTGATAGCCACCCTATAGCCACACATGGCATTAGCACCATCACCACCATCAGTATTGAAGGTGACATCGGTCAATATCATACTGCTACACACTACTGCACCTGCTATGTTACCTGCCACTAATGCACACTAGTCAATTCTTCATTGTAATGTTCAACTGAAGGTTGATGAGCAATATATTAAGTATCCACATATAAGTGGTTGATTTTTATGAAAAATACAATACAATATTACAATTACATTCGATTATCTGTACTTTTGCTGCTAGTAGCAATATCCTTATGATCCTTATGTTCCATAGTGATGACCTACATACCCCTTAGTTCTCATAGTGATGACCTACATACCCCTTGTTTCTCATAGTGATGACCTACATACCCCTTGTTTCTCATAGTGATGACCTACATACCCCTTAGTTCTCATAGTGATGACCTACATACCCCTTAGTTCTCATAGTGGTGACCTACATACCCCTTAGTTCTTATAGTGATGACCTACATACCCCTTAGTTCTCATAGTGGTGACCTACATACCCCTAAGTTCTCATAGTGGTGATGACCCACGTATAGTCCTCGTTCCTCTCAGCTCTCAGCTATTATACACTGATTGAGATGTCATTCTACATATTACATATTAATGATACGAGTAGCACACATACCGAGTGATTATAGTAAACACTATAGTAAACACTAGCTTCTGTTTCTATGTCTATAGCAACCTAGCTGGTCTGTGTGTGTGTGTGTACATTATCAATTATTCCACATCGGTAGCTGCTGCTACATTAGTATTTGAGCTTTACTATAGATTGCCATTTTATTATTTCTTACTTACAGTGAGCTTTTAGTTACTTTAGTTAATAATATAGTGATATTTCAAATAGTCGTCATTTAATATTATCAAATAGTTTATTCGCCAATCAGTTTAATATAATATAATCAGTTTAATAATAGGGTGACATGTTGGTGAATTCTATTCCCTTAGTCACTACGCTTTGGAGTCGCTTTCATATCTATTGTCTTCACTATGCCTATAATACCCATCTAGTGTACATATAATAGTTTATAAATTATCTATCTATCTATTCATATATATATATATATATAAAGAATGAATGAATGTTTAAAAAAAGTGATACTTTATCGTTGTATATAAATATACTAAGATACACATACCACCCTATAATAGAGAAAGTCAATATTGAAATGTGAGAGAGGAACATTGTTTCTTTAATAAACAATCGTTTTACATTCTTCAATAATGAATTATTAGCATATTATTATCGTCATTAACGTTTACATTTCATTTTTGTTGTTAATGACATTACGTTAATGTGAAATAACGTAACAATAGTTAGACATTGACTACGTTGACATGCAGCCCCCCCGCCCCAGCCACATGAATAATCTATGAGAGTAGTGACATACGCAACATGCAACATTCTATTGATCATTCGCTCTAGTGACCTATGATCAGTTGAGTTCTTTTAAATCATTATAAAGTCATCATCATCATCATCATCAGCACAATGATTAACAGCAGTGTATAATCTAGGCTGCTAATAATACTCCTCCTCCTCCTCCTCCTCCTCTTTTAGGAGGAGAGAGAGATGAGGTGATGCTTAGAGAGATGAAGAAGCATGCTTGTGCAGCCTTATTACAAGCATTATACTTTGTACATTTTAGTATGCATCACATTGCCACATTTCTAATAGATTTTATCTATACTATTTTACTAATTTGCTATAATATATTATTTGCTATAATAATGCAAATACATAATTTGAATATTATTACAATTGTGACTGAGATAGTTATAGTGTGAGGCTTTATTATATCATTATAAACAAAAACATCTAATAAATGATGTCATTATTATTATTTATTAGCACATGTGTATATAATGTCTATATAATGTAGTAATAGTAAAAGTCAATGCCAATGCAGAATTTAAACACATTCTGTTCTTTACCTAATTGATTACAGTTTATTAACATTCATTATTGATATATAATGACTATACATTATAGGTGTACAGCATTATAGTGTGTAATACCCTTGTTAGATCATCTGCATTCATATTGAACAACAGATGTGTTCTGTGTACAGCCAGTCTCAATCAGCTCTCATGTCCTTCATCATTGTATTGTTGTATTGTTGTATTGAGCTTATTGAACTATTGGTGTGTACAATACAGTTGTAGCATATACTACACTCATGACACACATTCTGTATGTCTGATGTGTCACTATGTTCAGATGTGACACACATTCTGTATGCCTGATATGTCACTATGTTCAGATGTGATACCAAAAACATCATATTCGTGTTTAAAATAGACAATATCCTACAGTGTATTACTTGCATTCTAATGGCATAAGAAATATCATAATTAATAATAAAATATATTACATAATTGATTGTATATATATAGATACATCTTTCAGCATATTAATATACACACAAGGTCAAGCATGTAACATAGTGTTGACATGATGATTATGTAATATTACATATATATTTATTATATATTCTAATGCTGCCTTCATAGTTTGTAATGTATATATATATATATATATAATACCCTAGTATATATGAGTGTATATATTACTACTGCTTCAACATACCTCACACACACACACCTCACACACACATACCCACACACACACCCACACTCACACACCTACACATATACTACTAGCTAGGTGTAAGATACATTCACAGTACAGAAGTATATATAAGTGTGATATGCTATCTTATTCTCACTGTGTTATCTCATATACCCACCAGATATATACACCCATACACACCCACACACACTCATACACACCTATATACATATGATTATTCCATATCTGATTACCACAATAGCAGTGCTAAGAATGCTCTACATAATAGTGTTTTCTATTATATTAGTTACTAGCTAATATCAGCATGTTAATGTATATATATATATATATATATATATCTAGACTACATTAATAATGGTGTATATATTCTGGTTGTATTATATAATAGTTGCATATAACCTAGCTTGAATATGTCATAATATAATTTATTCAATTAAATAAAACAATATATTTCTACAAAATTGTAATTAATTTATATTAAAAATTGAATATCCTGTCTCTTTCACCTCCTATGCATTAAGTAATCTTCCTCCTCCTCCTCCTCCTCCTCCTCCTCCTCCTCCTCCTCCTCCTACTCCTCCTCCTCCTCCTCCTCCTCCTCCACCTTCTCCTCCTCCTCCTCCTCCTCCTCCTCCTCCTCCTCCTCCTCCTCCTCCTCCTCCTCCTCCACCACTTCATCTTCCTTTATAATAATAACAATACCTTGATCGTATGTTACCCCTCACAATAGGATGATTCGGATGATTCGCAGCTCACAGACTCGCAGGACTCTCATACTGCTGTTGCGACCTTGACCTATAGTACAACCTCTAGTATTCAGGCCCCACAACAACAAGTTACAGGCCGCCATTCAAAGAATCCCTCTTCTTCATCCACAGTGTATAACCCCGTCAGCACTGCTACCACGACCACCACCGCCACCACCAGTACTAGCGTTAGTACCCCCACTATCACGACCAACACCCCCACTAGTACCACCATTAGTACCACTACTAGTACCACCACTAGTACTACCACTAGTACCACTACTAGTACCACCACTAGTACTACCACTAGTACCACCACTAGTACCACCACTAGTACCACCACTAGTATCACCACTAGTATTAGTAGTGCACATACAAGGTATGTGTGCACCGATCTCTAGTACTGGTGTTGGTACTGGTGTTAGTACTAGTGTTGGTACTGGTGTTAGTACTGGTATTAGTACTGGTATTAGTACTGGTATTAGTACTGGTATTAGTACTACACACATGCATGCACATATGTGTGCCACCTGCATTGCAAGATTGTCTTCTAATGAAGGCACTCCTGTAACACTGATCTGTGTGTGTGTGTGTGTATGTGTGTGTACCTACACTTATTGCTGCTACTTGTACATTAATCTTTATCAATTATTTCTCAGAATATACACAATAGATTTCATTATCATTATTATTCACCATAATAGACATTAATATCTATAAATAGATATATCTGATAATCATATACTACCCTATTTTCAATACATATTTATAATAATTTACTTTATTTTATCATCTTTTTATAGTTAAATGTAATTATCTATTTATATGAAATCTATTTTATGAAATAATTTTCTATTTTTATACAAACATAAATGATTACCTCATCACTACTATCACTACCATCACTACCATCACTACCATCACTACCATCACTACCATCACAACTACCACTACTGTCACTATCTCCACTGACAATTGCAATTATAATTGTAATGTATATATGTCTACTCGAGAAGTATAAGAAATGCTTAAATCGTTGGTTTAAGGTTTACCACCATTATCACTAATCCACTACTGCCACCACTGCATTCACTGCCATCACTGCCACCACTACAACTACCACCATCAATACCACCATTATAGTGGTATTGGTGGTGGTAGTTGCCACTGCCACTACTGCCACCAATATCACATAACCATTATTGATTGACAGAGGGTAAGGAAGTTAGCGCCAAAACGAAGGAAGAAAAGAGGGACTCATGTCGTCGATGCTGATAGAGAATGGCAGATTCTGGAAGGTTACTACTACTACTACTACTACTACTACTACTACTACTACTACTACTACTACTACTACTACTACTACTACTACTACTACTACTACTACTACTACTACTACTACTACTACTACTACTACTACTACTACTACTACTACTACTACTACTACTACTACTACTACTACTACTACTACTACTACTACTACTACTACTACTACTACTACTACTACTACTACTACTACTACTACTACTACTACTACTACTACTACTACTACTACTACTACTACTACTACTACTACTACTACTACTACTACTACTACTACTACTACTACTACTACTACTACTACTACTACTACTACTACTACTACTACTACTACTACTACTACTACTACTACTACTACTACTACTACTACTACTACTACTACTACTACTACTACTACTACTACTACTACTACTACTACTACTACTACTACTACTACTACTACTACTACTACTACTACTACTACTACTACTACTACTACTACTACTACTACTACTACTACTACTACTACTACTACTACTACTACTACTACTACTACTACTACTACTACTACTACTACTACTACTACTACTACTACTACTACTACTACTACTACTACTACTACTACTACTACTACTACTACTACTACTACTACTACTACTACTACTACTACTACTACTACTACTACTACTACTACTACTACTACTACTACTACTACTACTACTACTACTACTACTACTACTACTACTACTACTACTACTACTACTACTACTACTACTACTACTACTACTACTACTACTACTACTACTACTACTACTACTACTACTACTACTACTACTACTACTACTACTACTACTACTACTACTACTACTACTACTACTACTACTACTACTACTACTACTACTACTACTACTACTACTACTACTACTACTACTACTACTACTACTACTACTACTACTACTACTACTACTACTACTACTACTACTACTACTACTACTACTACTACTACTACTACTACTACTACTACTACTACTACTACTACTACTACTACTACTACTACTACTACTACTACTACTACTACTACTACTACTACTACTACTACTACTACTACTACTACTACTACTACTACTACTACTACTACTACTACTACTACTACTACTACTACTACTACTACTACTACTACTACTACTACTACTACTACTACTACTACTACTACTACTACTACTACTACTACTACTACTACTACTACTACTACTACTACTACTACTACTACTACTACTACTACTACTACTACTACTACTACTACTACTACTACTACTACTACTACTACTACTACTACTACTACTACTACTACTACTACTACTACTACTACTACTACTACTACTACTACTACTACTACTACTATTACTACTACTACTACTACTACTACTACTACTACTACTACTACTACTACTACTACTACTACTACTACTACTACTACTACTACTACTACTACTACTACTACTACTACTACTACTACTACTACTACTACTACTACTACTACTACTACTACTACTACTACTACTACTACTACTACTACTACTACTACTACTACTACTACTACTACCACTATTCTATAAATAAGCATGCTATTAGTGTTGGTATTGATTCACTGCAGTCTATCAATATCTTAATATTTAATATTCACCTCCGAAATGCCCTACAACTCTACATGTATAAGTCATAGCACTCCTGCTACTACATACACATGCATGCAGGCACACACATGCATATGTGTATCTCTACAACAAGTGCACAGTACAACCCTCTATGAGGTAATCTCTAATTCATTGATCATGCTTGTACCTACCTACCCACCTACCTACCTACCCACCTACCCACCTACCTACCCACCTACCTACCTACCTACCTATCTGATGATGATAATCAATATGTGACCAGTCTAATTGGCCAGGTTATATTAATTATGCTACCACCACCACCACCGCTACCACCGCCACCACTGCTACTACTACTAGTCTAGTGGTCTCAGGTAGGCCTACACCCGTATTAGTAGGGATGCACCCGCATTAGTAGGCCTACACCCGCATTAGTAGGCCTACACCCGCATTAGTAGGCCTACACCCGCATTAGTAGGCCTACACCCGTATTAGTAGTAGGGATGTTAGGGATGTAGTAACTCTAGCAGCGTTTCTCAAGGGCATTCAGTAATAGGGTTTTAGTAGTTGTTATTAGGGTATCAATGTACTATCTTGTGATTGCAATAGCTCAGGTAGGGCTGTATCTTCTCTAGTAGAACTAACACCCCCTATTACTAACTCCATAACATACACATATCCCAGACGCCTTAATAATGGAGCCCCCACCCTATGTTAACCTGCGATGTAATAGCAATAGGTCATATGTCTACAATAGTTAATATTACATACTAGTTGTGGTTCTGTTGTATTACTTAACACATCAAGCCGCTCTACTGCACACTCTTCTACTACTACTACTACTTCTTTATTGTCTACTAATATTGTCTACTAATATTGTCTACTAACATTTGTACTGAATAATATATCTCATGTCATCTTAGTTTATAAAATGTGTTCTAAATCAAATTATTCATATAGTTTTATTTACATACAATTATATATATATATATAATATATATATATACCATATTAGTATTATATAAGTGTGCATATAAATACATATATACAAATAATCATTAATTGATCATGTCGTTTGTATAGCATTCATGCTATATATCATAACGTTTATATATGTGCATATAATGACTGTATAACCACAAGCTATGTTTGTTATGAGTCTAGTGAGGGGGTGTGTGGGTGTGTGGGGGTATGTTAATTACCTGTCAATCTATACAGGTTTAAGATGTGATCAAAGGTTCGAAACAAAGCCTGAAAAATTCGAAGGAATTATGATGAAAAGGCGTAAGTGGCCTTTAAAGGGTTGGCACAAGGTTAGTTCAAGGTTAAACGTCCAAACCCACTAAATAAATGATTATCTCAACCTAGAATATCGTAATTCAATATTAACTGTGTGTACACGCTGATAATACAGCACACTATGAACACGCTTGCTGTATCATCTCTCTCTCTCTCACACGCTTGCTGTATCATCTCTCTCTCTCACACACACTTGCTGTATCATCTCTCTCACACACGCTTGCTGTATCATCTCTCTCTCTCACTTGCTGTATCATCTCTCTCACGCTTGCTGTATCATCTCTCTCTCACACGCTTGCTGTATCATCTCTCTCACACACGCTTGCTGTATCATCTCTCTCTCTCACACACACTTGCTGTATCATCTCTCTCTCTCACACACACTTGCTGTATCATCACACACACACACACACGTTAATGTCTCCTTACTACCACACAGAGATTATTCAAGTTGGAACAAGGAACTCTTATTTACGCAAAGTCTGCGGCAGATGTTCGTATCAAACTTATCTAACCATAACTACAGCGTTATATGTTTGTTTGTTTAATAACGTTATTATATTCATTTTGTTAGTTGAATTAGTTTTATAATTATATTTTAGTTGATATTTTTATATATTCACATTTTGAGTTTACCCATATGCATTTCCGGCACCACCTCCGGCGCATAGATTGCAAGGTCATAGTTATCAAGGTCATTACGCAAACATACATTACATAGTGAACATGACCTAGTTATCGCTATGCCTGCTATAGAGAATGATATCACCTCACACTAATACAGGGTCAGCTCACTAGCACCTTACTGGTCAGCGCACTAGTGATTATGTAACACGCACTCTAAAGTCACACCATCAACGATTTACATAATCTTCAAATTATTCGTTTTAGAAGATTTACTAAATATAGAGCAAGTAATTTTGAAGTAAATTATAATAATTTGAAGCCGCCTATTTTAAAGAAGTGAGCCCCGTATTGGGGAGGGGTTTCTATTGTTGTTTATATGTTGACTTAACATGTAGCGTAGTACACTGTAGTACCACTAGCACCACCACTACTACTACTAATGCCACTACTACTACTACTACTACTACTACTACTACTAATGCCACTACTACTACTACTACTACCACCACTACTACTACTACTACTACTACTACTACTACTACTACTACTACTACTACTACCACCACTACTACTACTAATGCCACTACTACTACTACTACTACTACTACTACTACTACTACTACTACTACTACTACTACTACTACTAATGCCACTACTACTACTACAACAGTTAAATAAAGGACGCTTCCATGGTACTATCGACATTGGCTTGTCTGTGCTGACCTTCAAGAGGCGGGGTTGTCGTATCGACATTGATGCTGATGATCTCATATATCACCTGAAGGTTATTAGGGTGTTTATTAGGGTGTTTGTTCTTAGGTTAATTATAAGAAATCTAAGAATTTAGTTAAATAATTAGATAGTTTTTTCCTACTCTAAATCTAGCAATAATATTATAACAATAAATTTATTATTAATTTAATAATTCTGTACATTTTTTGAAGAAACATAATTAACATTTTAATTGTTACTTTACCCTCTGAATTTCATATGATGTAATGACTTATGATGATTCAGATACAATTATATATGATAAATATTGTAAGTTTTTATAAGTACCACAAAACCTTATTTTATGAAGGTTAGTAAATATAAAATTATTCAAATTTTAAATTAATAAAATATTAAAAAAAACTATTGATTAATTTACATGCTATTAATATATTTTATTATAATTGTATAGGTATTACCTAAATTATCGATTATCAACATTTTAAAAAACATTCAATTTATTATTTATTATTTTATTGAGATAACTTAAACTTAAACTTAAATATTTATCTTAAAATAATAATTTTCTCACATTCACTAATATTTAAAATGATATTCTATATTATATAATACATTTTAATAACATTTTTTAATATAAAAATAAAAAATATTTATCTCAAAGTGACAGTGTTCCAGTATCTGTAGACAATATATAGTTTGACAATTGAAAAAATTAATTTTCTTATTTTTTAGACAAAAATAAATATCCAATTTCAAATATGAATTACATATAATAATATTGAATGTTATTAATAACACTCTCTTTACATCATTACGTTAGTCTATAAAAATAAGAACATTTTTAAAATATTTCAATTATGTTTCCCAAAATAGAATCTATAATAGTAGCAAGTATTGCCTATCTATTTACATGTAAATACACGTAATTGAGCGATGAGTCATTGATGACCTACGTACCCCTTAATATACAGCACCCCTTAATGGTGTAAATCTATATTCTATTTACATGTATGAGATAGGAGATATATAAACTATCAACTAGTTATTCATTATTTAATATGTTTAATTATTGTTGTATATAATATATTCATAGTATATAGGCCTATACAATTTAAAAAATATTAAATCAACTATAATAAATTATAATAAAATAAGAATTAATTATTTGTTATTGTATTATAAAGAGTTTCTTCATATATATATATATAAATGCCGTTTTATTTTTGTTATTTGGTTCATAATATTTTTTTAATATAATTAAAAAATTAATTAATTATTTTGATTTATACTGATTAATACTGCAATATTTTATAAGAATAAAATTAAAAATGTGAAGCAAAATAGTTATAGTATTCATATATATATATATATATTCGTTTACTTTATGAATCTAAAGATTTTAATTAAAATAGGGTTGAATCAGTTTATCTGTCAGAACTTCTGACTCAGAAGGTATGACAAAAAATCTATTTCAAATAAAAAGTTATATTTTCATTTATGTTTTACAAATAGACAATCTATATAAAATAAGTATATATATATATATATATATATATACAGTATATATTTATTACCAATATACACATATAATATAATTATAAAATGATATATATACACATATAGAAAATATATATAAATATTTAAGTAAATATTTATGTTGTATTAGCCTATTATTGATAAAAATCATTTGAGAAATACACTTGAATATTGATATTCTGTTATATTCATTGCATGTAGCAATATCATGCATATACAATAATACATACATTCAAATTATAAATAAATGAGGTAATATAACAGGTGAGAATAATAGGTGAGAATAATAGTAATAAACACACCCACATATATATATATATATATTAATAATTCAATCTAGTAATATTCAATTAATAATTTAATAATAATAATATTGTGAATAATATGGCATATCATAATATACTAAAATAAATATATAAACATATTTTGGTATAAAATAATTTAAAATAGATTATTTTTAATGTTAACATCTAATAATCTCATCATTAGTAAGATTATGGTCTATCATTTCAAAGATACATTTCATTACAAAATATAATAGGATACTTAAATTCAATGAATAGACAGATATCAATATAATGGATATATAGATATCATATGTATTAGTTTATTTGTTAGTTTACCCATTTATCATCACATCTCACTATACTACCCTCTTCCTTCCTTCCCTATATACCTATTTTCATCCTCCTTCCTGTCCCTATCACTTGCACTATCCCTCTACATTCCTCTCCCCTTCCTCTCACCTTCCTCTCCCCTTCCTCTCCCATTCCTTTCTCCTTCCTCTCCCCTTCCTCTCCCCTTCTTCTCCACTTCGTCTCTCATTCCTCTCTCCTTCCTCTCTCCAACCTCTCCCCTTCCTCTCCCCTAACTCTCCCCTTCCTCTCCCTATCCTCTCTCCTTCCTCTCTCCTTCCTCTCCCCTTCCTTTCCTCTTCCTCTCTCATTCCTATCCCATTCATCCCCCTTCATCTCTCCTTCCTCTCCCCCTCCTCTTCCTTCCTCTCCCCTTCCTCTCCCCTTCCTCTCCCCTTCCTCGCCCCTTCCTCTCCCCTTCATATCCCCTTCCTTTCCCTTTAACCTCCCCTTCCTCTCCCCTTCCTTTCCCCTTCCTCTCTCATTCCTATCCCATTCATCCCCCTTCCTCTCTCCTTCCTCTCTCCAACCTCTCCCCTTCCTCTCCCCTTCCTCTCCCCTTCCTCTCCCTATCCTCTCTCCTTCCTCTCTCCTTCCTTTCCCCTTCCTCTCTCATTCCTATCCCATTCATCCCCCTTCCTCTCTCCTTCCTCTCTCCAACCTCTCCCCTTCCTCTCCCCTAACTCTCCCCTTCCTCTTCCTATCCTCTCTCCTTCCTCTCCCCTTTCTCTCCCCTTCCTCTCCCCTTCCTCTCTCCAACATCTCGCCTTCCTTTCCACTTCCTCTCCCCTTCCTCTCCCCTTCCTCGCCCATTCCTCTCCCCTTCCTCGCCCCTTCCTCTCCCCTTCCTCTCCCCTTCCTTTCCCCTTCCTCTCTCCAACCTCTCCCATTCATCCCCCTTCCTCTCTCCTTCCTCTCTCCAACCTCTCCCCAACCTCTCCCCTAACTCTCCCCTTCCTCTCCCTATCCTCTCTCCTATCCTCTCCCCTTCCTCTCCCCTTCCTTTCCCCTTCCTCTCTGATTCCTATCCCATTCATCCCCCTTCCTCTCTCCTTCCTCTCTCCAACCTATCCCCTTCCTCTCCCCTTCCTCTCCCCTTCCTCTCCCTATCCTCGCCCCTTCCTCTCTCCTTCCTCTCTCCAACATCTCGCCTTCCTTTCCACTTCCTCTCCCCTTCCTCTCCCCTTCCTCGCCCATTCCTCTCCCCTTCCTTTCCCCTTCCTCTCTCCAACCTCTCCCACTCATCCCCCTTCCTCTCTCCTTCCTCTCTCCAACCTCTCCCCTTCCTCTCCCCTAACTCTCCCCTTCCTCTCTCCTTCCTCTCCCCTTCCTCTCTCCTTCCTCTCTCCTTCCTCTCCCCTTCCTCTCCCCTTCCTCGCCCCTTCCTCTCCCCTTCCTTTCCCCTTCCTCTCTCCAACCTCTCCCATTCATCCCCCTTCCTATCTCCTTCCTCTCTCCAACCTCTCCCCTTCCTCTCCCCTAACTCTCCCCTTCCTCTCCCTATCCTCTCTCCTATCCTCCCTATCCTCTCTCCTATCCTCTCTCCTTCCTCTCCCCTTCCTCTCCCCTTCCTCGCCCCTTCCTCTCCCCTTCCTCTCTCCTTCCTCTATCATTACCTTTCCCTCTCCATTTCCCTATCTCTCTCTCGCTATATTCATCCTCTTTCATATCCCCTTCCTTCCTTCCCCCAATCCCTCCATTCCGTTTCTCTCTATCTCTCGTTATAACCCTCCCACTCTACCACTCTTTACCTTCCATTAACCCCCCTCTCCCCTCCCACAGGTCAAGTCCAGACAAATGTTTGACATGTGGTTGAGCCAGCTGAGACAGCACCGTCTGTACCGTCAAGATGACTTACAATACCGTAACATCACTACCCCTACCCAAAGAGCTCAGTTAAACTCGTCGATATCGGACACTATCAACAAGGAAGTGAGGGCCGTGATATCTCCGTCCGTATCACTTAATGGTCAGTGTTTGTTTAACACCTTAGCTAGCCCTCTAGCACCACCTAGTGGAGGGATTAATAGTAGTCGCACTTTATCACTAACACTAATATTATCTTAACCTACTCCTACTTATTGAACATTACTATTGCATCATCGCTTTCACCAGCATCAGCTTGCATCATGGCTTCACACACACTCATACACACACACACACTCACACACACACACTCACATATATCACATACATACATCACTTAGAAGCATATACTATCTTTGTAAGTTAGTGAGTTTAACTCTACACATTAAATGTCGTGACACGCATTCAACAGGTTAATGTTTCTGATGAAATGTTTGCAAACATTTTATAATTAGTTTACAATTACGTATAGTTATTACTAAATTAATTTAAATATAAATTAAATGTGATAATGTCATATGCAAATATTCTTATTAATACTGCAATGAATATAAATGTACTTATATATTATAATATCATAGATATCGATATAAATCTCTCTATATTTATAAATTTAATATTTTTGAAATTATTTCATTTTTATGTTTAATTATAAACTTGTACACATATTTAAAACAATAACAATTGACTGCAGCATCAATAATAGTAGTATTGTAATATCCAAATATTAATAAATAATAATAAATCTTTTATGACATAGGACATTATTATAATAACTAAAATCCAAAATTTACACCTGAATCAAAATAAAATTGTATAACCTGTAACCAATATAATATTTTAAAATATAAAATAGTTTATGTAGTCCAGTACCCGAAACTATCTGACATTATCCAAGGTCATTTACAACACAAAAACACACACATACACACACACAAACATTCACGCCCATTAATTCCGGCCACCGCTACTTTGCAGTCCTAGATTACACCGAACATAACAGTAGATTGACACGTAACGCCAGCATTAAACTTCAAACGCTCGACCGTATCCAGACCAAAGTACAGGCGTGGCTAGTCGACGGCCAAGGACTTCAAGAATGCGGCCGAGGTTACACGTGGACAGTGCAGCCATGCGGAACCTCTTTCTTAACGCTTAGCATGCCTTCCTGCTACATCTCTCTCTCTCTCTTTCGCTACTAGCACACACACACTCACGACATCGCATCACATCATTAATGCCTACGCTACTCTCAACTTGCCTTACTGCCTTTCTCTCTCTCTCTCTCTCTCATGTCACGTAAAGTAATACACTGCGACCTCCGTACACTCGTAGACCTGAGCAAGCTGTCGGATATCCTGGTTGCTCTCGAAGCTGACATCGAGAAACTAGACGAATACACGGAGGCTAGTTCCATCACCTCTGAGAAGTTCTTACAGACGGTAATAATACGTGTGTGTAGGCGGGTGTGTGTGTATGTGTGAGGGTGAGTGAGTGTGGGTGAGTGAGGGTGTGTGTGTGTGAGTGTGTGGGTGTGTGTGTGAGGGTGGTGGTGTGTGTGTGGGTGAGTAAGGGTGTGCGGGTGAGTGTGTGAGGGTGAGGGTGAGTGAGTGTGTGTGAGGGTGTGTGTGATGGTATGAACATATGTGTGTGTGAGGGTGTGTGTGATGGTATGAACATATGTGTGTGTGAGGGTGTGTGTGATGGTATGAACATATGTGTGTGTGAGGGTGTGTGTGATGGTATGAACATATGTGTGTGTGAGGGTGTGTGTGATGGTATGAACATATGTGTGTGTGAGGGTGTGAGCGTACATGTGTGTATGCTTATTACATAGTTAACATCACTCTTACTTATAACTTACTTATATAATACCTTACATATATCTTACTTGACCTATACCTGTTACCTAATTGGTTCAGACACTTCCATCACTTCTTTATATAAGTTTTCGGACTTGCTTCAAGCGTAATGTATTTATTGTGAAAAAGAAATGTCTTTTTTTTTGAAGCTTTGACTTGAATATTTAATTAAATATTTAATATTTAATTTAAGTTAAATCAATTGATCGAATATATTGAGGGATTTTTTATTCAAGATTTTTGAGCATAGATGGAAAAACATTTATATTGGGCAGATGTTAAATTTGGTAGAACTGGAGTTTTAATTTGAATTTGTTAATTTGTCTTTGTTCATATATAATTGTGTTGAGATTTAGTAAGTTGTCGAGATAGTTACGTGTGTTATGGTGAGTAGCTAAATATATGTTGAGGCAAATCTTATAAATGATACTGCATTTTATTGGCAGCTAATGTAATTTGATTCTTAGAGGAGATATATATTTTCTGGAATTTTTAGCTATGTTGAATATAAATTTGATGGCTGAGTTTTTAATGAGTTGGAGTTTATTTATTATAGATTATGAAGAGGCATAGAAACAGGAATTACAGTAATCAAGGCCTGGTAGAATGAGGGATGTAGCGAGAAGTTTCCTGATAGTAAAATTAATGAAGGGTCTTATTATTCGTAAGTTGTGTAGGATGTAGTTAATTGACTGTGATAGTGATTTAGTCTGAATGTGAAATTGTAGTGATAGGTCAATAAATATACCAAGATTTTTAACTTTAGTGGCACAATAAATACTCAAATTGTTAATGGTAATTTGTGGTATAAGGAATATAGTAGTAGATATTTTAATATGCATTGAAGACAGTTTAGTGATAAGGAGTTGTTGGTGAGCCAGTTATGTATATCAGAAATGCAGTTGTTAAGTAAATTTATGTCATTGTTAGGGTCTATTAATCTACAGTGTAACTGTATGTCATCAGCATACGAGTGATAGTCTATAGTGGGGGTATTTAGTAATAATTTTAAATAAGGGAAGTAGATAGATATTGAACAGGAGTGGACCAAGGACAGATTCTTGAGGTACTCCAGGAGTAACTTTACGAGGTTTAGAGATTAGTGAATTTATGCTAATTTGGTAAAAACGATCAGTTAGGTATGAGATGAACTAATTGAGTGCAGTACCAGAGATTCCTATAGAGGTTAGTCGATTTATAAGGATATTATGGTCAAGGGTATCGAAGGCAGCTGATAAATCAAGGAGAATGACCACTGAACCATGTGGTGATGCAACATATAGGTGAATGTGATTAATGATATGTATAATTACTGTTTCAGTACTTTTGTACTTGGTGTAGGCACTCTGATATGGGTTAAATATGTTATTTTTATTTAAAATGTTTAGCTGAGTTACATGAACAAGTATCAGCAAAGTTTGTACATGTAATTATAGAGTTACATTGAATTCATGTATTAGACATATCGATAAGTATAATGTAACAAAATGTATTGAAATTGAAAATAGAAAACTATAAATAGCTAAATATATGAATAGAGAAATTTAAACAAAATAAAGGTGTGTAACGGTTCAGAGATTTTATGAATATTGGATATATAAATGATATAAATGAATAAGTGGAGTTATGAATACAAATGAAATAAGTAGAGAACGAAGAGTATAAGTTCATAGACAATATATGTGATAGTTATGATGACTTGTCTTATTGTTCGATTGATGGGAAATTAATGTTGTAAGATAAGTGTTGTATTAATGTTGACAACTTGTAAATAGGAAGTCAGAGTAGTACATAATTACCCGTTCTCTCTCTCTCCTACAGCTCGATGAAGTATCAACAGCAGCAGCCCCTAGTACGGGATCTAAACATCAGTTTAGGCTTCAGTTGAAGCGCAACGGCCTCATGAAGTCTGCCCGCAAACATCGTAAACCTATCAATCGCCTGTCTGTTAGATCACCACCCCCCGTAGACTGTTCCACCCTCACTCTACACTCATTGAGCATTCACCCCCACATAGTAGACGCTTCCACCTCCCTAATCACATTACTGTTCAGTATAGACTCCTCCCCCTCCCCTAACTCCGCCCCTAACTCCTCCCCTAACTCCGCCCCCCCCCCCTTTACCAGGTTCCAGCCGACTCGTCAATGAATCATGGTGCAGGTGTACACCTCAGCAGTTCCAACCCTAACCTGGTGAGCTTCAACCACGACTGGCCACAGAGTACCTGCGAGAGACTAGAGAATACTGAACCTATCTGTAACGGAGAACGTAAGCTTAGGTATAGCTTCCTGTCTAAGGCCAAGGAAGGTTAGTTGTATCCTATATCTCTATAACTCTTACAGTAATGCTCGGTCTACTACTAATTATCATTATTTATAGTTCTTTTTATTCATATTAAATAAATTAATTATATTTATTTACATCATCGTTTGGCAGCTAATTATACACCCCCACTACCACCTCACCACTAATACCCACACCCACCCCACTCCCCCCTACTCACCCTACTCCCCCCACTCCCCCACCTACTCCCTCCCCTTCCCCTAATACCCCCACTCCCCCCTCCCCCCACAACCCCCACTCCCCACTCCCCATACTACCCCCACTCCCCTCACTCCCCATACTACCCCCACTACCCCTACTCCCCTAACCCCATAGTACATATTGAATGATTGTCATTTCTCTATGTAAATACTTTACTCTAGAAATCAATGCATGTTTATTGATTGATATATGTTTTTATAAGTCATGAACCTATTAATTATATTAGATTTTCACTGCACACACTTACCACACACACACAAACACACACTGATATATCCACACACACACACACACATACACACACTAATACACACACTGATATATCCACACACACACATACACATATACACACTAATATATCCACAATACCGATATGGACATATTGATATATATACATATATACTCTTATATGTATATATGTATATATGTATATGAATTCTACATTTTAACAACACACTCACACACACTCACACACTAACAGTCACAAATACACATACACATGCACACACACATACACATGCACACACACACATACACACACACATTAATATATATAAACAGCTTTCATTCACTGCACACATTATGGGCAACATATGCCTTCTAGATTTTATTTTAACTTTAGAAATCACACAAGCAACTGCTGATATTTAATGGTCAGTTTTATGTGGTCTATGAATAGATTAATGAATGTGTTAATAAGTGATATTAAACCTCTCCTACCCCTCTTTAACCCACAGCTATCACTCATTCATGCATACCATAGATATAGAGTACCATAGATAGCGCATTCGCTATTCGTTCAACACAAATTATTTCTACCAATGCGGAGAGAGCTGCCGCCATCTTGGGCGACTATAGAAAACATATATATGTAAAAATATATATTATTTTAAAAACTATAGTTAAAATGTTATTTATATGTTATTTATAAGTTAATACAATGTTTAATTATGTAATAAATTACAAATATGTGTATTACTAAATCGTTGTTATTAATAGTAATTAAGCTAATATACTTATATTATTCACAGATTCGTTATATACTCAAATAAAGTAATAATTTAAAAAATATGTTTTAATATTTATTACAATTTTATGTATTTAAATTGAAGTTTAATTATTTAATACATTACAAATATATGAAATAATAAATCTATGCTATTAATATTAATTAAGCTAATATAAATATATTATTTACAGATTATTTTATACTCAAATAAAGTGAAAATTTCAAAAATATATTTTAAATATTTATTAAAATGTAAAGTTCCGATAATTATTATTTTAATAATATATTAAAGAAATAAAAATGAGTGTTCCAATGTTATATTAAGAGTATATCTTTACAATATTTGTAATTATAATATATTAAATAAATGATAAATATACATTTTAAAATAATAAAACACTGCATATCATGTACACATGTATATAATATACTATATGATATATATAATTTAATATATTTTACATATATAACTAAATCGTAAAGCATTACAATTCGTAAAATTGTAATTTATTATATTGATAAACTCTGATTATAATCAAATATGTTATTCTATGTAATTTAAATATTACATACAATAATATATTAAATAAATAATAATATAAGTAATAATAATTATAAAAAATATGATAATATAGATACTATATAATATAATAATATAATACAAAATATAAATATATATTATTCATTATTAAATAATATTAATTTTGTAAAAAAAAATTCATATACATCTCATATACTTCTTATAGATTATTTCCATATCCACTTGGTGTATATTTTATTTTAATAAACATTTATATATTTTTAATTAAAATTATTCTGGTTTATACCAGGCTCATAAGATGTATAAGAATGATTAATAATATTTATAAATGCAATATATGAAGCTCCTAATGACTGTACTTTTATGTTACCTATATTATATGAAGTAAGTTTATTATACGGGTGTCGTATTAGTTATTGATATTAACTCAGTCGTGTTAATTAAAGGCATCTTTTAATGAAGTTGATAGTACGATTTGAAGTAACATGACAGGTAGTTGTGCTAGAGGGGACAGCATGATATGATGTAACGTGACATTACGTTGTATTGGAAGTATGATATGATGTTACGTGACAGTACAATATGATATAACGTGAGAGTACGGTGGTCTGAAAGTATGATATGATGTTACGTGACATTACAATATGATATAACGTGAGAGTACGGTGGTCTGAAAGTATGATATGATGTTACGTGACAGTACAATATGATATAACGTCACCGTATACGGTGGTCTGAAAGTATGATATGATGTTACGTGACAGTATGTTGTGCTAGAGGGGACAGCATGATATGATATAACGTGAGAGTATGGTGGTCTGAAGGTATGATATGATGTTACGCGACAGTTATATATGATATAACATGACAGTACGGTGGTCTGAAAGTATGATATGATGTTACGTGACAGTACAATATGATATAACATGAGAGTACGGTGGTCTGAAAGTATGATATGATGTTACGTGACAGTACAATATGATATAACGTGACAGTACAGTGGTCTGAAAGTATGATATGATGTTACGTGACAGTACATTTGGCTAGAGGGGACAGCATGATATGATATAACGTGAGAGTACAGTGGTCTGAAAGTATGAATTGATGTTACGTGACAGTACAATATGATATAACGTGAGAGTACGGTGGTCTGAAAGTATGATATGATGTTACGTGACAGTACAATATGATATAACGTGAGAGTACGGTGGTCTGAAAGTATGAATTGATGTTACGTGACAGTACAATATGATATAACGTGACAGTACGGTGGTCTGAAAGTATGATATGATGTTACGTGACAGTACATTGTGCTAGAGGGGACAGCATGATATGATATAACGTGATAGTACGGTGGTCTGAAAGTATGATATGATGTTACGTGACAGTACAATATGATATAACGTGAGAGTACGGTGGTCTGAAGGTATGATATGATGTTACGTGACAGTACAATATGATATAACGTGAGAGTACGGTGGTCTGAAAGTATGATATGATGTTACGTTACAGTACGTTGTGCTAGAGGGGACAGCATGATATGATATAACGTGACAGTACAGTGGTCTGAAAGTATGAATTGATGTTACGTGACAGTACAATATGATATAACGTGAGAGTACGGTGGTCTGAAAGTATGATATGATGTTACGTGACAGTACAATATGATATAACGTGAGAGTACGGTGGTCTGAAAGTATGATATGATGTTACGTGACAGTACGTTGTGTATTGACACCTTTCTTAACTAATCCAATCACTCCTATAGTAACTATATATATATATATATATATATATCTGTACAACAACAATAGCGATACATAGAGTAATAAGAATTAATAAAGTATCAATATAATTACGACTATTAGATTAGTATAAATATAGTTCAACATGCATTAAAAGAATTATAATTATATATTGATTATATATATATATATATATATATATAAAATTACATATTGATTATATATATATATATATATATATATATATATATATATATATATATATATATATATAATGAATATGTATATATTTAATATGTATAATATTTAATATATAATATTATTATTTTCATAATATTAAATATTTCCTATGTATATATAGTATATAATATACTATATTATATTAATATATATATATATAATACAAAACAATAATATTATATTATATATTAATATAATATATATAATCTATATATATACATAGAAAATATTTAATATTATGAAATAATAATATTATATTATATATTAAATATATACATATTACATATTTATATTATATATTAATAATACTTAATCAGTAATAAATATTATAATATAATTTATAAGTTATATATTGTAAAACACTGTTGATATAGGAATATATTTTAAAAAAAATATTATTTTTAATAATAATTTAAAAATTGTTTAATTAAATACTATTTATTGTACTTATAGATCATATATATATATTTTTTGTAATAGTTATATATTTAACTATGTAATCATATTTCTGGTACAATTTTTGTTTAACTGTAAGTACAAAAATTCACGCTACAACAATGCATAATAATATATTAAATGCATTTATTTTTAAATTTAATGTAAAAACAGTTTTTATACTCGCCCAAGATGGCGGCCGATTCTCCATTGGTGTAGAATCAATTCTCGCGAATGCGCTATCTATGGTACTCTAAATCTATGATGCATACTTACTGATACTATACAGATAATAGTATATCCCACTAACACTAGATGTGTAAAGTGTAGGATATTCATTAGATTTCAATGATAATGTATCATTATTTAATAATATTCATTATTTATTTAAATTAACATACACATATATATATATATATATAAATATATTTGTATATTATAATAAAATATTAATATAAAATTAATATACAAAATTATATAAACCATAAATGTTATGCATACATATGCAGAGATAGCATCAGGAAGTCATGGGTCTTTGGTATAATGGTTATATTTATATAGGTATATTATATTCCATTGTAATACTTTATTTAAAATGGGTAATATTAATAGTAATATATGTATTCATATTCAAATTTACAATGTTGTTTTTCATTATATATTGTATAGTATACATTATATAATATACATTTTATAGTTTGACCTATATAGTATATACACTATGCTATACGATATATAGTATGCAATGTATAGTATACATTGTTTACTAAATAATTCTTATTTATAATTATAGTTATATTTATATTTATATTTATTTATATGATTATATAACACTATATCACATTTTAATCTTCATTTACATATATAATGATTCATCAATAAAAAACCTACTATAAATATATTGTACAATCATCACACTATACATAAACATTATAATGAATGTACATTGACTTTCTTTATTGACATCACTAGTTCATACCTATGACTCATGCTGGCCATGACTCATAAAGTTATTGTTTACATGCATACAGGCATACCTCTGATACCACTGATAGTACTGTACCATTGTATTGGACCTCAAACTAATCATCCCCACAGATACATCAATATCAATGCATACACCCATACACACACACCCACCCTAAGGTGTATCTATCTCAATAACCGTAATAGAAGCAATATGTAGTATATGTACATTTTAATTTAAAGCAACTTGGTGACTTTATTTTTTATTTAGATGAAGCATTAGTGAGGCACGAATCAATTTTATAAATTCGAATTCATGATTCAAAAATATCAATTTATCTTAAGTATTTACTCGCATGACTTTATAGCATTTCCTCCTGTCAAATATTTAAAATTGACCTAGTTATTTTATTTTTTATTATTAATATAATAAAATTACCCACTCATTTTCAATTTAAACTTTTAAACTTATTTGTATTAAATTTATAATTATTGTATATCATAATTGGTTCAATAATTATAATCTAAATTTAGTTAGTTACATGTATACACTGTTATTTGTAAATTTATAATATATTATTAATGTCAATAAAATATATAATGTTTATCATATTAAATTATTAACAAAATATCATTTGTGTAAGAAAATCACTTTTTTTCTTCAAAATGTACCTTAACAAATTCTGTTGTAACATTACTTTGAAAATGCAATTTTCGGTAATAACTCGTAAAATAATAGAAAATATATATTTTAAGAAAATAAAACAAAAATGTTTGTAAAAAATGTAAAACGGAATTGAAGAGATCCCTAAAAATATTGATTTTATAAATGTTTTGTAATTAATTAAAGTCACTTTTTTAAAGATTATACTTATATAAGATTTTGAATGAAATTTTGATATTTTAATGAATTTTTGTTTGGAATTTCTAGGAAAAATCCAAAAACAAATATTTTGTAATTTTTTAATAAATGAATATTATCTATTATGTACATATTTGTTGTATATAACATGTCAGCGATGTTCCTTATGTATAAGAATGATAAATAAATGATTTAAAATTGTCCCTATGTACCCTATGTATAATGTCCTATCTGCTCCATGTTAAACTTCTAGGTGACTGCGCCTTGGTTTCTACTATTCAGAATTCAACAACATTTCAGATTCTGTTTCACATAACCATTATATCATTAGCCGATGCTACTATCCCTTATCACCACTCACACACACACATACTCACACGCACCCACACACCCACTCACGCAGTACATGAAACATTGATTGCCCTAGTAGACCGCATGAATGACGAGAGTGACCGCTTCAAGCATGTACACGACATGCAGACTAGGACCCTGACCAACACCACCGGTCAAGTTCAGATATTACATCTACTCGCTGAGGTAACGTGGTCACATTAACACTGGTATTGAACAATAGAGGTAGGCAGGCAATTAGGGTATAGGGAGGGAGGGAATTAGGGTAGAGGGAGGGAAATAGGGTAGAGGGAAGGAGAGAAATAAGGTAGAGGGAGGGAAATAGGGTAGAGGGAAGGAGAGAAATAAGGTAGAGGGAGGGAAATAGGGTAGAGGGAGGGAGAGAAATAGGGTATATGTAGAGAGGGAATTAGGGTATATGTAGAGAGGTAATTAGGGTAGAGGTAGAGAATAAAGAGATATAAAATGCATCCAATGGTGATAGGGTATTAATGTATGTATATTAATGTATGTATGTGTGTGTATTGTAGACATTGTAGACAATCATATGTTGTATAATAGTCACATTCAATAGTTTAATCTATTGTTACCAACATGTGTTTCCTATTGTTAGACACAGATGTACTGATGACATGTTGATCATGTTCTATTTCAGTGTACAATACAATACAAATCAACAATGATAGTCAACTTCACCTGCTAGTTAATCTTATTATATGTATTATTTAGATATAATATGAGCATTTTCTATATTTTTGCAGAAAATCTAAGGAGTTACTAATCTAAGTTAATTTGTTAATATAAATAGTATAATTATTATTATACTATTTAATAAATAGTATAATAATAATAATAAATAGTATTTATATTAAAAATGAAGTTAACTTGTTTAAAATACTGTCACCATTATGTGATACCTGTATTAATATAGAAACATTATATTGTATCACATTTTTCTCATTAATATAGTTAATTATAAAATAACTAATTAAGAATTATTAAAATTAACATTATTCAAACAATAATAAAATTTAATTTAGAATAATTATTTTTATTAGTTGTTTAATAAAAGTTGTTATTAGAGGTCAAAATATTCACTATATACCCAGTCAGAAGCACACACCTATGACATGGTAAATATACCCCCTAGTCCACCCTATCATTAGCCCGAGCCCAACCTACTATTAGCCCTCAATTATGAACCCATATATTCCTTTTATACACAACCCTATCACATTTTCTAACCAAGCTCTACTAATATCCATCACTACTACTACGTTACATTACCATCACCTCTACTATTACAGCTATCATCTCTATCATTACAGCTATCACTATTACCATCATCTCTACTACGTTACAACTACTACTACTACTACTATCATCACTACCATCATTATAATTACCCCTACAACTGCCACCATTATATCTACCCCCACACTACCACTACTACTATCACCATTACCCCTAATACTACCGCTATAACTACCTATACCACTGCTACACCCTCACTACTACCCCCACCCCCACCTGTACTACCCCACCTCTACTACCTCCACCTCTACTACCTCCACCTGTACTACCCCACCTCTACTACCTCCACCTCTACTACCTCCACCTCTACTACCTCCACCTCTACTACCCCCACCTGTACTACCCCACCTCTACTACCTCCACCTCTACTACCTCCACCTGTACTACCCCACCTCTACTACCTCCACCTCTACTACCTCCACCTGTACTACCCCACCTCTACTACCTCCACCTCTACTACCCCACCTCTACTACCTCCACCTCTACTACCTCCACCTGTACTACCCCACCTCTACTACCTCCACCTCTACTACCTCCACCTCTACTACCTCCACCTCTACTACCCCCACCTGTATTACCTCCACCTCTACTACCTCCACCTCTACTACCCCCACCTGTACTACCCCCACCTGTACTACCTCCACCTCTACTACCCCACCTCTACTACCCCACCTCTACTACCTCCACCTCTACTACCTCCACCTCTACTACCTCCACCTGTACTACCCCCACCTCTACTACCCCACCTCTACTACCTCCACCTCTACTACCTCCACCTGTACTACCCCCACCTCTACTACCTCCACCTCTACTACCCCCACCTGTACTACCCCACCTGTACTACCTCCACCTCTACTACCTCCACCTCTACTACCCCCACCTCTACTACCCCCACCTGTACTACCTCCACCTCTACTACCCCACCTCTACTACCCCACCTCTACTACCTCCACCTCTACTACCTCCACCTGTACTACCCCCACCTCTACTACCTCCACCTGTACTACCCCCACCTGTACTACCTCCACCTCTACTACCTCCACCTCTACTACCTCCACCTCTACTACCTCCACCTCTACTACCTCCACCTCTACTACCTCCACCTGTACTACCCCCACCTCTACACCTCCACATCTACTACCCGCACCTTCAGGCACAGAAACGCAATGAAGAGTATGAACTGCGTCTGTCTCGTATCCACGCAGACTCCTCCCCCTCGCATCACATCACCTCCAATGAACTGATGGCATCTGCGGTAGCGGCGGCAGCTGCGGGAGATGGAGTAGGTGTGTCGGGGGTCGTCTCCGGCGCAGGGGTCATGGGGTCAACGTCGCGTACCATGGACAGTAACAGCATGCAACAGGAGTTCTTCGACGCTGAGGAATACCTCACCACGAGCGGCGAATCCACAGAGGTCTGTAGACACGCCTCTTTACACTTGGTAACCACGCCCTCTTACACTATCGTACACCACCCCTCAGCAATCTGAAGATGAAGATGATGTTGAGGAGGAAGAAGAGGAAGCTGCCTCTAGTGAAATCTCTGAGGATGCAGAGAATACTGTCTCTCAATGTTTGTACACATTACCCCCCCTCCCCCATCTCCTTCTCCTCAAGTAGCAGTAGCCCAAATTCCATATTATATATTGCCTGTATTATTTCTGTATGATATACCATCTAGATTACAAATGTTAATTTAATTATATGTATTATTTATTTCATGTATGATCTTGGTGAACTTCATCAATTGCCTCTGAAAGTTATACATATATAATACATATCATCTAGTTTGTCATTAGTAAGTTAAGTTGTTTACAATGACACACTGATACACTGATTCATGTTCATGTTTATATACGAGACTAACTTTAGTATATTCATTTAAATTCATTTTAATATTACTAATTTGATATTTTATTTTACATATTGGAATAAAGAATATTTATAGTATATAGTATATTATAGTATATATATAGTATATTATAGTATATTATATAGTATATTATAGTATATTATATAGTATATTATAGTATATTATATAGTATATGCAATAATATATATTGCTAATATTACAAATATTAAATTAGGGTTATAAAATTAAATTTAAATTAAAAAGAACTAGTAGTTTAATTTTAAAATAGTACAATTTTTGTATAGAAAAGTATATTTTTCGTACGCTATATGCAAATTAGTTAATATTTATATATTTTAAAATGGAGTTGGAAAAGGTTAATGATATATAAGTTCTCAAAATAGGTTTAAACTAAAAATATGAATTATTAAAAATGTATCTGTGTGTGAATAGTGAACAATTATTATTTAAAGAAATTAGTATTAAGTTATTATTAATTATATATTTAAATTTATTTCTAATGTAATATATTTATTATATCTTATATATATGATGTTTTATGAATATATATATATGATGTTTTATGAATATATATATATGATGTTTTATGAATACATATATAATATTCACAATAACGTGTGAATATAGGGGTATAAATAATATAATATGCATATAATATAAATTAAAAAAACGAATTTTAATTGATATTTTTATTTAGAATAACAATACTTGTAATGCTAATTATAGCATAAATAATGCGTATACTTTATTGTTTATTTATGTTATGTTATTTATTTATTGTGTTCATTGCCCCCGCCCTAATAAGTGGGACTATAATCTCTGACTTATCATAAATAAATAAATAATATTGTCCATGATGAATATATTGATAGATGATAATAGAGTATTCACTATACAGTTTTGATGAATGCTTCATTAGCTGTTCCCTCTTAGATAAACGAGGAGCCAGAATATAAAATTATAATATTTAAAAGTAACATAATAGAGATGAACATAATCAATGCATCATTATTGATTAAAGAATTCTATTATGTTATACAAAACTCAAACTATGTCTTAACTTTTTCCTTCTTATTATACTCTATAAATATATAAAAATACTTTAATTTGATCTTTATATTTGAAAATCTATGTAAATCTCAATGTTAATGAAATATTAACAATTTTTAAATAATATAATACAAACAATTATTTAATTTAATAATAAACGTATTTTATGTGAAACTTATTTATTTAGTATTGTTCTAAAATGCATATTTTATGTCATATTTCAAATATATATTACAATTTTAATAACAAATTTTTAAAATAATTATTTTTCGAAAAATGTTAATATACTAATATAATTTCTATTTAAACATAATTTAAAAATGTCTAAATATTGTATTAAAATCTACTATGACAAAATGTATAAAAATAAATATATTTTATTTATTAAATATTTATAATGTAATATTTGTCATTGAATGTATATATTATGTATCAATCAGTCAACAAATACAAAGAACAATCATCAATTACATTCTAACTATACTAAACTGAAATATAATAATGTATTTTAACATTTTTATTATTTGTATATTCTATATATAATATCACAACTTTATTAGTTGAATTCAAAATATATAATGAAATAAATTATATATGGAATTCCCTTGTGAAATTTAACTTGAGAATAAATAATATTTCGTTAAATGAAATGTAAAATCACTTTATTAAATTCAACAATATATAATAATATAATTATTATATTTTAGCAAAACAATTAATATCATATAGCTCATTTATTATGTAATATATATGTTATTTTTTAAACATATTCTATGTCATCCTAGCTTAAATTTAGTAATATAAAATAATAGTAAATTCTAATTTTTGTTTATATTATTGTCTGAATATGTTTACAATATCATAATTCATAATATCATAAATATAATTATGATAAATGACAAATTAATGCTTTATATATTCAATATTTATATTACTTATTGTAAATATTTTAAACTATTTATGATTTATATCAAATCTCCATAGAAGCATTACATTATATAACACTATATATATATACATATAATTATAATATCTGATAATCTAACTTATATATACTCGTTTTTTATAGTATTGATTTTGCGATGCGTATTTTGACATAAAATCAATCAATTGTTAAGTAATGTATAGATTTGTTATATAATTAGATATATGTATTTAGCAAAGGCTTTACTAGACGATAGGGTAGGTTAGTGTTAATACATGTGCTCACCACAACTTGCCGACTGTATAGTGGTACCTATAGATAATCAACGTACATATGAAATAATCAATGACTGTCCATTTCGTTTGCGGAAATACTTCACTTAATAAATATCCCATATTTAATTATCTTTTTACGAAACGTGTATTTTCTCAAGCACTATTCAATACATTTACTTTTAATTTTAGTTTTACATTTACTATTATTTTGATAATACTGTGAACGTTAATCCGTACCATTATACACCGCTGATAGAGATCCCATATAATGAACACTGAAACATTGATCTATTCATCATACGAACATTATATATATAGTGATGATGATGATGATAGTGATAGTATTGATAGTTATGATGATGATGACCTTAACCTTGATGCTAACGACCTATAGCTACGGACACCGCCATCTGTAACATGCAGACTGGTAGAAGATCTCGACTTCCCGCTCCTAAATGTGAAGCGGGGGGTGTCTCGCTCTGGAAACTTCTCTGTCGAAACATCGGTAAAGATCTGTCTAAGATCTCGATGCCAGTCACCCTAAACGAACCCTTGAATACACTCCAGGTTTGCCCCCACCCTATCTCTACCCTCTCTTCATTCCTCCACATTTATTCCACTACTTCACTACTTCACTCGGAATATCAAATTCACAATTTTTAGCCTGATTGAATAATAGATTTCACAAAGTATTTACAATTATTATTTTATTTATTTTAATTAATGGAACAATTGAATTATTATTTATCGACATTAAATAAAAAATATATTATAATATGACAGTTCAATATGAATTTATAAGATACATATAATGTTAATATATTGATTATTTTGTACATTTGTATTTTGTAATAACAATATATTTTGTTATTATTTTATATGAATTCATATAGATGTTATAAAGAACACAAATGATTTCTGCGGTTAAAACCTGCTTATGAAGTAATATATTTCATAATATATCTGTTAAAAATATAAATTATCTCCAATATTTGTCTGAATTCTTTGTTTAAATGTAAATTGCACTCGTCTGTACGTCCACACTGTAACTACGATACTATATAACATTCCCGCTGCCCCTATTGCCATTAGAGACTTTGCGAGGAACTCGAATACAGTGAACTACTGGACAAGGCGAGTGAAACTGAAGATGCCTACCAAAGAATGGTCAGTAGTATGTCCAGTGTAGGTGGCAGTACTAGGGCTAGCAGTGATCTCGTGCGGATACTGGTGATCTCGTGTGTAATATTCATTTAAATAATTGCTTATAAATTGTAGAATTTACACTGCGCACGATATCATCAAACCAAATTAAAACAACCCGCACGATATCTCTAGCCCAACCCAGTACTGTTAGTGTAACTATATGTGGTTTGATTGACAGGTGTTGATTGCCGCATTCAGCGTCAGTGCCTACGGAGCAACTCAAACCCGCGCCGGTCAGAAACCTTTTAATCCGCTGCTAGCCGAAACTTACGAATGTATCCGCGAAGATAAGGGCTGGAGGTTCATCAGCGAGCAGGTAACACTGTTTTAACACTGTTTTAACACTTTAAATACTGTATAAATACTACTCACTATTTTAACACTGTTATACTATTATATTAGCATTATTGATACATTTCTAACACTATTTGAACACTATCGTAACCCCGTTCTAACACCCTAACAGGTGAGTCATCATCCCCCAATATCTTCGTGTCATTGTGAATCTAAGAACTTTGTATTCTGGCAAGGTATGTATTATTTAAGTATATGTAACATTAATATATGTATATACCACTATAGTTATATACCTATAGGTATACAACAAATTAAAAATTGTATATAAAAATTGTAAATATCAATATACAATTTTGATAAAATATAATCAAAACTACAATTAATTTCAATATTATAATAATTTGATAATGTTTTTTTTTATTATCACATTATGTTTGGCACACTGCATGTCATCAGACCTATGTACATGTGAATAGATATATAGATATGATACATATGTCAATTCAATACATATTTGAATTGTGCCATTTTTTATATTATATTTATAATATATATACTGAAATATCATCATATTTATAATATATAGTACAATATATAGATAGAAATAAAAATAGATAATAGGGCTTATTTTATTATGCTCATTCTATAGAAATTATATGCTTACAATTATTACTAATAATGTTTATAAAAATCTCTTCATTTTATTATATATATATATATATATGTTTTTGATATATATCAACAATATGTAGTATTAAAACTAATATTTTGTTGGTGATGCTTAGTTTGCTCGCATTTATTATTTGAAGTTTACGTTTAAATAACTTAACTTCATTTGCGACATATTTGAAGACGATTTTTTACACAAACCTTGTGCTATTGTAGATATGAGAGTCCGAAGTAAATTCTGGGGAAAATCAATGGAATTTCAACCAATAGGAATGGTGCACATAGAACTGCCAAAGTTTGTATACACCTGCACTGCACTATTACAGCCTTACCCGTTACCCCATAGACTTATAGTAGTTAATTAGAGTGCATTTAAATATGAATATATATATATGAAGCCTATGTATAATAATAAATAGTAGCATATATATATATATATATGTATATATAACTATTATATATTATATAGAGAACTATTATACTATTGAAATTTAAACGAAATATTTATAAATATATAGTATATTTAGATTCTGAAAACATAAAATGTTATAAATCAAACTGGTAGAGTTTAATTTCATATAATGAAAGCTTTAAGTAGGTCTTAAGTAGGCTTTAAGTAGGTCTTAAGTAGGCTTTAAGTAGGTCTTAAGTAGGCTTTAAGTAGGTCTTAAGTAGTTCTTTATTAAATATTATAAGTAATTCTATAAAATATAGTTTATATTTATGTATATAAAATGAATTCTATTTTGAAAGATCACGTATCTTCATTGATATTTAAATCATACAGCATACAATATCAATTATTGTAAATAGGTATATATATATATATATATATATATACAATTTATGTTTTTACAATAATTTAACTATTGATAAATGAAATACAGTTATTTGATGAATTTTTAAATTACGTACAATGATATCGCCTATCAAATGTAAACTATATTTCGAAATGATATTCAAAATCACACATAAATTATATGTCACATATGTCAAAAATGTCATACTAAGTGCGCTGCTATGATATAATATAGCTGTCTCTCTTCCTCCCTTTAAGGGGATATCATAGCATTGGATACATTAATTGAAATCAGAAAAAAAGTTAAATTTTTTTTTAATATGTACTGTATATGTATACATATCAATATATTGATTGATACTATGTTATTTAGTAACTGTGAAAGATGTATCTATGAAATAAGATTATAAATAGCATAAAAAGCATCTTTTATAGCATGCCATTTAAAATATATTATTTATTTTGAAATCTACATTCATAACTAATATAAATATAACATAAAACAAATTTTAAATTCAATAAATAGTTGTTTAGATAATTATTTCTCAATAAACGAAGGCAATGCGTCCTATCTCTATACATGTAAATACAACAAAATGTCCGTCCCATTGCGATATCCCCTTAACCATGTCTATCGTCGTGTATGTGAATATGATGTCGTGATATGTATGTGTCATGATACATGCGTGGGGTATATCTTCACCTTCACCGTGACCTTCACCATGACCTTCACCGTCACTCATCGTATAAAGTAACGAACACAACATTTTAGAGTTTGATAACCCGATAGCCTCCTCCCACCACCACACCCCCGCAGTGTCAGCTGAGGTTTGTCTCCGGTAATTAGTATTGCAACAGCCTCGTTGGTTTCGTTACGTTTCATTACAATACTACTACGCATATGTTCAGCAGATGCTTTGCAGACGCTTTATTCGCCGCTTACTTTGTCACACACACCTACGTTCCCTTACTTACCCTCGCCCCCCTCGCACACACACCCCTCTCTCTCTAGGTACAACGAACACTACACGTTTAACAAAGTAACTACTTGCGTTCACAACATCTACGGAGATCTGAGGTGGGTCGACCACTACGGGGAGGTTGTCATCACTAATAAGACTACCGGTATCACTTGTCATCTCACTTATGCTAAGGTTAGCATCTTATCACTATCATCACCACCACTACCACTACCTTCATCACTACCATCACTATCTTCATCACTACCATCACTATCTTCTCACCATTAATATCTTCATCACCATCAATATCTTCATCATCATTAATATCTTCATCACCATCACTATCTTCATCACCATTAATATCTTCATCACCATCACTATCATCATCACCATTAATATCTTCGCTGTCATCATCATTATCATCGCTACCATCAATATCATCACCAACACCAACTTTATCATCAGCTTATTTGTCATCATCACCACCGCCATCACCAGCACTATTAGTGTCACCATAGTATATATCTAGTGTTAGACTAAGCTGTATGTTTGACCCCTCTTGACCCCTCTTGACCCCGTTCACTACAGTCGTCCGATAGGGACCATCAGATCTACGGTACCGTACTAACCCCACAAGGGGAGACCCAGAACACATTGTTTGGAAAGTGGTCCGAAGGTTAATATAGTGATGTATGTGTATATGTGTATGTGTATGTGTGTATGTGTGTATGTATGTGTGCATGTATGCGTCATTGATGTAAAGAAAGTGGATAAACAATTTAATGTAATTTCAAATTGTTATTATTTATTTATATGTATATTAATAATAACGATTAAATGTACTATATGTATTAAAAATATATATATAATATAATATATCTTTATAGTTTTTATTTTTAAATGTATTTGAATTGAAGATATCATAATATTTTAATAACATATATAATCTAAATCAATAGATATAAGAAGAATTTACTTCTAAATATTTTGACAAAAATCCTACTTTTTCAATATTTTAACTATATAATATGACTAATATCCAATCAAAATCCTGATGCCATTTTGTTAATTTATCGAGAAAAGTTCCATTCATGTATCTATCTTTTACATTCATTGCGTGCTTAAATTGTACAGTTGCACTTCATTTACATTCATAATGTGCATGTAGAAACAGCAATATTAAATTCATTTAAATTTAGAATAATTAAAATTAATTGGCTATTATTGTAATTTTAATTAATTATAGTTCTATTATGGAACAGAAATATAGTTTTATCTTATTCTATATATATGATTGTAATTAGAAAATATAAATTATCATAATCTAATTACGTAGTCGATAATATGAATTACAATGTTCTTTTCTGTAAATAATACTTTAAATAAAGTGCTATGAATATTTTCTTTATAATCTCCAATGGTACAAGAAATCTAATATTATGATTAACAAAATGTTACCTACAACTTCGTCTACCATTAGAGATAATCTAATGTCGTCTAGAATTATCAGCTACTACCTCCGCTACCACCCCTACCCCTACCCCTACCACTACCACTACCACTACCCCTACCCCATTAGGTCTATACTGCGGTAAAGCCCCTTCCGCTAAGTGCATATGGAGGCCAGGTTCCATGCCGGCTGAGTCGCCTATCTACTACGGCTTCTCACGGTTTGCTATCGAGCTCAACGAGATTGACCCCGATCAAGTTGCCAGATACGCCCCCACAGACTCCAGATTCCGTCCCGATCAAAGGTTTCGTAGCTCGTGTGTTTCGTTACGTAGTCGAACATTGTTCATATTTATAATATATTTCTACCATTGTCTGATACAATTATAGAGCTCCCATCTCTTAGATAATGGATATAAATTGTTTTTCATAAATTTACCACCTTTTCAATGCACTCATCACCCATATCGTGTTCTCATAATGAGCCTAGATTTTAGAGTGAATTGTAATACAAATTCTTTCATAATTTATGTGTACTTAAAGTTCTAAGTTATAGTATTTATATCAGTTTTATTATATTCAATTCTTAATCATAAATAAGTATTAACTAGTATACCTTTATATTTTTAACAATTCATATATGTATATCACCTTTTAAAATAAAATCTATGATATTTTGAATATACATAATCAAATAATAACATTTTCATTAATGTGTTATATTTGTAGTTATATATTTTATCAATTATGAAAACATATTTAGTTAATTAAATAAAAAATTTGCTCTAGAATATATTTATATAGAAATGTATATATATATATAGCATCATTTAATTTATGTATCAGTATATCAACATTAATTTTACAATAAGAATAAGGGTGGCAGACCTCAACATTTTTAAAAACAAAAGAGGCTAAAAGGTAGTTTATAAAATAGAACAAGATTTCTATTAAATATATTATAATACATTTTTAGGCTAAAGCTGAACAATTTAAGCCTTCATATTTGACTGATGAACCAGAATGAACCAGAATGAACTGGGAATGTTCCATAATTTCACTCAAATTTAATCCGGTAAATTGGTGGAAAACTCAAAAAATAGATAACGATTTTAAGAATATAATTGATGACAGCTTCATAGGCATCAATTGAGAGGAGGATATTTAATACATTTGGATTAATAATGTCTAAAATACGTGAGCTTATAGGTCTTAATAAAGTTCAAAAAGTTGTTTTTATTTACATAACATTAAGAGATCTATGTTATGGCTATGTATTAGTTTTTATTTAGTTTATTATTTTACTATCAAATTATTTATAAATATACAATATAATCTTACATTAATTTAGTTGAAGAAGATAGGTTTTTATCGTTTTTGCCATTTATTCCTGGTAAAAACAGGTTTTTTGCTAAAATAAAGGATATTAAGATTATAGTATGATTTTAAAAATTATAAATTGAATAAACCGAATAAACCATGGTTTTTATAATTGAAACAACCGTATTACCTATGACAAAATCAAGTGTAAAAACTGATTCCACCCTGAATTTATTTCATTAATATATATTATATAATGTTAACATTAGTACTAGTAGTATCTACATATAAATAAGCCATTATTATTATAAAACTTTTATTTTGTTATTTTTCAATATTAACTTATTTATATGTTCCTAGTATATTGATATTATATATCCATATTATGAATATTTTTTGAGTTACATATATGTTATAAATAAATATTAATTTGTATGCATTACACTTTTTCTAGTAAACTTTAAGGGGGTACATCGGCTATCAATCGTTTGCATACATTTACATGTAAATAGATGGGTCATATTTCCCCCATTTTATAAACTTTAAATACTAAACATATAGATATAAATACCTAGATATAATTGTTAATCAAATTTAATTGTATATGTAATTCATATTTGAATTTGGACATTTATTTTATTCTATATTATTAACAAATTAATGTTATCAATTGTAAATCTATATGACTAGATACACTATAGAAATATGTCATCATGTATTTGAAATATATATATATGTATCTTCTTTCTAAATCAAAAAAAAAATTATTAGAATATATAATAAACAACACTCGTAATATAATTTGTAATATTAGTAAGTGTGAGAAAATATTTATTTTGAGATAAATGCATTACAAGTTATTTAAATAATATATATTTTTAATATTTTACCATTAGAATAATTTTTATTTTTTACTAAACTCTTCATAAAACATAGCATTTATGGTTTTTATTAATTTCAAATTTCATACAATATATATTATATATAATAATTCCATATGTATTCATAATAAAAAGTGAAATACTACTATTTATATACTGACAATTACTCCTTACTCCTTAAGAAAATATGTAAACTACTATAGTAGTAATTGTATACTATAACATCACTATACTCTATATATTAATGTTTTATTTAATTTATTTTTGTATTAAATATTACTCTATACTACATATTATACAGGTAATTGATATAATAGTAAATTAGAACCATTTTTTTGAAATATACATCCATACTCGCTAAATATAATAGATCAATAGATCCATTGTAACAACAATATATTGTCAATTCTGTTGAAATTATTAAAAACTATAGCATATATTTCAACTATTCAGCATTCAAATTTGTTTCATGTAAATAGATACAAGTGAATATATATTTGCTTAGCATAATTATTGATGATCCACAACTGTACAAAGATATATTTATAATCTGCTAAATATACTTGTATACTAAATATATTATAATGTATTCTAAATATAAAATTATATTATGTTGACTATTTGGCAGTGGTTTATGTTCTTATATCCATATGTTACTTGAATATTAGATTTATTTTATATCACTGATACTTGCTTACAGATTATTAGAGAATGGCGACATACAAGGAGCGGAGACTGCAAAACTTGAATTGGAACGAAGTCAAAGAGCTCGACGAAAGATACGAGAAGATAAGGGCGACGCCCACAAACCTGTGTGGTTCTCTGACCCGAACAGGGACGATATCAACAAAAGCTCTTACCTCGGTACCTATTGGCAGAGACGTAAAGATGCGTCAGGCTTTACAAAAATTACTTTACCAACGTTATGGTAGCGACTGGCCAATCACATATCACCACCGCACATTGAGGTGTCGATACTATATCACTCTCCCACCAATCAAGCGTAAACTACTGCAATTTATTTACAGCTTTACTGTGTCATATTATTTATATTAGTATCCATAGAATTGTATATAATAGATTATATTTATTATTCATTTAATCTTCAATTTATTTATATATACATGCATATATATTATGTATGTATATGTGTGTGTATATATATATATATTATATAATGAATGCTTTTACTAATACAAGGATTATTGGTGTTTATTTATTATTATTAAGCAATATTAAAAAAGTGATATATAAAAAAGAGATCAAGCATGAGATAAGCTTGATATCAAGCATGAGATCATACTTGTGATGATAATAGTAGTGAACACACTTAGTCTTGAGGCGGCATGTTCTCAGCATTCTGAATCTTATTGATTCTGACTTGTTTGCAGTGATTGGCCTATATGAGAAATGAGTATCAGTTACAATGTATATTATAACGGGCAATCGTCTTAATTACCTGTTCCTTGAGTTTCTGAGTCTTCTTAGCTATAAATTCTTCTCTATTGTTCTGTGCAGTTATCATCCTTTGAATGAGCTTAATCTCCATGCTCTTCATTGACTGGCGCTTCAAATCCACAACTTCAATGATATGCTTGTTCTACGATGAATTATTACAGTTTAATAATTTAATAATTTAAATATGAATATTAAATGAATATTATTTTAAAAACAAATTTAATTGAAGATATCAAAATATGAATTGAAATATTACAAATAGTTATTTTTTAAATTTAAAATTGATGATCTATAACTAAATTGATAAAATATATATATATATAAAATGTTGTAATATAACAAATAATACAACATATGAAATGTTCATAGCTATATAGTTATGTAAATTAGAATTTAAAATCAATATCAAGAACAGACTACTGTATAAATAATAAATACACATCCAAACATGTACAATGCTAATATTTACATTAAATCATTAAACCTAAATATATAGAGCAACAAGTAAGCCTATTCCAGTACTAATATGCTTATATTTATGACTAATTCACATAAACAAGCATCTAAATCAATATGCCACTATTATTAGGCAGTGTAATTAAGTTTATATCTATTGAAACCATTAATGAGTTCAAAAAGCACTAACTTAGAAGTAGGGTCATCAGTCAACAGCAATAACACATGTGTGTACTCATTCAAAGAACACATAATAATATACTCAATAGATTATCAACTAAACGAACCTAATACTGTGAATTTATCATAACCAACATTAAATAATGTATTATCTAATATATTAATAGAAATTAAAATATTTACAAATATATTATTAAAAACAAACCTAATTTGTTAATTAAATAAAATAGAAATACAATACATTGTAGTATGTAACTAAATGAAAGAGAATGTATACGTACATGTTGTCCGAGTTTGTCTACCTTCTCTTCCCTCTGGTAGCCACGGTTATTGCCAGCAGTGTTCTGTTTGTCAGAGATCTGTTCGATGAGAGCTTGCTGCTCCTGTACCTTCTTGTCACTAACATACTTACAGTGATCCAACTGTTTATATGTGTGAGTTTGTAATGAGTGAATGAAATAAAAGTAGTTTCAGATCTTGAAGAATGGTAAATCCATATGAAGTAAACTAGTATGAATCGAGTATATATGCAAACAAATAATAAAAATTAACATTTTAAATCAATACTATGTACAATGTATTTGAATACATGATTATCTATATTACGGAGATATTATATAATTTAGATTGAGACTAACATGGTTTTTAATTTTCTCCTTCTTAGCTGAATTGTGGAGACTTTTGTTCATTTCATTCTGAATAAACTTCTCAGAGAGACTGTTATAAACATTTTATAAATAAATAGTTAGACGTAAAAATATTTGCTTTTGTAAAACCCTCTTTTGGCACATTCTGAATAACTATTGTTAAGTTCCTTAGCCTTGATCTTTGCTTGACCTTGTCTCTCAATGCACAAGTTTACACTGGACAGTTTGGTGAGTTCCATAGACTATAAAAATCATTAATTTATAAATTCATTGATAATTATATGATGTATTCACTTACATATCAAAATAGATATTGTATGGAAAGCAACAAATGTATTATAAATTGTATCATTGATTTTTATTATATGGCAGATGTGGTGAGTCATGAGATGTGCCTGTACTTATAACACGTAAAAACATGAAATTGCCATATCATCCATAGGATAATTTATCATCACTGACAATAGTCGATAATAATAGATTATATCGTTGCATTCCTTACATGCCAATCATTATCAAAAATCATTAGATATTCATCGAATTGTATTTTTAAAAAATATTTAGTGTGTCATGAAATTAAAACAAATGTTTCATTTTATATTTGACTTCTTAAATATGATACACGACGCTAAATATATAAATACTAATTAAATATCCACATCTTAATATGGGTTATACGAATACTTTCATATTATTTAAAATTTCAGATATCAAAATGAAATGGCCGTTTATGACTACGGTATAACATCGGCAAACCTTGCGCCTTTCTTCAATCTCCAACATCTTATCTTTGATTTGTTGTTCGTTGAGACGCTCCCCGTGATCACGCATGATTGGTAGAGGAGCTGTAGCCTCCTTGAACAGGACATCAAACACTACTCCCGAGTTAAGTGGTACTTCTATGAGGAAACGTTGCAATATTAGTCTCAAACGTAGACGATGATCTCTTCGATAGAAACAATAGCCATCTCGCGATACCGATATAATTACATAATAGACGGTGGAAGGATTCGTTTAAAATTAATAATTTGTTTTTATTTTAGTATACATAGAAATAAATAATTAATAAAATTACATCCAATTAATTAATACACACCAGTTGAAAAAATGTTGAACTTAATATCAATTTATTAATACTACAAATTTCTATTTATAATTTTAATAAAAAAATAACCAATCCAAAAAACCATGTTTTAAAAACACAAAGGATGAAATGAAAAATCTGTTCCAGCAATGATCATTTACAATAAATTTATATACAGTATTTATGAGTAAGATATTAAAGATTGACAATTTATTTCTCAAATATAATTAACATATAAAAATAATCTCATAAAAAAATTGAGTATTTATTAAAATTTTAAAAACTGATTTAGATTATCTTAAAAAAATGTTAATCAATAAGCTATATTGAAGAGAAAATAATACTCGTGTATTCTATATAAAAAAAATTAGTAATAATATTGAATTTGAATTATTAAAAAAAAAATTATTACATATAATATAATTATTAATATATATAAAACTATTTATACCTTACATTCATAGAAACTGGAACAGATTGATAATTACACTTAATGAATAAAGTTCACTTCCAGTGTACATAAATAATATAGTAATAAAAACAATATAAAACAATAAAAACACAATCAATCCAAAGCACAATACATTAATACATAATTTATTTTGTGCTATTTAATTTTATTTTCATATAATATAATTATTTTGTCACATGAATATATTGTCAAATGTTGTATTTACATACTGATATAAAATAATATATATATATAGTTAGAAAAACTTAAATTCTTTAACTTCTTATAGATGCTATATACATTATTATATTTTACATTATATAATATATATATATATATATATTACTATTATTATCTTACACTTATGCTATTATATTTTATTTAAATATTGATTAAAAATGTTAAATTTGAAACAAAAACTGTAAATAAATTGATAAATATTAACAATAATATTTTAATAATTAAAATCTAGATAACTCATTTATATCGATAACAGTAATGTAATAAAAATAAATATATATTAAATGTAATAGGTAAAATAATAATACTCTGTATTTATTTATTTATTATTGTACTGTGTATTTTCTATAAATCCATAACACAATAATATCAAACAACGGTTAGTTTACGAATGACGTGAATGCTATGTATCAAGCATGCTTTTATACCTGAATATGGCTGCGGCAGAGGATGAGGTCAAGGAGGCATGCTGAAATAGGCATAGAGAACGCTTGTATAAACACTATATAGATGTGATGTGAACATATGGTAGCAATGATTCGTGTGAAATTGGTGAAAAAAAAGTTTTAATGTTAATTTTTCAGAGACGTTTATATCTCGTATGAAACGCCGCAACGATGTTTACATCTGGATAGGTGAAGCTGGATACGAGATCAAACGATGAGTATAATATGGATACGACGCGATAATAGCTCGAATACTGGGCGTGGCGGCATTGCTTAAATCCGTGAGGCGTGTTGGGCATAGGCAGCAGCAGCAGTGATGATGATGACGACGGTTGATATGCAAACGTCCAAGTCAACCTGAATAGGTAATTACTGGTTCGTAGAGTACGTTGGCAACTCTTCGCTTGGTCGGCGCCATCTCGATCAACGAAGTAGGAACGGCGTTATAACCGGAACAGAAGTAAAAACCGAGCCATTTGCAGACTGAACGGTGATATTTAACGGTCGCGATAGTGATCGAAATTATTAGTAGTTAATGTTATATAATATGATTGTTAGTAGAAGTTTATGATATATTACATTATATAATATATTTGAAAATATTATAAAGGATAGTAATGTAGTATTCGAGATTATAGTGCACAGAATTAAAGATAGTTATCATATTCAAATATAGAGTAATTATTTTCAATTAATTATTAAAAATAATATAATATAATTGCATAAATGATTCATTCGTTTAATATAAATGGTTTATAATTCTATGATACAAATTCTATGATAATTCTATAATAATTATTTAATAAAACTATTTAATTAAGTATTTATTTTTATATTTTATTAAACCTAACGAAATAATAAAACTAACCAGAAGTCATTCTGAATCGATATCTAAAATAAGGAATGAATATTAATGTAATATTTTAGGAATTGAAAATATATTTAACATTTATTTTAATATTTGTTATGCATTTTAATAGATTTTACTGGCACAGGTAACTTGAGGATATTTTATACTCATAAATTCATTTAAAATGTTGTATAAATAATATATTACAATTTTTACATTTATATTGTAACTGTATTTATGATTAATATGAAAATGTCACTGAATTACTAATGGATCTAGTATATTAAATTTGTCATATTAAAAAATGTGTAAAGTTATGTAATGTACACATTTTAAACATGATACAAATGCATATATTCATACTCTATATTAAACTAATCATTTATTATATATTCAAATATTATTTTAATATCACTAGCATTCTCTATAGTTAGACAGCTTAAATACCAATATATTATATATATAAATCGATAACATGAATTATGTAAGTAAGGTGAATACGAATTAACGGATATTTTATTTCAGAAACAACGATCATTTTTATCATGAGAAATATTTATAAAAGTTACTACTATGATAGTATAAGTTAACTTAAAATTATCAATATCAGATTATATTATTGTATTTATAATATACATATATATTAATAACTATTGAAATTAATATTAATATTGATGAATATATACAATATACAAGTTGAAATAAAATTGACGTTAGTATGTTGAAACCGTATATAATTATAGCCCATATAAAAAATGCCGATTATTTATACTGACCAAAATATGTTTTATATAATTTATGAATTTAAATCACAACTGGAATTTTAAAAAGAATCCTATTTAATAAATAATGTATGTAATATGGTTATAATATTATAATAGTAATATCATAATATGTTATTCAAAGTATTATTAATATATTTAATCGATTTAAATTTTTTTTTTGGATGCCGCCATTGTTTAAATTTCTAGGATTAATTATTGATTTATTACTTAAATTAAAATATACATTATTCCTAAATTTAACAGAATTACATTAATTAATATTTATTTATTTAAAAATGATATTAGATAAATTATAGAATATAAATTAAATGCAAGTTAAATATTTAAACAAATATATAAATCGATAAAAGGGGTTATAAATAATATACATAAAGGAATATTTCCATGAAATTTATATAGTGTAAATTATACAGGAATAAGTAAAGTTAATTCAATTTATATTTATATATTAATATTAATAAATATGTGAATAAGTATTATTATAAATAAAATTGTGATTATTGATAGATATATACTAACATAATCTAGCAAATATGAATTTACAATGAAAAAATGGATTCCAATTTTAGGCGGTGAATAAAATGAATTAAAAATAATCCCCAAATAGCCCGATAGATGGCAATATTGTTTATAAACAATTTGTAAATAAATATATTTGAATATTTAAAATAATTACAAACCTATATGTTTAAATATATACATAAGTAAGTATGTAAAATATGATATTTTATTAATTTGTTTAATAAGCTAGTATTATATTAAATATAACATATATTATCACATTTAATAAATGTTGTATACACTGTATCCAATGTATTTTATATTGTATAGTAAACCGGAAACATAAGTTAAATTACACAAACAAAACATAACGAAAGTTAACGTAATTATTATGATAATATCACAATATATGAAAATAATAATAATAAGTAATAATAGCGAAACAGTTAATTAAAGTTTTGGTAATATTTTAGCTTATTCATATTCAATATATCATATATTATCTGGAATATAGAACATGTAATAATCATATACCGTGACTCACGGTCTGTGAATAATAGTATTATTATTATAATGGTAATAATTATTATAATAAATAATTATTATATATAGTACAATATTATACTAATATTGTCCTGGATATAAGTATTATTATATTTTTTTGATAATATTGATCATTTTCAAATATTATTTTAGTAATAATTATTTTTCTCAACATTTAAAAAGTTATATACATTAGGAATCATGAGGAATCTTATCCCATAATAATAACAAGCATAATTTGCTAATTGTCTAATTGCGCACCCTTCGATGCACGATACTACAATACATTCCGTGTAACCTGGTAGCCGCCGCTGATTATATAATGATAGGCTTAAATCTAACATACCTATTACAGTAATAAACACACCCTAGCATACAATATATAATATATATATATTATATATATATACTAAATGTATGTGTGTCACTCATTATTCTGTCCGCCTGAAGTTGTCAATCGCCCCGAGGAGTAATTCGTCGTCGATTCCTAATTAGTAACACGAATGCAGTTGTTCGATATATTCCGAATTACCATTACCATTCGCTACGATACGACGATCGTAGATAACCGCGCAACTATCGGGTCGGTTTCGTAGCGCGACTGCGGCGTGTTATAGTAAAGCGCCGCCGTTCTTGATACATCGCATTCCTCGTCACATTCTATTGACAAGTCGGATGCCTTCAGCCCTCAGCTATCGGATTCGCGGTGATCAGTTATCGCTAAGTTATCGTTGATAACCGGTGATCACGTGCGCGGTGTAAATTCTACTCTTTATAATTAATTATTCGCATTAATATGTATTATCATCGCGCATGAAATTACTTCGAACGAGATCACCGGTATTCAAATTAAGTAAACATCCTGGACAATGTGTATAGATCGTATAGAATGTATATTCCCCCTAAGAATCACCTCGCATCGGCTGTCCATTAAATGGCGTATACTTCATAAGAGCTGCGATACCGTACTTTTAGCTACTCGCTACGACGTACCCGACTATCTCGCTTACCTATTTCAACCCAACACAACTATATACTAACAAACGAATACAACTTAAAAACTCCGCTCCGTTCTATACCATTTAATCGCGCGCCCGACATAAATATTTCTCTATCCATTCTCCGAGTATGCGGAATTACCCCCTCTGCGTATCCATACCATCGAGTTAACTCTTATCTTTCCGTATTCGAGTCAAACCTAAAACATTCCTGTTCGCAGCGATATAATAGCTGTACATCATATTCGAAGCGCTCACCCGACAACCTTCATCCGAATGTGATGCAAGTGACTAACCTGTATGTCGGTGTAAACGGGTAGATAAGTGGTTAATTAAGTGACTGGTTAACGGGTAGATAAGTCATTGGTGAATGTGTGCAATATAATACGTGGTATTAAAAAGTATGTGAATACACACTATTTAATGTATGTATACATCACGGTATGATAATGTAAATATTAATATTATTTTATTTTTCTATAAATAGAAAAATAAAATAATTCTAATATTTATATTATCGTACATTATAAATATTTACACTACATTATCATACATTATAAATGTAAATTTACATTTTTTTCGTTACTTATTTTTTGAGTTTATTTAAGGCCAGGCCCAGTTACATTCACAGCTTTATATGTACACGATAAATAATGGGTATACTAGAATATCGATACCTTTTGAAATTGTGAAAGAAATAATTTCTAATTATTTTATTAGTAGTAGACATTACATTTTGATTATCTTATACTTGATATATGAGAATCATAGGGACCAAATAGTTATTGACATAAAATACAAATATATACTAATATATAGATATATATATAAATATATATTTGTTTGCCTATTTTAAAAATATAATTTTATCTAGACAGTATCTACAAAGTCTGTATCGAATATGGTCCCCGTTTGTTTAGATTCTGATTTAAGAAGTCAAATTTAAAATACGCGTTTCTATATTTGATACATTAGTGAACATGATAAAAAGAATGAAAATGTAGTCTACAACATATATGTAGCAGACTAGCGTCTTATATATGGTTATATAGTTGTTTTTCAGTTTATATTATATATTTTTAATTAGTTATTTTATTTAGTTGTGTATTATGTAATAATTATAAATGTTAATTTCATCTAGTGATTTTTGTGTTTTTAGTTAATGTTATTTAGTTTATTATATATTTTTAATTGGTTATATTTTTGTTTTCGTTTATGTAATAATTAAAAGTAGAAATGTTGATTTTATATATATTGATTTTTGTGTTTTTTATTTAGTGTTTTTATATAGTGTTACATAACCGTCATGGAAATAATATAATCTGAATTATATTAGATTTAACAATATTATTTCATTTTTGATTAGACCTTGGCACGTGGAGGTTTGTAAAATATTTAACATATTATTCCATATTGTAATGCTGTATATTCTTAAACAGTTTAGTATATGGTTTTTTTGTCTTGATGATTTATAAATAAAGAGTAAATACAACGTTCCTCTATCATTTTGAGTGGTGTTTTATTTGTTTCATTTAAATCGACCCTCATTATTACATATATATATATAAATAAATTAGTTGTTATTATAATTTTAATATGAATTATATAGCAATACATATAAGATATTTTAAAGTTGACCTCAATAATCATAATCAAAATAAATGGCGGCCAAATTACATATTCTTCATCTACAATTGTATTACATTATCAAATATCATAATATTATATTAGCTATATATTGGGTATATATTCTGAAAAATGTTAAAAAGATTCGTCAAAGGGAACAAAAGCTATGCTGTTTTAGAAATAGCAAACATTGGAAAAAATGTTCTATAAGCTTCTAAAGTATTATTTTTATGTTATGTGTACTAAATTATAAAAAATTGGTACAGTAAAAAGTGGATAACTTTTGCGATTCAGTATTTAATATCTATATTCATTGTACTCTCTAGATAACTTTTATAGCTATTATTATCACGTGACGTAATACTATTAACCCGATACAAATATTGAAATTTATTAAATATTTCAAATATTTCACATACATTTTGTTACAAGCGTATATTAATAATATTTGAGATGCTTTGAGGTACTTTTAGTTACTTTTGAATGACACGTTAAACTTCATAGGTAAATAATTATATTTTCATATTTTATTAAAACAATGTTGTTGATAACAAATAAAAACGAACGTAACGCGGCGACTTATAGTACTAGTCTTATACTAATTAAAACATCTGCGCGTATTCGAATTACTCGTAAATAGTTACATTCATTTAATCATATCGCCTATCTATTATCTATACTGTAACGATATACACTACATATACACCAGCATTACCTATACCTATACCTGCATGAATAATATGATATTAAATATTAATAATATGATATGCTATACCACCGATACCATAGGACATAGGTAACGCTAACATCATGTCCTACGAGAATAACTTCTATCATGACTTCCAGCTGTTCATCGAATTCTACAAACACTCTCCAAATTGTGGAGGTTAAGCATCGATCCTCACCCTCTGTCCCTGGCCGCCGTGGTTCATTATAATTACTAACTGCAGGCTAATAATAATCAATAATAATACAATTCTATCTACTTTGAAGGGATATAAGAGCCATTTGGTTATAAGTATAAAACTTATTTAAAGCTCTTGGGTAGGATGAAATGACTCTATCAAATAAATAACACTAACATACTAATTAACATAGCGGTTTCTGCTTCACTATAACCCCCATACCCATATACCCCCATTTCCCCCATATCCTCATACCCCCATTACACCCATAACCCCATACCCCATTCCCCCATACCCCCATACCCCACACCCCCACACCCCCATACCCCCATACCCCATACCCCCATACCCCCATTACCCCCATACCCCATACCCCCCCAGAAATATCGATACACCTCAGTGCCGATGAATGGAATGACGACAAAACAAAACTCGCCGAGGAATTGTGCTCCACTAACCATCTCGAGCTAAACATTATCACCGGAGGAAGGTTTGTATGCCTGCCTACTGCTCTACTATCACATACCTCGTACCTCACACCATACCCTACACCACACTTCATACCTCAGACCACACCTCACACTACACCCTACACCACACTTCACACCTCACACTTTACACCACACACCTCACACCATACACCACATATCACTTCACACCACACACTCGACACCTCACACCATAACTCGTACCGTTCGCTTAGCTCCGTGTACCTAGATCTGAACCACACACCGCGGCACTCCGAAGTGCTGGCGTTCAGCGATATCTTTCGTCGGAGAGATGCCCGCCTGAGGTCGCTGAACGACCTTCGCGACGCCTCCGCCGACGACCTGTGGATGAGTCGTAATCGTCTACTGTACGGCGATACGACGACGCGGCGCGTGCTTCGAGAACTGTTGGCTCGATGTCCGCTATCACGAGAGGAGTTCACAGAGGCTCAGCCCATGCTGGTGTTCCCCATAATGCACGCCCTCTCCGGTACGCCCCCTTCCGTCCTCACGTTCCTCCCATATACCTAATATATATATATATATAAGGGTATCCTTAGTATAACATAGCTTCTGGATATACCTCCTATTATTATAGCCAATATTCGGTAAATAAATTCATTCATTCATTCATTCATATATATATATATATATATATGTAATATACATATAAATCATAATCATAATAATTCATTAGAAGAACAGTATTCTCTTTTCAATTATTATCAAATTATAAAAGTGTATCGTTGCACCTAAAGGCTTTAAAATAATAGTGAATTTTTCAATTTTTGTGCCCGTAAAATATATACATAACTCAGTTGGCTAAGGAATTGGACACACGGGTAGTAGGATGCAGCCATGTCCGGACCATTCAAATATGTATTAAAATAATATTTAGAAGTAATCATATATGATAAAATAGCATAACAATTACCGACTCTCATTAAAACCATCACTTAACATGAGAGTAGTTTTGAAGGGGCATTATAGCCGTTCGGTTATGACTTATGATTTATAAGTAAACACTTCATCTATGTTACTGGATGGAATATTAACAATGTTAATCTCATTAGTATCATAGCAATTTTAAACATTGATTATAAATATTATGTTATCGATAAAAAGATTTGTCACGTCGATTACGACATTTAGATAAATTTCTCGCCCAATCGTAACAGATACGTCGATTTCCTAATAAAGTGATTACTCATACCGCCAACTCTTCAACAAACACAATCACTCTCACTGACCATCACCCACACCCCCCACCTTCACTCCCCCTTACCCACCCTCACCCTCACCCCCCTCCCCACCAGATATCAGAGACGAGTTCCCCATTCCTATCTGTGTTCCGTTGCAGAATTTCGCAGTTCCAGCGAAGTCCAGTTCTGAGTTTGATGATTTCACGAGTCAACTGCCTGTCAGAAGTTAGTTGTAGCCTCCCCCCCGGGGGCCATTTTCCCTAACCTCCCCTATCCTTCCCTAACCTCCCCTCCCCTTCCTTAACCTCCCCTTCCCTAACCTCCCCTCCCCTTCCCTAACCTCCACCCTTCCCTAACCTCCACTCCCCTTCCCTAACCTCCCCTATCCTTCCCTAACCTCCCCTAATCTTAGCTATTATTCAATATTTCCTATTCTTCACTATCGATATATCTGATTAATTGTGCTTAATTGGGGATTCACTGTCTTTAAATTTCAATGTAATTAGATTTTAGTAATGGACATTTTTTTTTTGAAAATTAAAAATCTCATAAAATAATTAAAATTCGAATTGCATACTATTAATATATATTATGTTAATTATTCTAAAGAATTTTTAAATAATGAGAATATTAGTTTTGATAATATTAGCATTTTAAAAAAAGTAAAAAATGTGATCAAAATGAATATTTATTTTTTTAATTTTATTATCAACTCTATATCTAATCTATAATATTTCCTATAAATACAATATACGTATAATATTAAATATATTGTGAACATTTGACTAAGTTTAAAAATACTATTCCATAAACCTATCATTTACGTGTGTAATTTAGTATCTATGAAAAATTTGCATCCAAAAACGATATATAAATCACATAAAAACATGTTTTTATGACCCTACTATATTTAAAAAAGTAGAAATATATTTAATTTATATATACATTTTTATATAATATGTGTATGCATTCGTTGCTCTACAGGAAAATCCATTTGATATTTTTTGATAATTTGTATTGCTTTATAGAAAATATATTTATATGGATATCATTACAATAGAATATTATAAAAATAATATTTCAAATAGTTTCATAAGTTGATTTATAAATAATAATTAAAAAAAAATATATATATTATTAGATATATGTATAAATATATATATATATATAACGATATATATATATTATGAATGTTCTATTGTAATACTGTTGTACTATATAATGTGTATTATATACAAAAAAAGTGACTTAATACAGATAATGGTTCTATCATGACAAGTATTCTGAGTATACATATATTTTACTGTACACACACTACGATCGGGCCTTAAGGGGGTATTCCACTACAAGTAGGTAACTCTAAACGATTTTCTAGCAAGTGAACTACAATTGTAGTTGGATACCCCCTTACTTTCCGGCAACTTGCCCGAAATATAATAAGGGACCATACCCATTGCAACTTGACAGAAAATGGTTTTAAAGTTACGATATTTCTGGCAACTTTCCGGAAATACTTGCAGTAGGGTACCCCCTTATAACCAATATACTAATGATGATGATGATATTGAGTTTATTAGCACTAAAATAGGGTCATGTAGACCCCTTTGCTCGTGCGGGAAGAAAATAATAATAAAATAATAGTAATACGATAATAATTTGATAATAAATACATTCAATATACAACGGAAAAACAATAATAAACAATATAAAGGACTATTATATACTACAGTCTGCATTGATATGGTGTAGTTGTATATACTACAGACTGCATTGATATAGTATAGTGTTATATAATAATAAGATAATAATAATACAATAACAATTTAATAATGATATAAATTTAATATAACACGGATACAAATAATAAGTTGGATGATTTAATGATTATGGGTAGAGAGAAAAGAAGAAGTAAGATTTATAAATCTTTTGTGGGATCTAATAGAACGAATGATAGGAGGGAGGGAATTCCATAGGGTTGGACCGGAATTTTTAAAAGCTCTAGAATTTAGGGAAGTTTTACTAGAGTTCTGGGAGATAAGTAGAGGAGCATTTTGGTAACGAAGAGAAGATAATATAGTACGTTTTTTAATTAGATCAGAGATATAGCTAGGGGTAAAAGAATATATTGATTTATGGATTATAGATAGTATACGTAATTTACACCTGAGGGAGAAGGGTAGCCACATACGAGATGATTGATGAGATGTTGTAGTAGAGTGATCCAGTCGAGTTAAACAGTAAGTAGTACGTATTGAGGAACGGATAATCCGATTAAGTGGAGCAGTAGCTTTAGCAGGAAGTAAATTCAGTAGGGAAGAACAGTAGTCAATACGTGAAAGTACAAGAGCATTAATTAGAGTTTTAGTAAGGTTTCTGGAAAGTGATGTCCGTATTTTTTTAATTCTGAAGAGATGAAAGTTGGATGATTTTGTAATGGATGATATGTGATTCTTAAATGATAATTTGTCATCAAATACTAATCCTAGGTTTTTGGAGGAATGAGAAGGAGAAATAATCATGTTATTTAGAGTAAAGTTTGGAAAGGAAGTTTCAGAAGTAGATATGTTAAGTACAGTAGTCTTAGAGGAATTAATTAGTAGTTTATTGGAGAGGAGCCATAATCTTATGGAGTTAGCACACTCGATTAATTCAGAGTTAATGGTATTATGAGAATTTATAGGGAAAAAGGTAAACAGTTGGATATCATCAGCAAAAATATGGTAGTGGATATTTGGAAATTTCTTAATTAGATCAGCAATAGGGCGGATATAAATAGAAAAGAGGGATGGACCTAGAACAGATCCTTGGGGAATACCGTGGTTAAGAGGAGAAAGAGGCGAGTAAGATTTGTCAATCATAATAGAGATATTCCTGTTAGTGAGATATGAAGTAAACCATTTTAATGCTAAGCCAGATATACCCATTAAAGTAAGTCGCGAGATTAATATGTTATGGTCCAGGGTATCAAAAGCAGATGATAGATCAAGTAGGATTAGCTGGCAACACGTGTTGCTATTTAAGGTAGATAATATAGTGTCAGTAATACGTAGGAGAGCTGTTTCGGTTGAATGACCCTTACGAAAAGCGCTTTGAAACGGGTCGAAAAGATTATTTTTATTTACATGGGCTATGAGTTGTTTGGAAACAATTCTTTCTAATATTTTACTTAATAAGGGTAGGTGGGAGATCGGGCGATAATTGCTAAATGAGTTTGGGTCTAAGTTTTGTTTTTTTAGAATAGGAATATTATGGCAGTCTTGAGACAGGGTGAAACTTGGCCAGAGTTTAGTGAGTTCGCAATAATATCCAAGAAAATAGGAGAAAATAAGGGTGAAAGTTTGTGATATAATGATAAAGGTATGGGATCAGTGGGGGAGGTACAGTGAGATTTCATGAGTAGGTCATTTACTTCATACAGTGAAGGAATAGTGAATGTACTTAATGAGTCAATATGATGGGTAATATATATGGTAGGATTGAGTATGGGTTGAGTAGATGCGCAAATAATATTATTAATGCTTGCAATTTTATGTTTAAAGAATTTTTCAAAAAGAGAACACAGTTGAAAATTTGACGTGTTAGGTAAAATGGGGAGGATTTTTTCATCTGGAGGAGAGAGAATTTTATTTGCTATTTTAAATAATTTGCGAGGATTGGAGGATATCAATGCTATCTTTTTGTTATAATAGATAGATTTTGAACGAGATATAGTAGATTTGTAATTTTTTCTAGCTAGTGATAGTGCTAATTTAGTTTCAGTAGAAGGATTTTTAAGAAATTTCTTCTCAAATTTTCGAACACTCTTCTTGAAGATGAAAAGTTCGTGGGAGAACCAGGGAGAAAAAGGGCGGTCGGTAATTAATGTAGTTTTTGTAGGTGCATGTATATTGATAATATTTAGGAGAGTGGAGTTTAGGAGTACCGGACAGAGGGAAGTTGAAGAAGAGAGCTCAGTTTTGATATTGTTTACAAATCTTGGTAGGTCGATAGACTTAAAATCTCTATATGTAATACGTTTTCGTTTAATATTTGTGAATTTTAGATTTATAGAGAATTCAATAATAAAATGATCAGTTAGTAGTTCAATTTTTTGAAAGGAGTTAGGGTTTATACATCTAATAAGAGGACTGGATAGGGGTGTAAATATCATATCAATATAATGCATGTATCTTAATACTTTGTAGACTATTATATGGTACACCTATTGGTGGTATTCTTTTAAAAAGTGGCTATTCTAGTCTTATAAATATTGTAAAAAGAATTATCTATAATACTTTATAAAATATAATACCTGACATCTAATATATATATATACAGTCAACTCTCGGTAAGTCGGACTACGGATAATTTGGACTTCTCGATAAGTTGGACACATTTAGTTGGTTTGGTTGGATTTGTATCTAATTCCATGTTAAATTAATCGGATAAGTCGGATAAGTTGGATTGGATATGTCGGACTTTTCTATAAGTCAAACTCATATTATTGTCATTTTTATGATTTTTATACTGGATAAGTCGAACTTTTTATAAATTGTCAGAAATAATTACTTTAAATAATGAATATTATAATTTTAGTAAGTAATATTATTGAATACAATATTTTATGTTGTTGATTGTTGCATAATTCCACATTTCGGTAACCCTTTAACTCACGCTGTGCATCTCATGTATTATTTGCATGGTATTCTGAATCTTGGATAAGTCGGACATCTCGCTAAGTCGGACACTTTTCCCGGTCCCTTGCGAGTCCGACTTATCGGGAGTTGACTGTATATATATTACAATATTTCTCGTACACTCTCTCTCATTATGTACAAATTGATATATAAATAAAATAAATTATAAATTAATAATCATTTATAAAATATAAATATATGAAATAATTAAATGAAAAATAATATATTAAAATTAAAATGAATAAAAATATACTAAAATAGATATAGGATTAATGTATAATTATAATAAACTTAAATAAATATGGATTGAAAAATAATTCGAACACAAAATACTTTTTCGAATGATAAAATAACCTATATGATTAAATATAATAATATAAAATTATTAATTTGTTAATCATATAAGTTTTAAAATTAATTTGTTTTTATTGTAATTTAGAAATAATATAATGTATATAAGAAAGTTGAAGTTAATAATTAATATTTAATCATATAAATTATCATCATTAGTCATTTTGTAATACTTTAAAAATAAATTTAAAATATATAAAAATTATAATTAGTCATTAACATTTCAAAATTAAGATCATGTAGAATTATAGAACAGATTTAAATCAATTATATTTGTTAAAATTTGTATATTGTTTTTTTTTTTATTTTGTGTTTTTATTTATATGTTTTATCATTATTCATTATTGTTGTATATAATACATTAAAAGAGTCTCACCAACTCGAATGACAATATTAACTCTAATATTGTGATTGTTGACTTTTTTTGATTTTTTTCAGAGCACATTTGTAAATATTTGGAAAATTCTAATTTAATAAATTTGTATCCAATTATATATTAATATTTAATATAAAATAATATGAAATATAAATATTTATTAGTTTAATTAATATATTAATATTGAGTTATCAGAGTTATAGCCGCAGATATTTAAAAAAGGAATCGCATGAGCCCTATAAATAAAGAAATAATTAGTCTAAATACATCTCGAAATTCGATTTCAAATTTCGTATATATTTAAGTGTAACATATATATTTTATAGCTTTATTTATATCGTTATCGTGTTTGATATTTTTTAAGTAGCAATTAATAAAGTATAAAATACAAATTTCTAGTATATTTAAATCATATTAAAGTTTGATATATAATATTTACTATTCGTAAATGAATATATGAAATGTATACGCAATTTTATAATTCATAATGTCAACATTTGAGCTCTCATACGATTATATATTTTAATATTTTAATGTGGTTATAACTCTGATTCCCCAATATATATATTTTTATTATAAAAATGTCCAACGGAAAGGACATGATACTTGAAAATGATGCAGGCTAAAAAAGTAGCATGTGTTAAACTTCTTTATATTCAATGATTTGGTATGCCCCTAATGAGTCATTAGACTAATGAATTTTCTATACAGCATTGAATTTTCTATATATATATAATATATATTATAATCTATTATAAATTAATATTCATCTATTCAATATTAATATATAGTTAAATACTGTATATATATATATACATATTCATAGATTCACATTGAAAGTGATTATGAGGGATTAGATTAGATTAGATTATTGGCCATATAACATTATATAATATAAATTACTTCTTAAATATTTAATTTAAATATTTTTAAATTCTTTAAATTACTTTTAGAAACTCTAGTTAAAAGTACACTTTTAGTCTATATAATTGGTAAATTATTAAAAATTAAAAATGAGCTCTAATTATTTGAGATCATTTTTCGAGTCGGTGTGTAACGGAGCTTGAAATATTAGAGCTAACATTTAGGTCTAATATTTCGAGTTAATATTTGCGTTTGAGTTGGTGTGAAACCCCTTAATGATTATAATTAGTCAATTTTTTAAATATTTAAATGCAATTGTTTTTATATATATAAAAAAATAAAATATATATATATATAAAACTGTTGATTAAAATATAATACTTATTTGGCATTCTTGTATAAGTTACTAGCCGTACCCGACCCGGCGTTACTTGGTTTTTGTTAGTTTGTCTATCTATTAATTAATAATTAGAGCTATTCCTGATTCTGCATTGCTAGATAATAAAATAAAGTATAGCTAAAATACAAACAATTATTTGTTTTAAATATTTCAAAAATATTTCAAGGACAGAGCTGTTATTATACATGTGTAATTCGGAGACAAAGAAACAATATACACACACACACATAGTATATATAGGGGCGCTGCAACAAGGGGGGACTGGGGGGATATGTCCCCCCACTTTAAAATCTAGGGGGACCTCCTATGTATTGGTCCTCCCCCCACTTTTACCACAACATTTATTTGTATTGGTTGGATCTCCCCACATACAAAATCGTTCCAGTGCCCCTAAGTATATATAACATATACATACACACACATAAATACACACACATATATAAATACACACATATACATACATATATATACATACACATAAAAACACACAAGCAAACGCACACACACATACATACATACATACATACATACATACATATAAATACTAACAAACCACAGTGTGCATCACACACACACACATCATCGACATATATTGAGAAAGTAGATAAGCAATTGTATGTAGTGTATGGTAATTTGCGATAGAGGTGCTGCAGTCGAAACCCACTATCTTGCCCACTACTTTTTATTTATAATAATATTTATTTATACATATGTATATTGATAATCACTACCAATTATAATGTATTATCTATACTAAAAATAAAATTATATATTTAAAATACATCATATCAACATTCCTCATAATTTTGTGTATTTAAATTGAAGATATCATACTATTTTATTGATATTTATAATCTAAATCCATTGATATAGATAGAAGTCACTTTAATCTATTTCGACGAAAAGCCTACTATTTTACTATTTGACATATATAATATGACTAATATCCGATCAAAATTACTGATGCCATTTTGTTAATTTATCGATAAAAGTGCCATTCTCGTATCTATCTTTTACATGCATTACGCGCGTCAATTGCTTATCCACTTTTTTTATATCGATGACACATACATATATATATACACATATATACACATATATACATATATATATATGTATACACATATATATATATATATTATTTTATTTCCAAAACTCATGTTTATTCCATAAACAACTTATTGTCAACTATCTCTATAGAAATGTATATTAACATTAATGTATTTATATACCATTAATTTAACCATTAAACATCAATGTAAAGAAATACTTTCTTTATATCAATTGACAGAAAGCCATTATTTTAACCATTAACCTTAAATCGATCTCATTTCAAGACAAACTCCACAAATGGAAATATTATTGTTTTGGTGTTCATTCGTTCCTCACTATAAAAGCAATCAGGTCATTACACTCAAGAGTTATTACACCAGAACCCTTGATACATGTCACAATACTATTTTACGTTCCCTTAAATTAATAAACTAAATAAACCTTATATATGTATTCTAAACCTATCGGTGTTCATCCTATAAATAAATACAACACGACGAGAACTATTCGTGAATAACTTATTTTCACGAGAGATAACATATTACTAAACTATTTGCATATTTTCTTTAGTACTTTAACAGATTTACTAGAAAAAATTAAATTAGTATCATCTGCGAATAAAATGAGTTTTAAATGTTGCGATATATTCGGGAAATCATTTATATATATATATATATATATATATATATATATATATATATATATATATATATATATATTTATATATATAAAATAAATAGCAATGGTCCTAGAACTGATCCTTGTGGAACCCCACATTTATTATTATTATATTATTAATATTAGAATTGATATTTGTATGGAATACATATTGTTCTCTATTCGATAGATACTATCTTGCGAGTCTAATGATCATTCTCTACTTATATATACATAAAGTTTTTTAAGCAATATTTTATAATCGTGAGTATCAAATGCTTTCTGAATATCTATAGAAAAATTCTGACTTATAGTATCTATATTATCACAAAGAGCATCGGCTGTCGACATATTATTTCTGAATCCATATTGATTATCATTAATAATGATATATTTATTTATTAAATGTATAATCCTATTTTTTATTAATCTTTGCAAAATCCTTGCTTCAAAATTGTCAAAGATATCTTTTCAAATGAAATATCTCTGACAATTGTGGAAGCGAGGATATTAGTCTATCTGATTTCTCACCGGAATTGTATATATGTATTATTTTAGATTTTAGATTTATTTAAATATTTAGAAAATATTTTTAAGGTAAACATTTATAATAGGTTTATACAGGAGACATGTATGTACTACTCCCTTTATTCGGCTATACACTACTATAATAAACATATTACAATTCAAATAAGTGCTTTAAGATTTTAGTATCATTTATTTATTTATATAAATTTATAGCATTTGTAACGAAAACAGTTAATCTATGATACTATTATTCATTGAGTATATAGTATCATGTGAAGATTCACTTATTATCTTTGTAGCCAGTCTGCGGCCAATATTACTAAAATAGTCATTTCTTAGCTGTAGGAGTATTCAATGAGCTATTTTATTTTATTTTAGTTTTTAATACTTTATTTATAATGGACCAAGTATTTTTTTATATTTTTCTATATTTGTCAAATTTGCAGAATAAAACATGCATTCAGATTAACGTAAAAATGTTGTTTAATATATTTTTTATATTTTTTATTATAATTACATTTCTTCGGTAGTTTTATATCTTAAAATATTTTTATACAATTATTTTTTTTCTATTTAAACTCAAATAAATTTATGATTTTTTATTATCGTTTATTTTAATAATTTGACATTTTTTGTTATATAATTTTTTAAATGATTTAGAATATATATTGAAACACCAACTCCTGCATTATTATTGATTTTATTTGTTAGTGTTATATCTATCACACCCCTAACCCACCCCTATTCACAGTAGAGGAAGACATGATAATGAGAATCATCGATCAGAACAAGATCACTATAATAAGTGCTGCGACAGGCTCAGGCAAGACCACCCAGGTTAATCACCCCCCCACCCCGCACCCCGCACTTACTGTCTATCGGTGTCCATATTAAATTGTCAGTCGTACATAATACGCTTCATACGCTGATATAAAATAATAAATTTAATTTGATAAAATAATATGATATATATATATATATTCATATATCATATATTCAATAAGCATTATGCCATTAGGCTATTGTACTATTATTAGTTCGGTAATAGTAAATAGTGTATTATGAACACGAGAGATTGACATTTATGGTTAGATGTGTTTATTATCATTGACCTCAATTAATATACTTGTATCTCATTCACATCAGAGAAACCGATATAATAGGTAAGAGCAGAATTTCATGTTGTCATTGTAATATTGGATGTTATTCCCATAGCTGAACACACTTTATCTAGTCACCTAAATATGTATCACTTTGTCAAGTCTCGAGTAACTTGTATCATTTGTCTAATCACCAGTAACTTGTATCACTTTGTCTAGTCACTACTACTAGTATCATGTATCACTACTAGTATCGTGTACCACTTTGACCACCAGGTGCCGCTAGTGACGCTAACTCTCACCACCAGGTGCCGCTAGTGACGCTAACTCTCACCACTAGGTGCCGCTAGTGACGCTAACTCTCACCACCAGGTGCCGCTAGTGACGCTAACTCTCACCACCAGGTGCCGCTAGTGACGCTAACTCTCACCACTAGGTGCCGCTAGTGACGCTAACTCTCACCACCAGGCGCCGCTAGTGACGCTAACTCTTACCACCAGGTGCCGCTAGTGACGTTAACTCTGACCACCAGGCGCCGCTAGTGACGCTAACTCTCACCACCAGGTGCCTCAGATGATACTGGAGCGCTGCCACCGCGAGAAGACCTGGTGTCGCATGTACTGTACGCAACCGAGGCGAATCTCGGCGACGTCGATTGCGGAGAGAGTTGCCAGAGAAAGGGGGGAGCCACTCGGGGATGTCGTCGGATACTCGATTAGATACGACCATCGGTCAGTGACCTTTGCTGACCACTACGTTGACATTTATACTGACCACTACGTTGGCATTGATACTGACCACTACACCTACCACTACACTGACCACTAAACTGACCACTAAACTGTTCACTAAACTGACCACTACACTGACCACTACATTGACCACTACACTTACCACTACACTGACCACTACACTGACCACTACACTAACCACTACATTGACCTTGACACTGACCTCTACACTGACCTCTACCAACGCAGGGCAAACATAAACACATTGCTGACCTTCTGTACAAGTGGCATCCTCATGAAAATGTTGATTTCCAACGATACATTCCTCACTGATGTCAGTCACATCATCATAGTTAGTGGCGCAGGGTCAAAGTTCAGCTGTACAGTGTACATGCAGTGTATTGTCATGAGCGACGGTTTCATTAGACCAACGTACGCGCTCATCATATATGTATTATGTAATCTTGCCATCTTCCAGACTACTTCTCAATTATAGGGGCGTGGATAATATTTATGGATAATATTTTATAATAATCGAAATTGTTAGCATAATATATAATAATATGCATATATTGTGTGATATTATCATCATTCATGTTACATAACTGCTTATGTGGTACAGTTTGCTAAGGCGTCAGACACACAAGCAGTAGGACACAGGTTCAAACCTCGTCCGGACCATTAATTCATTTTATAAAATGGGTCTTAAAATATTATTTAGAAGTGATCTTATATAATTGTGTATAAATAAATGATTGACTCTCCTTAAAACCATGGATGCCTTAACATGAGAGCGGCTTCGAAGTGACATTAGAGATATATATGGTTATAAGTGAAAGCTTCATCTAAGTTCCTGGATGGGATGAAAGGACTCCACCAAATAAAAATAACAATAACAATATATATATTATCACAATTCAGATAATTCATAGTTTTGAGTGAGATCTATTTTCATATGGTTTATTTACTTTGAGCATCTCATTTAAGTTCAGATTGTTATAATTACCTACTTTAGATTTAAACCTGTGTTATTTAGATATCAATCTGAGGATGTAACCCCACCACTGTTAATACCACTATCACCACTACTACCATCACCACACCCATCTTCAGCACAAACACCACTATTAAACCTACTACTACCATCATCACCGCATACATTAATAATTCCCACCATTACCACTATCATCAATCCTACCATTACTACTCTTATCATTACTAATGGTAGTCTATCATCATTACTACTACCATTACTATCACCATAACCCCCTCTCCACACCACCCTCAATAACCCTCTCTCCACACACCACCCTCAATAACCCCCTCTACACACCACCCTCAATAACCCCCCCTCCACACCACCCCCAATAACCCCCCTCCACACCCCATCAATCACACCCTCTCTCCACACCACCCCCAATAACCCCCTCTCCACACCACCCCCAATCACCCCCTCTCCACACACCACTCCCAATCACCCCCTTTCCACACACTCCCATCACCCCCTCTACACACCACCCTCAATCACCCCCCTCCACACCACTCTCAATAACCCCCTCTCCACACACCCCCAATAACCCCCTTTCCACACATTCCCAATCACCCCCTCTCCACACACCACTCCCAATCACCCCCTCTCCACACCACCCTCAATAACCCCCTCTCCACACACCACCCCCAATCACCCCCTCTCCACACACCCCCAATAACCCCCTTTCCACACACTCCCAATCATCCCCTCTACACACCACTCTCAATAACCCCCTCTCCACACCACCCTCAACAACCCCCTTTCCACACACCACCCCCAATAATCCCCCCTCCACACCCCCCCATAACCCTTAATAACCCTCAGGATGAGGTACACGAGAGAACACGACACACTGACCTCATTATGGCGATTCTCCGCCTGGTGATAGATCGCTTCCCTAACCTCAAGGTCATCATCATGAGCGCCACTCTGAACGCTGATCAATTGAGCGCCTACTTCGGAGGAGAGATCCCCGTAGTCAACAGTTAGTCGAGGTCACGGGGGTCAAGGTCACAGTGTAAAGGTCACTAGTACAGTGAATCCAGATGTTATCGATGCCCTTTCTAGACACATAGAATACACAATGTTAAATAGATACACACACATAGTTGAGATAATTAAAGATCTTGAGGTCACAAGTTTTAATAATATTTCTAATTAATCAGTGATTAAATAGAATTCCAAATATACATCTTAATTTATGTAAAATTTATTCTATATTGAATTAGTAAATTGTCAAATATGTGTGTTAATAAAATAAAATTGTATTGATTTTATATATATACATACATACATACATATATACATACACAATAACGTTGATTGCTGATAACATAACTGCTCTCTTACATAACCCCTTAAGTTAACATGTAACAATTCACCACGAAATGTAAGTAATACAAAAGCCCAAGATGCACGATCAAGCAATAACTGGCAAACATTTTATTCGCAGTCTAATGAAATATTAATACACGCCCATCTTGAAGTAGTCATATTTATACATTTATTTTGTTATTTATATACAATTTATTTAAATGTATCATACAATATTCAATTACATATATAATTAGTTAATCTAGAGACTAATTTAGTACATTTAATATTTACTATTTATAATCAATATTAGATAAAATAAAAAGTAGAAATATTTTTAATTTATATATACATTTTTATATAATATGAATATAGTAATATTTATTATAGTACATTATTATATAGATACTATTATATATTATACACATCATTATAGTCATTTATAAATGTAATGTGATAGATAATAAATAAGTTTATAAACTTATAAATAAAAGATAAGAAATAATTATTACAAATATTATGCTATGAAATTTCAAACACATATTACTCAGTGATCAATATTTTCACTCTAGGTGTGTATGCATTCGTTGCTCTACAGGAAAATCTATTTGATATTTTTTGATAATTTGTATTGCTTTATAGAAAATATATTTATATGGATATCATTACAATAGAATATTATAAAAATAATATTTTAAATAGTTTCATAAGTTGATTTATAAATAATAATTAAAAAAAAATATATATATTATTAGATATATGTATAAATATATATATATAACAATATATATATATATATATATATATATATATATATATATTATTAGATATATGTATAAATATATATATATAATGATATATATATTATGAATGTTCTATCATAATACTGTTGTACTATATAATGTATATACTATACAACAAAAAGTGACTCAATACAGATAATAGTTCTATCATGACAAGTATTCTGAATAGACATATATTTTCCTATATCTATATACATTGTATTTTGAAAACATCTGGTAAATGTGGTCTGATCAGTGTGTACACTGCAATAGGGCCTTCAAGGCTATAAATATTATATTTAATGTATGAATATATGTTACATTTATACATGATACTATAAGGGTATATATATAGCTACATTATCTTGAAAGCATATACCTAATACTTTTGTAATTTAAATATGCATTCAAACATAATATGCATTCAAGCTTTATTTTTGCTTTACACTCTACTTTTATTCATGTAATTTAATATATAATTGCAATTTATAAAAATAAAATGTACATAATACTTCTACGATGTATTTTATATATAGCAACACAAATTAGATGGATTATATTCATATTTAGAGAGCCTATAATATTTGAAGTTTATAGGTATTGATCAATTATTATTATCAGTAAATTATATTCAAAGTTTTTCAATTATAAATTCAATAATTCAATAAATAAACACACTCTATGTATATATTATATGTAAATACATAAAACACATTATTTTATATTTATATATTCATATAATATGTCATTTATTTCATATATGCTATATTCTATATATGTATATATATATAATATATATATATATAAATTACATTATATGTTACAAATATTTATAAGTAATATAAACAATATTTACATATAAAATATTTATAAAAAATATTTATATATGCATATTATTTGTAAATAAATTATTACAATACTCTATATATATATTATATATATATATAGAGTATATATAAATTGAATATAAATGAATTACATTTGTGACATTGAAAAAGTCTCAATTATATATAGAGCTAGAGAGAAGTAGTTCTCTTTAGCTATGTGCAATTATAGCATAGATTTATAGTTTACATGTAAACTATAAATCTATGAATTATAGCATAGATTTATAATCCAATGATATGATCCGGGATATGACATGATATTATCACATGATACAATAAGTATAGAATAATAATAATATATTAAAGGACCAATAAAGGATGTAATAAACAATCCAATGTTTTCAATTTTACAAATTGAATTAGTCAATCAATATTGTAATTCAGTAAATATAAGTTATTATTAAAAATGTTAAAATAATAAAGTAAATTAAATTAATAAATTAAAATTTGTATAAAAAGTTGGTTCATAAAAGTTGCTTTTTATAGCAGTTTTAGTGCAATTTCGTTAATTATTTTTTGACAGGTAATAAATAACCTTCTAAAATGTATATTTTATAATACAATTTTTTTTACTTTTTTTTGTACTTATAAGTATTTAAAATAATGTATTATATTATAAATATTTTAATATTAATATAAATTATTTTCATATTAAACATTCGAATACATCATAAATTATATACATTTTATATATATATATATATATATATATATATATAATTATATATTTATTTAATTATGTGCATAAATATATATAGAGATTTTTGGATTAGAATTTTGTATTATGATCAAATAATAGCTATAAGAATGATAATTTAATAAAATTAGTATCATTGGAAAACTCATTAAATTCTATAATATAAGTCATTTTGGTTTTTATTTATTTCTATCAAAACAAAATTTATGATCACAAATGTGGTATAAATTTGATAGCTTAAAATTATTTTGGTATGAATTATAATTATTATGAAAAATAGAATTTATTATAACAAGAAATATGCCTATAAATTCTTACTAAATTAATAATGCACCTATTTCTAAATAATATTAATATTTATTAATAAAAAAATATATGCATATATTTGATATTTCTATTGTATTAAATACATAAAATAATAATATGATTTTAAAATTAATTTTATCTGTTTTCTATTTACCAAAGACATTAATATATTATTAATATCTATGATATAATTAAATACCTGTGTTTCCTACTTGGTTGGGTGAAGCGACATATCACTAATTACATAGGCTCTATAGGTGACCATGTATATTGGGCTTTGGTAATATCGAAATCGATATGAAAATGATGACAGCGATGTAATACGATATTAATGATGTAACAGTGTTGTAGTGATATCGTTGCTTGTGTCACATGACATCACTGTGAACAATGCGCTATATTAACTTTGTGCAACTATCAATATTATTTGAAGACCTATTTTAATGGTGCGGACGAGGCTCTAACTCGATTCCTACTGTTTGTGTGTGTTTGTGATGCCTTAGCCAACTGAGCCACACAGCCAATTATTTAGATATATATATATACGTATACACACTAACCTCTATTAACCCCATACAGTTAAAGGACGTATACACGAAATAACAGAATACTTTCTGGATGATTTTATTCTAAAGTTAGTGGTGTTATCGAATTAGTTAGAAAAATACAATTTCAAGCTAATTCAACATTCGTTACAAAAACTCTTGTTTCACCATTATTCTACGACAATTGCTCTTTCCGATTGGAATTGAAGACACGGCACCCGAATATGTGTTTCACTCGTAAGGGTGCAAGCTGACGTTAAAATATGTATAATATTTTTATTTTTTTATTTTTTTTTATTACGTATTATCCATGTTCATTATCTTATTTATTACATTGTAAAATATTTTAAATGATGTTTGAGTATTTCTATCAATATAAAGAGTATTACGAGATCAATTGAAATATGAATTTGAATATGAAATTGATAAGACTATTTATTTAAAAAAAACTTTGAATGTAATTTTCTCCAGTTTTTACTTTTTGCACTTAGTAAGCATATGTAAAAGCATACTACTTCTTTGTTTATTAATATTATTATCTCAAATTGTTACTGTATATAAATATCAAGTAATACTATATTAGTATTGACAGAATATTATATTATACTTTATATTCTTTAAGGGGACGCGATACCATTGCCTTTTTCGAAAAAAAATTGAATTTCAAATTTTTTTTTAATGTAAAATTATAATATTTCAAATATTATCTTTAAAATGGTTTTTAAATTATGTTCATTACATTATTCATTTTGTTTATATTATATTATTTGTACCTGTATAATCATATTGTTTATATTCATATATTATATTTTAAACTTGATTTACTCAGAATAATTATTTGTGACCAATCATGCTAACATAACTAGTATTAACTTTTGTACAATTGAATATTTTTTCTTCATTTTTTCAATATAAGTAGATAAAACCTGTAAGATTAAAGTTATTTGTCAAAATTAAAAAATATTTATTTAAAAATTTTAATTAGCAATTTTGTTGGAAAATTAACATTTTTTATCAGATATTTTAATTCTTTTTTTTAGAAACGTATAACATAAAGATGTGTAAACATCTATATATTTCAACATATAATATAAAAATATGGAATATTATTAATAGATTAAAAAAAAAAAAAAAAAAAAGTGAATATTTGTTGAGTTAATAGAATTCTAAAAATAGCATTTTTTCGTATCTTTTACATGTAAACCAAACGATGGTATCGCGTCCCCTTAAATAAATTATAATAAACTTCATATTTTTAATAAAAAAATATAATAAATATTTCAACTATTTTAAACTATTTTTTGTACATAATTTTAAATAAAGTATATTTATATAAAGTCAATACTTTTATAGAGTAGTATAATATCTATTGAATAAACAAAAAATGACTTCATTATCTTTATTAGTTTAGTATCCTTAGCATTTTAGCTAGAGCTAGAATTAACATGGTAAACTCCAACCCGAGCTTTCACCCTTAAGACTGATAGGGTGTTCATACTGTCCAATGCTTGCTGTGTGAAAATTGCTTGAAACTTGCGAAAGTTTTCTCATTGCAAAGCACAGATTTCCTATGTTTTACATACGTTCGGCAAAAATAGAACATTTTCTATTTTTGTGCCACGAAGCCAGGACCTCACAGAGAGCGTAAACTCCCCATTACGGACTATCACGGATAATCAAAGACTAATGGTTCCTACCTACATTATTCACAGACTAAAGAGTTCCACACAGACAAAAGATGAGATCCAACTATTGCAGGTAAATAAGCCCGCCGTTAGATATACTTAAGCAGTCGAATAGTGTACACATAGGTAGTGTTAACTCTGCACATGCATGTGTTTATATATTACTGGATAGACGCTCTAACTTTAACAATAAATAAAACTTTAAATATATTATGATGTACAGTAGATGGTTCAATTGTTAAAGATATTGCCTATTAATCTTTAAATGTTTAGAGTATTTCTGTCACAATGGTATAATTTTTATTTTTGTATAGGTAGTATTCGACAGAGCTTTTAAAAATGCCTATAAATATTTGTATATAGAAAAAATACCTCTATTTCCTATATTGAAAACATGTAACAATTACATTATAAATAAATAATTTTCACATTTTTATTTCATTTTTATTATGCCATGAATCTTCGTAATAATACATATTTTTATATTTTATATAACCCCAAACCATTTACTATATAGATATACTTAGTTAATACTTATATCTTAGTGATATAAATAATAACTATAAAGTTATTCGAAGATGGCATATTGGTACTAGAATGAGATTTTATATATTGATGGCAATATAATAAAATTAGTATCGTTGGAAAGCTTATCAAATTCTATAATTGAAGACATATCTTAGATTTTTTAATTTGTATTAAAAAAAAAGTTATGACCACAATTTAAAAAAAAAATTTGGTACAAATTGTAAAAGTTGTAGTTAGAAATTATGAATGTTTAAATTTATTTATAATACATATTATACCATAACTCATTCAATAATGAATATTTTTAATGAAATTAACATAATATATTTATTATATATATAGCTGTATAAATATTTATAGAAATAACAAAATTATCAGCATTTCTGACCAATATGGGAAAATTGGGATTTTTTTAAATAATAATTTTGTTATCTAAAATTAATATAATTTATATTTTTACAAAGCTTTTTAAATTCTATAATATAAATTGTATCTTGGTTTTTACAAATTTACAAAAGAAAAAAAATTATAGTACAAACTAATAATTAATAATTTATACAAAAATAAGATAAGATGTGAAATATATTTTTTTAAATTTCTAACAATTTAAATTATTTAAAAAAACCATATTATTCAAGTCGATTATTAAAACAAAAATGTTGTAATAATTCGTAAACTTTTTTTTTTTAAATATAAAATTTATCATATTTTACATTAAAATTAGTGAATAAATAACCATATTGTATGTATATATATACTATAAATTCATTTTTTTCTTATTAATTTAATGTAATAGTACACTCATATACCTATGTATATATATTTATGTTTATATTTTATTTTAAATATATTTTTTTTAATTAAAATTTAAATAATATGTATTTTTACAAAATTTTCTGGAAAATCTAAAAAAAATATACAAATATTTTCTTATACAAAAATATATGATTCAAACTATAGTTATAAATATAACTACCCACAAAAAATGTAATGATGATAAATCGAAGTTTCAAAATATCTCCTATCTCCTCCATGTTAAAATTCCTATATCTTCCATTTTAACTTTAATGAGGTGACACAGCTTCAATAATAAATTAAAATTGTTGTTGTTGTTGTATTCAATTTATTATGTTATCTAATTCATACAAAAAAAAATAGGCAATATTTATAAAATATTTTCCGAGCTGAACCGGCTTAATGTACAGTGTATTTACAGTGTACAATGTTGTACAATGATGTACAATGTTCATTTATACAGTACTATTCACTATTAATAGTAAAATTATATATTTCTTATAAGTGTATTAAATTTTTTTAATAATATATGAATATTTCGTGATTTAGTTATATGAATATTTCATATATTAACAAACACGTTTATAGATAATTACATAGATATTATAGTACTATTATGTGTACGTAACGCTATTCATAGCATGCACATATAACCGTTAATTCCACCATATTACGGTTTTCTAAGATAGAAATATTTTATATACCAATAAAATCATTTTGGACTAATATATCAAGACATGTAACTGATAAAGGCCATTCGGGTATGCCATGTGTGCATGTTGTGAGTAGTTGTTTACCACACGTGAGATAGGATCTATTTGGTTTATCTACTTACATTTCAATGATTTTAACGATACAGAGATATTACTTATATGTATATAAGAAATGTTTTAAATAAAATATTACATTTAATAATATTAACACATAACTCTATACAATTTATATAATTATAATTACATTTTAAAAAAGTTAACGAAGTTCTAAAATCATCCAGTTACAGGTTACCACTACCGACCATCGATATAAAGAAAGTGGATAAGCAATTGACGCACGCATGCATGTTAAAGATAGATACGTGAATGGCACTTTTATCGATAAATTAACAAAATGGTATCAGTGATTTTGATTGGATATTAGTCATATTATATATGTCAAATAGTAAAAAAGTAGGCTTTCGTCGAAAAAGATTAAAGTGACTTCTATCTATATCAATGGATTTATATTATAAATATCAATAAAAAATAGTATGATATCTTCAATTTAAATACACAAAATTATGAGGAATATTGATATGATGTATTTTAAATATATCATTTTATTTTTAGTATAGATAATACATTAAAATTGGTAGTAATTATCAATATATATATGTATAAATAAATAATATTAATTTAAAATATAGTATGTATTTAGTAGTGCAGCCTAGGCTGCGACTGCAGCGCCTCTATCGCAAATTGCCATACACTACATTCAATTGTGTATCCACTTTCTTGATATCGATGCTACCGGCATAGAAACATTACATCCGCCCCTATGATCACCCCCACTACCCCCACTACCCCCCACCGCCCCCACTACCCCCAACCCTCACTACCCCCACTAGGATGCCGCGGATCACTCCCGTACCGACGCCTTCATCACGGAGTCCTACATCATCTCCTCCATTAACAAGCTCCTCGTGTTACCCTTACCGATTGCCGTAGACCTTCTAGTGTCAGCCATCACCAAGCGCCGGCAGTACATCAACACCACCGGTCAGATGAGACTGACCACTCTGATGGTTCTCTGCGTACACGGCTTCCCCGTCGAGATGCTCGCCCTGTTGAAGATGGGCGCCGACCCGGATCTACGCAACGACAACGGTAGGCGGTGAAGCGCGACGTTTCTCTAGCTCGTCGTGGTCGTGGTGGTTGTTCCGCGCTCCTTTCTCGTGAAATAATCACCGTGATTTATAAGTTTTAATAATCACAAGACTTTTCGATAAAAAAGAATTTTGGACTAAAAGATTTTTAGATCCTAAAGATTTTTCGATAAAAAAGAATTTTAAATTTTTAGAATCTTTTAAAATATTTTTAGATTATAAAGATGTTTAGATTGAAAATATTTATAGATTTACTAGATTTTTATATATTTGTATATAAATATTTGTATTCGCACACTGAAAGTGATTGCGTTACGTAGCCAGTGTCCAGGTGTTTAGGTGCACTAGTACCGACAGTAACGCTGCACCTACTGATGTGTCCGTGGCCTATGTTATCGTTAATATAGTTTATATGGAATCATTGAATACCGCTACACGGGTAACATTGCGTGTATATAACACAAGTGTGGTTATTACGTCATAATGTAAACATAATTACATACACATGTTTGTATATAACTAATATTCTATAAACAGTAAACTTTGAATTTAAACTATATAAATATATATAATAACAAAAACTTAAACGGATAGCGAAAAAATTTGAATATATACATCACTGAATATAACTATTATGACATATATATATATATATATATATATATATATATATATATATATATATATATACATACACCTAATATGATAAATCTAATCATACTAACATCTTATGATCGTTGAAGGCCTGAGTGCACTGGACATTGCAGACAACTACAAACGGCCTCTCTGTAAGAAACTGCTGCAGGACTGGAACCCCGATGATGTCGACAATACGGTCAAGCAGAGGTAGTCAGCGATGATGTAACGCTATGATGCAACGCTATGATGCAACGCTATGATGCAACGCTATGATGCAATGCTATGATGTAATCGTGCTGCTGATGTAACGATATGATGTAACGCTATGATGCAACGCTATGATGCAACGCTATGATGTAACGCTATGATGTAATGCTATGATGCAACGCTATGATGTAACGCTATGATGCAACGCTATGATGTAATCGTGCTGCTGATGTAACGCTATGATGTAACGCTATGATGCAACGCTATGATGTAACGCTATGATGTAATGCTATGATGTAATCGTGCTGCTGATGTAACGATATGATGTAACGCTATGATGCAACGCTATTATGTACCACTATGTTGTAACGCTATGATGCAACGCTATGATGTAATCGTGCTGCTGATGTAACGCTATGATGCAACGCTATGATGTAACGCTATGATGTAATGCTATGATGTAATCGTGCTGCTGATGTAACGCTATGATGCAACGCTATTATGTACCACTATGTTGTAACGCTATGATGCAACGCTATGATGTAATCGTGCTGCTGATGTAACGCTATGATGCAACGCTATGATGTAACGCTATGATGTAATGCTATGATGTAATCGTGCTGCTGATGTAACGATATGATGTAATGCTATGATGTAATCGTGCTGCTGATGTAACGCTATGATGCAACGCTATGATGCAATGCTATGATGTAATGCTATGATGCAACGCTATGATGTAATCGTGCTGCTGATGTAACGCTATGATGTAACACTATGCTGTAACACTATGATGTGATGTGTGATGCTATGACACAACCGATAACAGTGATAGTTTGAGCTAATCGAGCACAACTGCAAAGCTGCTGCGAAACCCCACAATCATCATTAATCATCGAGTTAGATAAATACTATAGCGCAATAACGAGAATACGCATACGCATGTACATACATCTACCTGTACATACCTGTACACACACACACACACACTCGCACACACACACACCCACTCACACACTCTCACACTCACACACTCACACACTCTCACAATCTCCCTCGTTCAGGACAATAGCGCTACTAACAGACTTAGGCAAAGCGTATGGCCAGTTTGCAAAGAACATCGCTGCACGGGACATAAGCGATATGATCCTGTATCTTCACCTGAACATGGGCCCAGGTTAAGCCTCTTATTATCTGTGATGTTTACATTGCGTTACCGGACGGGATCAGCACAACATACTATATACTCCGCTAGCACTGACTAGTAAGGCTGTGATGTTTGTACAATGTACAGTTGTACTGTTATACAGTTGGCCAGTTGTGTATTTATACAATTGTACATTTAGACAGTTGTACATTTAGACATGTGTATAATTATACAATTGGCCAGTTGTATATTTAGACTGTAGGATAGTTGTATAATTATACAGATGTACAGTTAGACATAGTAACATTGAAAGTTGGACATTCCACTTATATATCTAAAGACTGATTACATTATCAACTTTAGTGGATGTGGAGTTGGTAGATAATCTATTTTTAGATTTAATCATAACGATTTGTTAATTACAAGATGGCCGCTTCGCTATATGGCATGACATGTGTGATTATTCAGAGAAAGTGACTACGCGCGATAGATTGACTGTCCACCATAACGGTAAGGACATTGTCAAGTGGACGGCCAGTTGATACAGATACGATGGTAGACTGTCCAAGCTAGAAACATTACGCCTAAGTTCAAGGTAACCACTGAACTACATTAATTAAACTACCTGTGTGGCTCAGTTGGCTAAGGCGTCAGTCACACGAGCAGTAGGACACGAGTGCGAGTCTCATCACGACCATTAAATAGATCTTAAAATAATATTTAGAAATGATCTTATATAATTGTGTATAAATAAATGATCGGCTCTCGTTAAAACCATGGATGCCTTAACATGAAAGCGGCTTCGATGGGACATTAGAGCCATATATGGTTATAAGTGAAAACTTATTCAAAGTTTAAGCCTGCCTTATATGCAGTGTTGTCTGAGAGTTGCATTACAGTCGATCTCCAGCCACATATACACCTCTCTCAACATTGATTATACATTTTAATTATTTAATAAATACACATATACACATATACATATATATATATATATATATATATATATATAATGTGTATATACCATATACATAAATACACATGTACACGCATCACTGGTGACATATACGCCGCCCCCTAGTGAGTATCACGCACACACACACATACACACACACACACACCTACACACACACACACACCTACACACAGGTGCCATACTAGTGTTCCTGCCCGGCTGCGCTGAAATCATCGATCTCTACTCAGTAATCCTGAAGAGCGAACAATTCTACTCGAGTCCAAAGTTAGTCACTCTACCAGTTTATCGGTGACCCCCATTGACCCCGCGTTAACCTTAGGTCGGTTTGATTGATAGGAGGCGTGGCCAGCTACACGTATACGTATAATTCAATAAATGAGTAATATACGCATATATCACGATCATCTATAAACTTAATCGAATGAGTATATTATAAAATATAAATTAAACTCTCGCACATATATATTCATATATTTGTATAAAATAACAAATTACAAAATACTCCATATAAATTTATCGTTGTAAATATATACCTCATCGAGATAACGTCAGCTCACACTCGGATAGATATAGTCGCAACATGGCCGCATACCTTCTATTCACTGATGAGCCCACTGACAACCTTGACTTCTATGATCTTTGTAACGCCCCCGCCCACTTAGGTACAAGATGTTTATCCTCCACTCTATGATTAATCAGTCGGATCAACAGGAGGTGTTCTACCAACTGCAGGACGGCTCAAGGAAGATTGTTAGCCCTCACTTTAACCCCCCCCCCACCTGTCTCATCATTTCAGCTATATTACCCCACACCTGTAGCACCCTCACAGCTACATTACCCCACACCTGTAGCACCCTCACAGCTACATTACCCCACACCTGTAGCACCCTCACAGCTACATTACCCCACACCTGTAGCACCATCATAGCTACATTACCCCACACCTGTAGCACCATCATAGCTACATTACCCCGCACCTGTATCACCCTCACAGCTACATTACCCCACACCTGTAGCACCCTCACAGCTACATTACCCCACACCTGTAGCACCCTCACAGCTACATTACCCCACACCTGTAGCACCATCATAGCTACATTACCCCGCACCTGTATCACCCTCATAGCTATATTACCCCACACCTGTAGCACCCTCACAGCTACATTACCCCACACCTGTAGCACCCTCACAGCTACATTACCCTTCACCTGTTGCACTCTCACAGCTACATTACCCCACACCTGTAGCACCCTCACAGCTACATTACCCCTCACCTGTAGCACCCTCATAGCTAAGTGGCACCCACTTGTTGCCGCAGTATTAAAATAACTTGGAGTATACCTACTACATACTACTACTACTACTACTACTACTACTTGATCCTCCCCCTACCCCCCACCGGCACCAGATCCTCTCCACCAACATCAGTGAGACGAGCATTACTATCGATGACGTGGTCTATATAGTGGACTGTGGCCTTGCCAAGAGCAAACATTATATGCCATTCAAAAACCTGCACCTCTTTGAAACCGGTGTCAATAACACCGCTAGCAGTAAGCAGAGGGCAGGCAGGTAAGTACTCTTGCACCTATCGATAGCTACTTTCTTACCCATTTATTTAGAAATATCGTTAGAGAATTAGAGAATTTATCTCCGGATTAATTGAAATAGATTATTTACGGGCTGTTGTCGTTAAATTTGTAATTTTATTAGAAATTGAATTTAAAGAAAATTTCGAATTAGAAATGACGTTTACTATTACCACTACTCCACTATTACCTCCACTTGACCCTCATCCGACCTCCACTTGATTTCCACCCGACCTCCACCAGAGCTGGAAGATGTCAAAAAGGTTTCTGTTATAGAATGTACAAGAGGAAGATATCTAAAGGTATGAATCCGGATCAAAAGCCAGAAATAGATCGTCTGCCTTTCTACGTTAGAAATCGCCCCCTCTCTAATTATGTGATTCACTTCGATACTAACTAGAAACCTCTAACTATACCGGTAATAGTAACACGTGTTTCGTTGTAAAAGAGGCGAGAAACACAAATTGTTAGAACAACTAAAAATGATTTGAAACCTTTAATACCTGCATCAGTCTAATGGGCCATTTGGCCCGTTCGAATGAATGAATTTATATTTCATTTGATAATTTATCATTATTTAAAATATATGTTTTCAATAAGTTATATTAGTATCGTCTACTAACATATTAATGTTAACCATCAAGGCATACGATGATTATATTGAAACAACACCCGCTTAGACTTAGATTCAACAGATTCACTGGAAACACAACAATGCGAGTTTACACGAGTTACCTCAACTGTTCTGACGATATTTCTAGAGAAATTGTGTTTTAGCTCGACTTTTGTAATTATATTTATACAAATATATATATATCCGTACTTTTATTTATACATCTGTTGTCGATATACAGAACACAAAAATAGAATAACTATACTAGTTTGACATGTGAGCATTTTTTACACATAGGTAGTGCAAAATAATTACTCTTAAAACTTATTTAACATTTTACCTATACAAATTTGATATTATCATTAAGTAATAATTTTATTATGGTGTATCATAATTTACGATACATATGATTCATAAACAATGTTTTTATTGATACGTTTTTATAAACATAAATTTGTGTCAATAATTTTCGCAAATACATGTCGCAGGCGATAATGAGTAATTCGATATGCCTTCAACATTAGTTGATGGTTTTATCGGAATTAAAATTTACGATAATGTATGTATCTCGTATGTAATTTAATAATGGAAGTTATAAATATAAATTCTATTTTTCATTTTTTTTAAAATTACTGTTCATTACACTTGTACGTTGGTTCATAGTTAATGTTAAAAGATTAATTTACTTAGGAAATAAATAAGAGACATATCTCAACACACTGATTTAAATAGGAATATATCTATTAAAAGTTTGTACATTTTGAATTATAATTTAGCGAAACTATAGAATTACTATATTTGTTTCAATAATTTAAACTACTGCCAGATCCATGCAAATAGATTACTCCTAATTACGTTGAGTAGATAGGATGATTATATCTTTTTGAATCGAAATATCTTTATTGAATACATTTATTGTAATATTTATTTTATTTTCGTACATTTTAACGCTGATATATATCTTAAAAATATAATAAGGGCTTGGAATTTAATATACATTCGTTATTATAATACTTATATTTATACATTTATACATTATTATACTGTCTTCAAATTATGGACTTGTTATAACATATTTATCCTATACGATTTAGAGTAATACTTTTTTTTATATTAAACAAATATAATGAACAAATATAAGCAGCTTATTAAGTACACCTTCAGAAATATCATTAGCTAAATTGTTGTTTAAAAAATGTCATATGGAATCATTTATCTATTATTTGTTGTAAGAATTATATTTCATTACGCTAAATAAATATATATATATATATATATCTTATTTAGTATAATAAAGATATAAATATTTATTAATATATTTATCTTATCATATAACATTAATTTTGTATACAAAAGTTATATATATATATATTATTAGTTGTGTTTTTATCTGTTTATAATTAAATTCTATTGAAATATTTTACTATATTTGAAACCTGATTTTCTAAGTATTTTTATTTTGCCTAATTCTACTTCACTAAAAAAAAGCGGAGTAACTATTTTATGATTGCTGTCTATTATTGAAATATTTAAAATATATATAAAATTCATATTTACATTTTGAAATTTTTTATTTTATATATTTATATAATAATTAATATGAAATGTTAAATCACTAACTTCATTCATAATTTTATAAATAATATACTATAAAAATAATCTAAATATGTATATTCAATTTAAAAAATATTTACATATACAACATTCACTGTATAGATTAGAGTATTAAGATAACACAATTAAAAATTTAAAGCAAGCGTATAGGTTTAAATTTAATTTTTTAAATTATTTTTTCTCTCTCTCTCTCTCTCTCTCTCTCTCTCTCTCTCTCTCTCTCTCTCTCTCTCTCTCTCTCTCTCTTCTCTCTCTCTCTTCTCTCTCTCTCTCTCTCTCTCTCTTCTCTCTCTCTCTCTCTCTCTCTCTCTCTCTCTCTCTCTCTCTCTCTCTCTCTCTCTCTCTCTCTCTCCTCCTCCCCTCCCTCCCTCTCTCTCTCTCTCTCTCTCTCTCTCTCTCTCTCTCTCTCTCTCTCTCTCTCTCTCTCTCTCTCTCTCTCTCTCTCTCTCTCTCTCTCTCTCTCTCTCTCTCTCTCTCTCTCTCTCTCTCTCTCTCTCTCTCTCTCTCTCTCTCTCTCTCTCTCTCTCTCTCTCTCTCTCTCTCTCTCTCTCATATTTTTTGAATTGCCAAAATGTTTACAAATTCTTATGATATTACAATTCTGTAAAATGTATATTGAAGAGAGGATTACTCATTATAGTTAGATATAGTATAATGAGAAAATATTATATATTTTTGGAAATACAACTCATCTAATAATAGTAACAATTTAATTTACTTTTTATTTTTTTTTAAATTATATTTTATATATGATATAAAAAAAATAATTGTATGATTATCTATTCAGTCAATAAACACCTAATAAAAAATATATTCTGAAGATTTCATTAATATTTGAGCATTATTTACATAGTTTGATATGTATATTATTACGCTATTTAGCATTATTTACAAAAATTGATATGTATATTATAGTAATCCACAATATGATATATATATATATATATATATATAATTATGATAGTAATAGTAATCCAAAATATTATATTACATACAAAAATAATAATTATGTAAAATAACTTTATATAAACGTATTTTTTGCGGTATTTTTAGAGATTAATTCTTATCATTATTTATTCTCGTGTTATAAAACCTTTATTTTTATATTTGATAAATCGTTTTGAGCTCTAATATTTTAATGTGAGTATATTAACATCTCAAATATTACATTTTTCAAATAATTTTTTTTTTAATTTTTATTTTATTACCATTTTTTCCAAAACGCTTATATCCCCTTAAGTAATTTACCGCAATATCCTCTCTCTCTCTCTCTCTCTCTAATAAAGTGATTTACCTCGATCTATTGCTACCAGGATCTATTGCTACTCTGCAAAAGGATAAACCTCAAGGAAGAGAGCACACTCCCTCTAGTTAAAGAATCAGCGATGCACACGCAGCTACATTACAGAGATCCCGTGCTGTCCTTCATCGCCGGTTTCATTGAACCACCGCCTGAGATAATCGTCCAGCACAGCTTCGACTATCTCAAGGTCAGCCGCCACTCATCGAGAGGGTAGAGGTCGATAATCACCCGAATATAAGTGCATTCGTCGGATATAGGGGAACGCACAAAATATCGATTATATTAGTATGTAGTTATTAATTAATTACATTCGTTAAACGATAATTAATTTTAAAGAATAGAACTCTATTCCTATTTAATATAAAAATCCACTTATATTCATACGGGTGATACGATCGGCCAACGAGAGAGTCGTTAATAAAGCACCTCACCCCACCCCCACCACCCCCGCTGTGACCTCTAGAATATCGGCGCCCTCGAAGGAAAGTTTAACCTATTGACTCCGGCCGGCTACTTCATGTCGGAGTTGCCGCTTGACCCGCGCCACAGCAACATGCTTCTGACCGGAGTGGTGTTGGGCTGCCTGCGACCGGTGCTCACTATCGTCGCCATGCTCGGCGTCAACGACCCCTGTTAGAATGGCTAGGCTATCTGTAGACCCCTGTTAGAATAGCTAGGCTATCTGTAGACCCCTGTTAGTATCCCTAGGCTATCTGTAGACCCCTGTTAGTATCCCTAGGCTATAGGTAGACCCCTGTTAGAATCCCTAGGCTATCGAGACGTTAGCGCGTCGTAGGGTTATCCTAATCAAATGCTTAGCTACCTCCGTAATGTTGGTATTGGTTCTAGCACGATCCTAGGCTGTTCTCTGAATGACTGACACCGATATGGGTAGGTAGGTGAGTGTAGTTGTAGATAGGTAGGCAGTAAGTTGTTGGCATTTAATGGACCCGCGACATTCGTGAGTTTAAATATAAAATATAGGGAAAAGGGATATTTTTAAGATTGATATATTTGTTATTTATGATTATTTTTTTTTGATTTCTCTTTATTTATATAAATAACACTTAGTTACATTATATTTATAATTGATTATTTTTTAGTGTATAAAATGTTCATATATATATATATATACATTTTTTTAGGCATTTAAAAAAAAACACTTATAGTGTTATATTGATATATTTATAAAATAAAATTATAAAAAACTATCCATAAATAAAAAATGTAACAATCTTTAAAAAATACCCATTTTCCCTATCCTTTACATGTAAATTCGGGAACGTCGCGGGTCCCCTTAATACATGAGCCGTATAAGTAGACAAGTGTTAGCCGCTAGTATCGACTGAACTCGTCCCCTCATTAACACGCACACATACATACACCCAATCACACACACACACACACACACCCACACACACACACACACCCTCAGATGAGATACCACTGGTAAGAGAGGACAGAACCAATCTGAAGAGATTCGTGGACGCCGGCCTAAACAGCGATCACATGTGCTACATCAAACTATTCGACGTTAGTCATTAGAGCTGTCACTCGACCTGTCACTCGACCCGTCGTAAGTGGTGGCTCTTTCTCATCGTCTCCCTTTAGTAGGCATTACGCCCCCTTTAGTAGGCATCACGCCCCCTTTAGTAGGCATCGCGCCCCCTTTAGTAGACATCACGCCCCCTTTAGTAGGCATCACGCCCCCTTTAGTAAGCATCACGCCCCCTTTAGTAGGCATCACGCCCCCTTTAGTAGGCATCGCGCCCCCTTTAGTAGGCATCGCGCCCCCTTTAGTAGGCTTACGGTGAACTTTAACCTATCCGATAGCTGATTCGCCGCTTTCGTTGCAGGAATGGCAGGCCGCTGATGACCAAGGAAAGGGACTCGACTTCTGCAAGAAGTTCTTTCTGTGTAGTCAGACCATGAATAAGGTATCCATTTTAAGGTGGGTACAACACGATTGCGGTGGAGTAGAGACGAGGGAGGAGGAGGAGGAGGTTGAGGAAGAGGAGGAAGAGGAGGAGGAAGAGGAGGAGGGGGATATAGTAAGGCGAGATGATAGGGATGAGGAGGTAGATGTTCTCTACCTCCTCGTTGAGTATAATACGAGCAGACTTGTGTATAACTTACGATACACTACAATACGAACGATACAATACCCCCTTTGCGATATCACCACAGGAACGACCTTCTTAAATACCTTCGCCAGCTAGACTTCCTGGCTACGGACGAAGCAGTAGTAGCGGCCAATCAGAATGCTGCGAATACGTCAGCTATACGGGGAGCCATCACCACCGGCAGCTATCCCAACTTAATTTGTAAGAACGAGTCTAAGTTAGCTCAATAGGGGACTACCTCAGGGGATAGCTCGATGGGGTAGAACTATGGGGGCACCTCTAGTGGCAATATCAGTCATTTTGAACCTAGACAATATTAAATTTGTACCAACAAAAATAAATTTTACTTATACATGTTTATACGATTTTTTTAAAGATGAATTTACTTTTTTCTTTGTAAGAATTTACTCGGTACGAAATGACTTTGTACGAAATGAGTGGTACCTCTACGGGGATGCCTTTACAGGGCCACCTCTTTACATCAGCGGCCTGAAGCTAACATATAGCTATACGGTAATCAATACTTGCGAAGTATTACAACATCGTAAGCGATTGTTCTCTAATTACCATAGAGTTATCCTCAGCGTAAACGACGGAGATTTGCCTCGTTTACGTTCTGGTAATGCCGACCAGTTCGAGTTACAGACAGTACGGTACGATTACATATACATTTTGGTGTTATTAAGCTACGTTATATCGTACTTGTTTGAGGCGTTGAAGCCACATTTCTAGGCGAATATTCGTGAATTATAAGTTCGCGGTTTTAATAGATCGAGCGCGTTAAACGTTTGCTAATACTCGCTTATCCGGTACAAGTGTAGCTTATAGTCTAACGAGACTACCCTCTCTCTCTCTACACGTACCTCGGGCCCAGTCGTACCGTTAGTTTGATCCACCATACGGCGATACACTATACCTCGGGGGCAATCCATTATCACTATTAACTATCCACCGTATACAATACGCATATATATATATATTTTATATCGTATATATTTTATTTATATATTATCGTTTACTAATATACTTCTCGTAATCGCGTAAATAGGCGAATGACCGGACGAGCTTTTGCTTTTTCATTCATCTAGGCAGCCAACTCTGAGTATTATTATATATATATATATATATATCGATACGTTATTCGCCTAGGAGTATCAAAATAAAGATGCACGGATCGGTAGTTAACGCAGACGAGCATTACTGGATGGTGGCTGACGAGTTCATCACGTTCGGGTGGTTAGTCACACACACACGCCCACACACTTACACACGCACACTCTTACACACACACGCGCACACACTCTTACACTTACACACGCGCACACACACTCGTACTACAGGAATGGAACTAAAGGGAAGGCTAGAATATGTTCAGCGATATCACCGCTGTGTATCGCCGTATTCGGTCAACCGGTAAAGAAACAGCTGTCGCATATTACGAGCATCGAAATAGACAGAGACGGCGGTTTCAATTATCTCTCTCCCTCTTCCTCTTCCTCCCTCTCTCACTCTCTCTCTCTCCATCCCTCTCTCTATCTCTCTTTCTCTCTCTATATATCTCTCTCTCTATATATCTCTCTCTCTCTATATATCTCTATCTCTGTTTGTCTCTCTCCCTCTTACTCCCCCCTATCTCTATCTCCCTCCCATAATATTTTTATTAAATTTTAATAGATAGTTTTTAACATGTAGTAGATGACTAATTAACGATGTATTAATACATAATTTTTATATTAAAATACCTACCATAATACATATGAATATGGTATAAATATAAATTTCATAATTAATTTCGTAAGCCAAATAATGTGTTGATCTCAGATAATAATATTGTAACTATAATGGCGAGTAATGGCACGAATACTGATGAATCACTATGACTCACAGGTGGTGAGAAATACGAATACTCAGTTGACGGTTACTTTAACTTCATCGATATCGACAAAGAGGTTTTATTACTTAGTCCTTATTATTAGTGCTGTAAAATTTCGAATCATCGATCTCAAAATCAAATACTTAATTTTTTGGTTCGAGTATTCTATAATATTTAATGATATCGAATACATTTTTTATGATTTTGGTCCGGTTCGGTTTTTAAAATTAATTATTGTTTCTCCAATATTAAATTTGTTTTGTAAATATATTTTCGTAGATCCATAGAAATAGAGTTTAGCAAAATAAAATACAAATATATAAGCAATACGATCTAGGTAAATACAAAATACAAAAATAAAAATATATATTTAGATCAATTATAATAAAATATCTATTAAATAATCTTTGCTAATGCAATAGCCAATAGGATCACAGTATTTATAATCTGACCTACATTTTAATTTTAAAAGTTGCAATTGTTATAATAGGGTTATAATAAATGAGTATTAATAATTAATTAATAATAACTTATATATTAAATGATTTTGACACTTAAAGCAGTATCTTAATTTATAATATCTTAATTTAAATATACCATATAGTATATACCATATACACAATGTTATTATAATATATAAATAATAATGCATAATTAATATAATTGTATCAATTGTATCATTAATATAATATTTATACAATATTAAATATTATTGTTAATGAATAAATTAATATTATTATAATAATATTAAATATTATATTTAATTATTATTTAATTATTATAAACTATAATAATTATAAACTTGCCAGAAATATTGTAACTTTTAAACCATTTTCTATCAAGTTGTAATAGGATACCTCTATAAAGTTATTATATTTTATGCAAGTTGTCGGAAAGTAAGTGGGTTTCCCACTAAAATTGTAGTTAACTTGATAGAAAATCGCTTTAAAGTTAAATATTTACGGCAAGTTGCCGGAAATACTTGTAGTGGGATACCCCCTTACACCGTGTTGTGTTTGCAATACAAATAGCTATTATCATTCGATTTAAAATATGTGAGTTAGAATAGTGTCGACCAGGCATAGATAGTACAATGTACATATATGTATATAGAAGCTAATCCTATATGGGTATGATCAACCTCTTCGCTAGTTATTTGATAATTGCAATTAGGTCGTCTAATCAACATCCCAAATATTCACTTTATTATTATTTGATTTGTTTTCGGTGCGTGTAAATCACAATTAAATAAATCGCAACTTATTTTAATTTCTTATTATTCTCTACATTTCTGTCATTATTATTTATTTTTACACATCGTTTTGACTCCATTCAATAACCTATTATCTATCTATCTATCTAACTAATGAAGCACACAATATGCATTACACTATACATAGTTGTGAATGTTAACTAAATGTTAGCTAGACACGCAGTAGACCACATCGCTAACGTGAACCAGGCGAGTTGTTGAACAGCACTTGAATTAAGCGTTGAATGCGAATGTAGTCTATAGACTAAGGGTGTGTACAACTAGTCAGGTGGACAGGTGAACAACTGGTCAGGTGGTCAGGTGGTCAGATGGTCAGGTGGACAGGTGAACAACTGGTCAGGTGGTCAGGTGGACAGTGCGTAGGTACACAACGGTAGTCTGTCAACGCTACAACAATCACACACTAAGCGATGGCATCGTTAAACCGCGGGCGCTCTCTGTGTGACGAGCTGGTTCGTACCCAGAATGCCATGCAACGTGGCGTACCCAGAATTCAATGCAACATGGCGTACCCTAGCAAGCATCGCGATGAAGTAAAGTATTCAAGTGTAAAGTATTCAAAAACCATGCATTTAGATAAAGCATAACATTATTTCCAGCGGCTATCGGAAGTCCCCGTGTCGACGTTTAAAATGTGTTGAATATAAACTGATTATATATATATGATTATGATTAGAAATAAAGAATCGCTATTATAGATGATCACCATCACCATCACTAGTTTTTAACGAACGCCCATAACGCAGTCTATGGAGTTATATGCGGACCTCCAAATGAAATACTACTGCTTGCTACAGAGAAGACTAAAGAGTCCGTCCGTCATAGACCCGCGAGATGAGGTTATATCGTCGATGATTGCGTGGACGCGTGTATGTGGACGCGTTTGTAAGGGGTGTTTAGTAGAAAATTGCCCCCCAGCACTTTTAAATTTGTGTTCACGAAAAGATCTGATTTTTTTATAATCAGTTATATCGTAATCCTATTCATTTATTATAAGTCGGTAAATGTATTTTATTAGATTGTTTTCCATATACATTTGAAAACATAACTACTATTTTTGTAATTTGCCCCCCCCCCCACCTCCACCCTACTTTCAAATCATTTAGAAATACACCGTACTAGTATTAATTTATCCCAATCAAGAGTGATCAAAACAATGTCAATAATAATGATAATAACCCTATATACAGGCGTGCGTGTGTGTGTGTGTATCTTTGTATGACTCAGTACGGTGTACATAGAATAGAGAATACGAATTTCATCGATATAGTGCTTAATTTGACCTTCGATGACCTATAGATTGCATAATACCTATAGGTCTACATGCGTATATGAAATGTAGCACCCGATGTTTGGTTTACCTGTAAGATGTGTACTAATGAATGTATGTGTAATCGCTCATTTATACAGGCACATAGCTTACCAATGTATTAGCATGACTATACTATTCACGCACATGATGATGATGATGATGATGATGATGATGATGATGATGATGATGATGATGATGATGATGATGATGATGATGATGATGATGATGATGATGATGATGATGATGATGATGATGATGATGATGATGATGATGATGATGATGATTGATTGATTGATTGTTTATTTAAACACCGTAAAAATATAAAACGAATTACATTACTCAACAGTGTGTGATAAAAATGAAACAGATAAAAATAAATAAATATAACATGTTGATTTAAATAATTTAGATAAATAAATATAAAACAATATTAATATTAATGAAGTAAAAACAATTTTACTTTACGTCGGAAAATATTGTAATTAATCTCACAACGTAATTTTATCGGAAGTTTATTCCAGTTGGTAGGTGCTGACACACAGAATGATCTACCCATAATGGTCTCATAGTTATATTTAGGTAAATTTAGTTTTACAGACTTGGCAGATCTAAGGGATGAGAGTGGTCGATAATAGGATATCCTTTCAGATAATATATTAGATGTATTTGAATAGATAAGATTGTGAACTAATAAAACAGATTTAAGGAAGGCTCTGTCTTTTAAGGAAAGTATTTGTAATTTATGCTGGAGGGAGCTAATTGATATATGGTTATTGAATTTAATATTATGAATTGTACGAATAGATGATCTAATAATTTTATCAATTTTATTAGTCCTACATTTGGGTAATCTATTATATAGTGAATTAACATAATCTAGGCGTGAAAAAACAAGAGAATTAATTAATATTTCACAAGTTTTATGTGTGATTAATTTTCTAATTGATTTTATTTTATATAGTGATAAATTAGCTGATTTACTCAAAGAATTTATTTGAGGTATGAAAGATAGTTTTTCATCGAATATAACCCCCAAATTTTTAACTTTGGATTTACTATTTATTTGAATATTATCTACATTGACTATTGGGAATCTATTCGGAGAAATTGAAATATTAATTAATTCAGTTTTATTTGTATTAAGAAGAAGGTTATTTCTTAATAACCAAACATTTATGCTATCTGCACATAGAGAGAGTTCATTATTAATGGAAGATTGGTAGTGATATGGAATTTTTGACAAAAGTTGAATATCGTCTGCGTATATAAAATACTGAATGTTAGGGAACGATTTAATTATGTATTTCAAAGGGCTAATATAAATTAGGAAAAGAAGAGGCCCAAGTACGCTACCCTGTGGAACACCATGTGTCATACTCACTAATTCAGATTCACATTCATCAATGACAACTGAATAATATCTGTCTTCCAAATAACTTTTAATGAATGCCAGAGCATTATTCGAAATACCAATTTCAGCCAATCGAACAAATAGGTTTTTATGTAAGATAGTATCGAACGCGGAAGTTAGTAAAAGTAATTGAGCTACGTGATTCTCATCTAACGATTTGAGAATAGAATCAGTTACCATATTTAATGCAGTTTCTGTTGAATGGGAGGGCCTGAAAGCAGATTGGTTTGGATCATAGAGGTTATTTGTAACCAGATATTCAGTAATCTGTTTACATATGATTCTTTCTAGAACTTTACTAATTATAGGCAGTTGAGATATTGGTCTGTAATTTAATAGTACACTAGTGTCAAGGGTAGGCTTTTTAAGTATAGGAATAATCATAGATTTTTTATAGCATTGGGGAAACGTATTGGATGTAATTGAGTCACATATAATTTGATGAATAAATAGATAAATAGTATTTAATATATTTTTCATAGAGGATAAAGGTAGAGGATCATTTTTCGAACTGGATTTCGTTTTTATTATATGGTTATATATCTCAACAGTTGTAGGTAGACAAAATGAATTTAGACTGGTGTTAATAGTATCATATGAGTTAGTAGAAAAAGAAATTTGAAAATTAGAGTATTGGGATAGTTTATTATGTATTATATTACAAGTATTAATTAACTTATCAGAAAAATGCTTTACAAATTTATTACATAATATATTTATAGGAATATCTGGATAATTGTTAATCTTTTGTCTACCTAGTAGAGTATCAGTTAGACGATATAAAGCTCTAGAATTACCAGATAAATTAACAATTTTATTCCTATAGTATATTTGTTTAGCT
>OZ025242.1:30449601-30477101 GCA_964019155.1 Osedax fenrisi
ACATGTTTTATATCTAAGATTTTTTCTCATCGGAGAATTAATTTTATTTAGTGTTGTTAAAATAAAATTTGTATTTTTTAAAATTATTTTTTTATTTCATTTTATAATGTTTTTTTATCGAAGTATATGTAATGCAAACTTTTATTTGAAAAAAACAAAACAAAAGTAAACTTTTTTTTATAAATATAATACTTTTCGTTGTAGCGAATTAACATTCGACATCTATAAAACATTATTTTGTACACGTTGATATGATTTCTCAAACTTTGTACTCGTAAAATAATTAAATAAACATATTTTAGAATAGAAATCCTATAAAATAAAGTATCGTTATTAAACTAAGGCGGTGCATTAACCCCTTAAAGCCCGATGTCAACTGAAATGTAATAGATTGCTAAAATTGGTCTACTAAAAAGTATTTAATTTACAATTTCTTTTTGTAATCAGTGTTCCACATTTCACCCATCTATTACGTCAGGCGTAACATCGCCCCCGCGCTAAGCTGGATCGGCTCGGTAAGTTTTTTGTGAAAATTGCTGCACTTTTTTTTATATGAACTAGATAACATAATAAATTAAATACAAAAAAAAAAAATTTTTAAATTAATTATTGGAGATGCGCCACCTCATTAAAGTTTAACATGAAGAGATAGGAAGTTTAACATGGAGGAGATAGGAAATATTTGAAACTTCGATTTAACATCATTACAATTTTTTTTTGTAGTTTTATCTGCAATTATAGTTTGAATTATATATTTTTGTATAAGATAATATTTGTGCAATATTTTTGTTCGATTTTCCAGGAAATTTCCAGGACATTTTGGAAAAATACAAAATATTTTAATTTTAATTAAAAAAAAATTATTTATAATAAAATATAAACATAAATATATATACATAAGTATATGAGTGTACTATTACATGAAATTAATTTAAAAAAAATAATGTATAGTATACCATATGGTTATTTATTCACTATTTTAATGTAAAAATATGATAAATTTTATATTCGAAAAAAAAAGTTTACGTACTACAAAAATTGTTCAATCGACTGGATTAATAATAGGATTTTTTTAAAGAATTTAAATCGTTAGAAATTTTTTAAAATATATTTTACTTTTTATCTTATATTTTTATAAATTTTATATTATTAGTTTGTTCTATCATTTTTTTTCTTTTGTAAATTTGTAAAAACCAAGATACAACTTATATTATAGAATTTAAAGAGCTTTGTAAAAATATAAATTATATTAATTTTAGATACAAAAAATATTATTAAAACAAAAATCCCAATTTTCCCCATATTGGTCAGAAATGCTGATATTTTTTTTATTTCTATAAATATTTAGATAGCTATATTTATAATAAATATATTATGTTAATTTCATTATGTAATATTCATTATTGAATGAGTTATGTTATAATATGTATTATAAATAAATTAATACATTCATAATTTCTATCTACAAAATTTAACATTTTTACTAATTTTTTTTTCACAATTGTGGTCATAACTTTTTTTAAAATAAAAATTAAAAAAAACTAAGATATGACTTCTATTATAGAATTTGATAAGCATTCCAACTATACAAATTTTATTATAATAGCATAAATATATAAAATCTCATTTTAGTACCAATATCCCATATTCGAATATCTTTATAGTTATTATTTATACAGTAAGATTAGACGATTATATCCATATATGTTGTTATTTGTCATTTAGTAAATGGTTTAGGGTTATATAAAATATAAAAAGTTGTATTAGTAAGAAGGTTCGTGGTTAAAAAGTATAATAAAAATGAATATAAATTTGAAAATTAGTTGTTTATAATATAATTGTCATGTGATTTCAATATAGGTAATAGCGGTATTTTTTCTATAGAAAAATATTTATAGGTATTTTTAAAAACTCTGGCCCACGGCGAATACTACATATAAAAAAAAAAAAGTATACTATTGTGACAGAAATACTCCAAACATTAAACGCTAGAAGGTGCAGCAATTTTCAACAAAAAAATTACAGAGCCGCTCCAGCTTACCCCGCGCCCCCATTCACCCCATTCACCCCCGCGCAGACCGTAAAACAAGTGTACATCATCGCCTTCGTTGACAATGAGGCTGCGATACGAGGTTTGTGCTGCCCCGTGCAGTTCTGCGGTGTGCGGCGAGACCTGTTCCATGAGGGCGGTCGTAATCTGGTGCTACGCATTCGCTGGCTTACTCGGTTAGTGTGGGTGTGCGGGTGTGTGTATGTGTGTGTTTGCGCGTGTGTGGGTGTAAGTGTATGTGTGTAAGTGTGTGTATTTAATTGTAATTGAATTGTAATAGTTATTTAAACACTTAAATATATAAAAACATATCTCAAAAGTGTATAGACAATATACAGATATTCAGCAACACAGTTGCTATTGATGAATATAAATATATATAATAATAAACATAACGAGAACAAGAAACGATAACGAATGATAATAAAATAATAATAGTAATAATTTAGATTGATATAGCATTCAGGGCTGCCTACGTAATAACAATATTTTTAATTTAGTTTTAAAGGTGGAGTGGTTTTGTATATTCCTTATATTGATTGGAATATAATTCCAATTTATAGGGGACATACATTTAAAGGATCTACCACCAAATCTCTTTTTGTTGTATTGATAATTTTTTAGTCGAATGGCTCTAGTAACCTAAGTGAGTGAAGAGGATTAATAGGATCTAATAGGTTATAAATGTAAATTGATTGGTGCGTAAGTAATAATTTGTGAGTGAGGCATAGAAGTTTAAATAAGTAACGATTTTTAAAAGTGAGGAAAGAAGTGAAGAGACAGAAGTAGTATAATCAGAATAAGATAAATTAAAAGTAAGTCTAGTAGAAGCACGAATAATACCATCAATTTTAGATATTGATATAGAAGGTAGAGAGCAGAGGAGAGAGTTACAGTAGTCAAGACGAGAATAAATAAGAGAGTTTATTAGAATAGAACAAGATTTTTTAGTTATAAATTTTCTAATAGAGCGAATTTTATATATATGTAAATTAGATAATTTACAAATATTAGATATATGCCTGTCATAATTAAGATTAGTGTCAAAGATAAAGCTGAGATTTTTAATAAAAGATTTAGTTTGAATTTAAGAATTATTTACAGATAGAGGAGGAAATGTGGATTGAGAATGAGTTCATATTTATGAGTTCAGTCTTAGTTTCATGTAATAGAAGAAAATTTGATAGCAGCCAAAAGTTAATATGTCTAATGCAATTTGAGAGATAAATTAGAATTAGTACTGGAGTTAATAGGTAATTTTATATAAAGCTGAATATCATCAGCATAAATATGATAAGATAAATCAGAAAAGGATTGAATTAGTTTAGATAGTGGAAGAACATATATAGAGTAAAAAGTAAATGACCAAGCACCGATCCCTGTGGTACTCCACAAGTAACGGGTATAGGTGAAGAGAGCGATTCACCAATTTGTACAGAGGAGTAACGATTTGAAAGATAAGATTTACACCAAAGTAAGGGAGAATTAGATATACCTAAATAATATAGCCTATTTATAAGTATATCATAGTTAATAGTATCGAAAGCAGATGACAGGTCTAAAAGAACCATTAGTTAAAATCAAGAGTAGTAAGTAAGTCATTTAGAACAGATGTTAGTGCAGTTTCAGTTGAATGGTGTTTCTTGAATGCATTGTGTGTATGTGTGTGTATGTGAGCGTGTGTGTGTGCGTGTGCGTGTGTGTGTGTGTGTGTGTGTGTGTGTGTGTGTGTGTGTGTGTGTGTGTGTGTGTGTGTGTGTGTGTGATACACGCATATACATATAAGTACAATTATTCGATCATAATTATAATTACATTTATTGTGTACAAGAAGTCAACTCGGATATGTCAACTTTATGTTATATTAGTTTATTCTTTTTTAGATAATTATTATTGCAATTGTAAGTATACTTCTTGGGACTTGTCAGAATGATAATTGTCTCGATAAGCTCTACTTCTGTAATTACCCGCTTGTTAAAACTAAATCTGATAATAATATTATTAATAATAATACTAATAATATAGTAAATGTATATACCGATAGTATAATATATTATATTATATTACAGTTTTAATACAATATTATATTTTTATATATTTTTTTATATATATATTTTATTTATATATTATCGTTTATTAATTTATTTCTCGTAATCTCGTAAATAGGTGAATGACCGGACGAGCTTTTGCTTTTTCATTCATCTAGGCTTTTAAGCCAACTCTGAATATTATTATAATTATTATTATAGTTGATAACGTACTCTGAATATGTGCATGTAGTCTATCAGATGTGTCTATGTGATACAGTGATAGATACATACGTACACACACACACGCGCGTGTGGAGTGCGTACGTTGTTCGTGAAATATACGAGCATATTAATACGATCGATGCATTTAGATTATATATATAATATATTATATATCAATAAAATAATATGATATCTTCAATTTAAATACACAAAATTATGAGGAAAGTTGTTGTGTTGTATTTTAAATATATAATTTTATTTTTAGTACGAATAGTACATTAAACTGTATCATAATTATTAATATATATAAATAATAATAATTTAAAACTTAGTAGGTATTTAGTAGTGGGCAGCGCTCAATCGTAAAGTGCCATACATTACTACATTCAATTGCTTAACCACGTTAGCATTACATCGATTATTCATACATATGTGTGTGTATTACATATTATAGTGGACACACACACACACACACACACACACACACACACACACACACACACACACACATACACACACACACACACACACACACACACATACACACACACACACACACACGCACACACACACACACATACACACACATACACACACACACCTCTAGTACCGTTATATCATCACATCTTCTCTCTCTAATACACCTCTCTCTCTCCGCGGCGCACAGTAAACAGATCCCCACGGAGTTACTGCCTTCACGCTTCACGTTCACTAGCACGCAGCAGCCGTCGGATAATCAGGTTAGTCACGATGACCTCTGACCCCTCCCCCACGACCCCTCTCCACGCTGCCGGTGGTGGTGGTGGTACGCATCATCGAATAGTGAATACGCTTTATTGAGTAGAAATCATATATAATGCGGTACATACGATGTCCGCTCGAAGGAGAGACGTACCAGAGTTGATCTCGTAATCTATCTACCCCCAACGAGGGTACCAATAAATGTGACTATTCGAAAAGTCTCGAATATTATATAGCAATATTCGAAAATATCGAATAATTGATTCTCCAATTAATTTATTACAAGTATTCCATCATTGTCGAACGTATCCCGCCACACAGGTGGCAATAGAACTGAACACACGACGCGAGTATAATTAGTACATGTAGGTAGATACTGCGGTGGCGGCGCTTTATTTAAGCGAACTAATTAATGAGAATGTGTACTACATAGGCGTGTACTACAGTGATCACCTATAGTGATGACCTACAGTGATGACCTACAGTGATGACCTACAGTGATGACCTATCTGAAGTAGCGCTTACGGAGAACGGCTTAGATCAACGATTACACCATACCGGATATACGCTATCGTGATGCACTACTATAGAGTGATGTTGGCGCTACGTACTTAGTTAACTCGTTGCGTGAATCGACTACTAAGAACGGAACATACGTCTGCTCGCTAATAATGCAACACCAGCAACTTTAGTCCACGATCGCGAATGATTTCATCGTGTATATGTCTTACGTATATTAACCGCGTACTAACTGGTCTAACATACGTACCATAGTTAACACCGACTGTATCCTAAGAGCTTCGAATACACGCCACCTTATTTAGTATACCCCTATTAGTCGGGCGATCGCTAGTCATCAACCCTAAGTATTAGTTATATCTACGTTCAATATAAACTAGAGCTACCGGCGCCACCACTACTACCGCCACCCGTAGTCTCATCATTCACACACTAATCACTCTCTCCTCCTCCTCCCAGGATGTAGCCGACAAAGATGGTGAAGAGCTGCTGTTCATCTACTCGGAAGGTCTGCGTATACAGCTCGCCAGGCTGTACAGGACGCCCGACCTACTTCCGGAACACGATCGCACCTCGACCGAAGAGAGCCTCACGCTGCTCAAGCTGATTACTCAGAACTACTTGCGCGACATCCGTATCGAACACTTCGACTTGAACTTCACGACCCTGGTCACGCACACACACGATATGCACACTTTTATATAATAAATAACTCTCCGTACTGTTTATCTTTATCATATCCTTTCTTCGTTTATATTTCGTTTAGTTTCCGGAATACGCTAGAGTTTAATTCGGATTCTAATGCGCATCGTACAATAATGCAATGTAAATGAGATTTTACTAAACTATTTAGTTTACATTTAATTGCCCGTAAATAATATATAAATGATGATCAAATTAAAATAATAAGAAATTATTAGTTATAGGTTTATAAATAGTAATAATTATTATGAATGAATATATTTATATAAATTATACCTATTTTATACTTCTAATTAAATATACTATAGAGTATAGATTAGGTAGATTTGGCTATTTATATTTTAGAAAAGTAAATTTTAAAATTAATATTATATCTAATAATATTTTAATAATTACTTATATTTTCTTATTTTCTTGGTTTTTTTATTATTCTGCAATCATTTTAGTAAAGATGCAATTTATTAATTAAACTTTATAAATAAAAAAAAAAATTATATTATATAATAATTATATACTGTAGTAAACATGTTTAGTATTTATTATTTAAATTAATATAATTTGTAATGTAATTTAATATAATTTTTAATATTTATTAACATTATATTATATATTTAGATATATTAAAATAAAAAATATCAGCCTCCAATGAGGATTGAACTCATGACCTCTGGTTTACAAGACCAGCGCTCTACCACTGAGCTATAGAGGCTACTTTTATTTATAACAATTTTTAAGTATATTTCAATATTATATATTATATGATAGATATTAAAATTATTATTAGATAAATGATAGAAATTTAAATATGTGGGGTAAAATTTAAATATAATCATTATAATAATGGGTTTATAAAGTTATTAATAAGTAAGTAAGACGCAACTTAAGGGCATGTCATACGACGTCCGCTATTGTATGTATAGAGATAGCAAATAATGGGTCTACACAAATTTTAATTTTAAATTAGGCACACAGAATTATATTCATTGATTCAATGGTTAAATCAATCTCAGATTGAATCTGTTTTTTTGTATTATATATATAATATATGTATGTATACCCGAATAAATATATATTTATTATATATAGCCTATTATCACAATAGGTACAATAATTGTGTATATATATATAAATTCCCATTTTTAATTGTTATTTATTGTCATTTATTCTCATAGTTGGCAAAAAACCTTTTTTTTGACTCCAGGTTTTTTGGTTTTTTGGTTTTTTCCTAGTTTTTATAGTTTTTTTCGTGGTTTATTTATGGTTTTTAGGTTTTTTCGTTGATGAAAATAATTATTTAATAAAATTATAATTAATGTATAATTATTATCATGTCATTTTAATATAGTATGTAAATATATAATATTTATATATAATAGAATAGCTACAATATTTATATATAATAGAATAGCTATTTAATTTATATTTAATCAAAAAACCAAAACTAATATTTAAAAAAAACTAATCTTAATAATCAAGTTAATTTACTACTAACAAAAATATTTCTAAGCTTATATCTAACACCCCTATATAATATATATATATATATATATATATATATATATATATAGTATATATCCAACATAATATATAACATATATATGCAACATAATTAATAACTACTATCTGCCGCTACTAGCAGTAGTATCGAATCACCTAAATAGTTTAGGTACTGAGCAGGTTTCCATACAACAATATTTATATAGCTCAATTAAATTACATGCAATATAAATTAGAAATTACTCGCTACATAGATATGTATATCATTCAAAATCATAATTAACCCGATATAGGTGGCGCTCTAGGTATTTTGTAAACAAAATTGAATTACACAGATTTCTCGTAAGTTTTATATGATATAAGAGAGCTTTTTTTGTAATATACCTACGTCCGATGGTACATTGGGACATTGGTATGTCTACGGAAAATACATTCATAATATATACCATCTTTACATTGTGTAGACGTTAACGTCTTTGGTACATTGTGACGTTGAAATGTTGCGTTTTTTGTAACATGCCAATGTACCAACATCCCAACGTACAATCTGTATTTACATGTATAAGAATACAAATGGGACATTGGTACATTACAAAAAAAAGATTACTAACTTGATATGTTGGTACGTTGGTATGTCACAAAAAAACGTACCTAAAAATTACGATAAAATCGTGTGAAATCGTTTCAATTTTATACATATAACTTGTATCTTTCCTTAGAAAAATCTTTGCTACTTATATAAATACACTACAAGTATAAACATAATATACTCTAATAATTAAAGTTTAAACATGAATTAAATTTAATACATTTAAATGTATATAATATTATATGAGATTTAATTTATATTTAGACAAAAAACCTTCACAAAAAAAAACAAAGTAAGCTTAATTAACTATTATTTATTTAATATATGATTATCAATAATATTATTATATGCTATTTAGTTTATATTTTAGGAAAAAACCAAAAAACCAAAAACCAAAAAACCTCACGATGCCAACTATGTTTATTCTATAGATATATAAATTGTATTTTTATCATTATAATAATGATTATTATAATGATTATAATAATAATTATTATATATTAAATTACGATAATAATTATTATTATAATAATAAAAATACAATTTATATATTATACAATTATAATATAATAATAATTATTAGAAAATAATATTTATGAAAGATATCTCTATGGGAATATATATGTTATTTGTATAATTATTATAATAATTATACAAATACAAATTATTATAATAATTATTATGTATAAATTATATGTATAAATTATATAAAAAAGTTATTATTATAAAAAAAAATAATAATATAGCTATAATAGTTTTTTTTATAATAATAACTTTTTTATATAATCTATACATGCACTGTTACCCAAGGTGTTTGCTGTTACTAACAGTGTTAGCAAAGATATTTCTAAGGAAAGATATAACACTTGCCGAAATCGTGTAATTCGAATTTGTATACAAAATACCCCAGTGCTAATTTATATTACATGTAATTTAATAGAGCAATGAAAACATTGTTGTATGCAAACAGAGCTGAACCTAAATCTATTTCAGTGATTTTGATACTACTGCTAGCAGCGGCATTGGGTATTACTAAATTACATTGCATGCATTGGGAGTGTTATATCTTTGCTTCGCAAAATCTTTGGTGTTAGTGTGAATTAATAATTTAGAGAAAACAGCATTTGAATATATATCATATATTATATGAATGTATACATTATATATAATGAATATATAAACCACTTTTTATTTCATTTCTAGACTATTTTCATGAATATTTGTTGTACAGCTTTTAAAAAACATATCTTAGAGTAGTATTATGAAATAAAAAAATATTTTAATACAAAATGATGTTCACCAAAACAAGGTGTGTGACATCCCTTAATTATGTTATGTAATAAATGAAAGTGGTGCATGACTTCTATAGTTTAAGAGTAAATGAGTTTGATGAACTTGAATATCTGATTATATTACTATAGTGCATAATAATAATAATAATAATAATAATAATAATAATAATAATAATAATAATAAAGTTTATGTATACACTTGAATAATAGTAGCAACAATTCTTTAAAGTGTAATCAATTAATGTTAACAAAAAATTAGTAAATAATTATAATTAAAGATGTTTTTTCAGTCTTTTGCGGAATATTGAGATAGATGGAGCACTTCGTATCAACAGAGGTAGCTTTTTCCATACCATAAATGAAATTCAGTAATAGGATTTAAGAAAATTGTTTTCATATTTTTGTAATACTATATATTGTTTATAAATATTCAAAATATTTAATTATATATATATATATATGTGTTTATAAAATAAATTATTGAATACTCCTGATATTATTTAAGATTTTTCACTACTGAATGTAGACATATTATTTATAGATTATATTTAAAAAATTATTAGTATTAAATGTGATAAATTATTTTCATTTCTTACAATTAAATATATATATATAATACTTTACAAATTAAAGTAGATTAATTATAACTAGAAATCCATTATTAAATTCTAGCATTGTATCTACATGTTAATCTAATACAAAATATATTTGATCTGTCTCTATACAGAGTACAATACAAATAAATAAGTGTATCTGAATTTACCTATAATCTATTCTCTTTTCTTACATATTTTTTAACTACAAGAATTTAAATTACTATAGTATCTAGTTATCTAGTATACTATCTATAGATAGTATCTATTGATATTCTAGCAATGCATTCATGTGTAGCCCAGCAATCATGTTTAATTAGGTTGGTTTATAGTAACTATTAGTTAATGGTAACCTGATATCAAAGGGCTTTGCTGATATGATTTATATTCCTTACATTAGTTTAATATACATAATATCTATATCAATGCAGTCTGTAGTATATAACAAACCTCTATATCACTTATTATATTCAATGTATATTATTATTAAATTGTTATCATATTATTATTTTCTTCCAGCACAAGCGAAGGGGTCTACATGACCCTATTGTAGGTGATAGTACTCGAATACCGTCACCCTAGTATTAAATCACCATAACTTTATTATTTCTCAATTAAATATTTCCAAATTTTATTTATAAGTATTAAGTAGATATATACATATAGCTATTTTAAAATTTAATTTGGTTTGTTTATCTCTGAAATAACAGGGGTGTCGATATTATGTGCAATTAGTGTGAAAATGTATGAAAATCTATGTTGCTTAGGTAAAAGTTTATAACTGTAACAAATTATGATAAATATAAAATCTTTTCAGCACATTGTAAAATATAATTAGATCTATAATATTTAAAATATCTACATTTTTTAATGATTGAGAATCGATATTGTACTTCAAAAATGTCATAAATTTAGTTGTTTGAGTTGTAACGAATAAATCAGTTTTTTGTTTATAATTAAAAAAATATAAATATTAAAAAAAAAATGTACTTATATGAATTAGAATTATATTGATTAATATTTCATACATTAATTATTTTTTGATTGGAATTATATTTTAGGAGATCTCTAGGGTGTCAATATTACGAGCATGTTGATATTAGAGCCATTTCCAGTGCTTAATAAATCAAATATAATCATCATAATTGTAATATGTTAATTTAAAATATGATTTACTTACATATATATTTTATTTAATTATTATTGTATTCACTAAACATAGTATAATTCATTATTTGGAAGTCATTATTTAATTATATATTTATTTTGTATCATGATTTATTAAACATTAATCCATTGGTTAATTAAATTTATATATAATTATTACACATGTTATAACTGGTTAATATTAATTGATAACTAATAACAACTATAGAATAATAGTCTATAGACTTGTATACACTATATAATAATCATACTGATGCTATATATATAATATAATGATGTGTATTTAAAACAGAATTTTTAAATATATTTATATTAAATATATTTATATATCTTAAATATTACTTTATTTATATAGTAGATCCTAATAAAACTATAACATGCCTATATTTAGTGCCAATTATAAGAAATACATTAAAGTAGAAATATTCATATTTATTTTAGTGTATGATTGAATAGATTTTCGTATAACAACATAGTACACATATTAATCAGCTATGTCTTGACGGGAGAAACTCTTCATATTCTTCATATTCTTCAAAACTTCATTTAGTCGAGTACTCCACCTTCCGGATCTTCAGAGAGCAACTGGGTGCTAGCTAAGGCGGCGCGAATTTCTTTCACATATTTATCCTGTAAATACGAGAAGATTGCAGAGTTGAGTTTATTAATAATACCAATACATGTACTGCAGAGTTTAAATTTGATAACAATAGATTTCAGGAAAATAGTTTCAAATAACTTTCAAACTGTAACCTTAAAAATATTAAACGAAAAGTTAAATTATTAAAAACATTAACTTAACATGTAGATAGTAGCTACCACTATAGTATATATATATATATATATATATATATATATATATATATATATATATATATATATATATATATATATATATATATATATATATGGATATCAAGTTGATATTATCAACTAGCATGCATAGCAACCGATCACAATTATTCCGATAACTTACCTCCTTTTCCATGCTCGGATAGATGTCCGGATGTAGTGCATGTTTTTCATTTATACTTTTAAAGGATTTTTCAATCTTGTCCAAATTCCTTTCAGTCTGTAATATAACTACCTTGGTTCTACTGCTGATGACTTTGCACAGTTTGTATATTGACTTTAGATCTTTGTAGTTGTTTTTAATCTCTTTTGTCATAATTTCCATAACCGATGCAATCACCTGATTGATAGGAATACGCTAAGTTGTAAGTGTGTAATGAATATTATAATTATTAATGTAGAAAGGCTAAATATAGAATATTAAATATGCCCAGTAAACCAAAGTTTGAAATTTGTACGAAAAATGTTTGTAATTTATTTACGAATATTGAAAATTATTGAAAATAATTTTCAATAGTCGCAAATTTCTTGCAAATTATTGAAAATAAAACATGAAGTTTGCAAAATATTTGAAAATAATTTACGAAAATAATACGAAAATGATTTTAGAAAATGTTACGAAAATTATTTGAAAATAATATGCAAAGTTTGTAAAAATTTTGAAAATAAAACACGAAATTTGCAAAATATTTGAAAATAATATACGAAAATGATTTTCTAAAATTTTATGAAAATAATTTTCAAATAAAATGCAAAGTTTGTAAAATTAAATAATCATGAAAATAAGTTACGCAAATAATACGAAAATGATTTGTAAATAAAACGAAAAGTTAAATTTTTATTTATATTGATATACATATTTAACATCATTAGTAATGGTTTTTTAATCAAAAATAATGGAGGATAGTATTGCAAATACTAATTAATAAGCCACTGTTTATTCAGTTAAACTAATTTATAATTCGTTTAATGAAGTACAAAATATTTATTTTATTAATTAATATATATATTCTAGTTATATATATATATATTTCATATATATGTATATATTTGTATATATGTATATATTTCACATATACATATATATCGCATATATATTATATAACAATCTTTTATTTTTATTATATTCTCCATATAATTAATTTTTGATTTGCAAATGTGTTGATTGTTGACTAAATATTTATTAAATTCTGAAAATTATGTGCCACGTTTGCAAATGATTTTCGAAAAAATTACGTAAATAATTGAAATTTAATTTCAAAGTTTGCAAAAATGTGTTCACAATTTTTTCGATATTGAAAATTATTTTCAAATTTGGTTTACTTTGGTTTACTTTAGGGTGGGTGGCGGCGGCTTATCTATGTGGGTGGGGTGGGGGTGGATGTAGGCGAAAGCATATAGGAGCCTATAGCGAATACATCGTGATAACGTGATTTATTGTCATATCAACTTTTTCAAGATCCATGGCGATGATTTCATCGCTGTCCATACTTTTTATTAGGTTGATAATAATCTCCTCTTTAGTTTTAGCGAGCCCTCCGATTATAACGCTATTTGCAGCGGCCATCCTTAATAAATAACGTAAACAAATTTTTTATAATTTGTCATGCTTATAATTCATTATAAATAAGCTTATTTAGATTTGTATGCAGGTTATATCTATATTTATATATATATATATACATATATAGTATTATTATCATACAGAATTACACCAATGTACTTTTAAAAATATTAATTGGAATAATTTATTTTAAATTTTAGTGGGTTTACAAAATATTTAGAAATAATAAACAACACATAGTATTCAGTAAATATAATAGTTTATTAAATTAAATAATAAAAAATGAATGTGATATTACATATATGATATTGTATTTTATAAATTATATAATTTATTAACCTTAATTTGTTATATACAGTCTATATTCGAAGGATAATATATATATACTGTTTATTAATTGAAATTGAAAAACGGAAGTGGTAATGTTTATTTGATTTTATAAATATCCGTATACATATAGGATAAATATAAAATATATATATTTAAATTCAACTATTTTATTACTAGGTTATAATTATTTACTAATTAGTAACTGTTTATGATATTTCAAAGATTTATTTTATATAATTATATAGTATTTTCTAGTTTCCTAGTTATATTTGTTTTAAATATAATAATATCAGTAGAATATTTATAGAATCATTATAAAACTAAATATAAATAAACTACTATAATAAAATAATTTAAATAGGACTACACTTGTTTGAATATATTTAGTTAATTTATTTATATTTAAACGTTATTAAAAATATAGATATTTTAATTGATATTTAGGTATAATATCCTATTGTAAAATAAAAAATTATAATTGAATATATAATTGAATTATAAATTAGGAAAATTAAAAATTAAATTTATTTTAAAATATTTGAGACAAATATTGATTTTACGATTATTATTCTTGAATAATTAAAATTAAATGTTTTATAAATAATTATTTATTAAAATGGAATTAAAGAAATTACAAGTTAAATTCCTATATATAATGTAGATTAACATGAATTGGAGTGTTATCAACAATAATTTATTAAATAATTAACCCATTTGGGGTATTATATTTTAAATTTTAAATTATCAACCTATAATTAAAATAGAATTACTAACATCGATATATTATGTAGTCTGTAGTCCTATCCTTATACATAATTTATTAAATATAAATATACGTTAATAAATATATAATTACTAACTATAATAACCTACATCATATAAATCTACACTGTAAATAAGAGGAATAGGAATATAAATATAAAATAGAGTATAAATATAATATAAAATATAAAATAGAGGAATATTATCCTATAGGAATAATTAAACTTCATATGAAATATATATTAGGTATATATTAGTATTAAATATATACCTAACATAATCCATAAATAAAGTAGTAAATAGATTTCACTTAATGTTATTTTATATATTTTTTAGAAAATATAAAATTACTAATTCATTTTCAAGTTAATATCCCAAAATACATATTACTATATGATACATGATATATGACTACAATAGACTTCAATTATTTATATTCATATATCAATATATATATATATATATATATATATATTATCTCTATAGATATAATATAGGTATTATATATAGTGAGATACTAGTGAGTGATACTGTGATACCTAGTGAGATACGAGAAGTTATCCATATTTAGGTTTTACCTTTCGGAAGGAAATATTTAGGCCTACAACCTATGTTTACATTTTTTCTAACGAGTTTATAAGTTACTATAGGGGAAAGATGGGTAATGTGGCCATGAGGGTAATGTGGCCACTTGGCGTATCTCATAAACTATAAGTCCAATCAAAAAAAAATATATACATGAAATATGCGCATTGGTAAGCATTGTTCAAATAAGTAAAAATAATTTGTTTATCAATTAATAAAAAAAAAGTATGTAAAAAATACAAAAAAATCGATTTACTTTTTAAAAAATTGAAATAAAAGTTTAGTAAAACATATATTTAATTACTAATATATAATATAAATTGAAAATTTAAGTTGCATATTAAAGAACTATTTAATTATAACAAAGTGTATATTCGATTTATGTTAGTGAATAATATTCATTATTATATAGTGTATATAGTGTGATACTTAGAAGCGGGTAATGTGGCCACTTCACGATGATTTAATCCAATCATATGATCTTAAATCAATATTTATATATATTGATAAATTGCGTGCGTCATTACGTGAAAACGTTGATTGAATCAACATCTACTATATCATAACCATACAAATATATGCACATGCATATTATAATCGTAGTATAAACTTTTGAATTTAATATAATATATTTAATTATCTATTAACACAATTATAAAGAACAAAATATATATATATATATATATATATATATATACATTATTTATTACTTATATATTATATATTTAATATATATATATATATATATATATATATATATATATATATATATATATATATATATGTGTGTATACATTGTATACTATACATTGTATAGACCGGTTCGTACTAGTTTTGTTCTCGTAATTTTATAAACCTTCACATCTATGACGATTATGTATGCTATGATGAATAAGTGTTTAACATTTTAGACCTATATCTTAAATAATTTTATGTCATGAGACTTTTTTATTTTAACATTGAATACATATAAAAGTTAACATGGGGGAGATATAGAAATAAGTTTTATTCAATTTTTATAAAACTGAATGAATTTTTTTAAGCCAATTATGGATATATCCTAGAAACATATATTACAAGTATACTTTAGTATTAATACTATAGTAGGTAGGTTTACCTACCTATTTACAATACAAAATATTTGTCATAACAATCTAGGTGCCCAAATTTTATAAAATAATTTTAGTAAAACATTAAAAATTACATTATTGTTAACTTAATTGTTTAAACGATGTCTAAATAAAATGTCTTCTTCTTCTTCAGTAAAAAAAAATATACTAAAAATCGTATAATTTAATATAAATAAATTATTACAATTTAATTTAAAAAATTAAAATATATAATTTACAGATAATAATAATACAATTCAAATTAATTATTAAAAAATTAAAAATTATTTGTAGAAAAAAAATTAACATCATTTGTAAATTTTGTTGGATTTTTATTTTAAATATGAAATACAAAATAAGTTTACATATTTTTTTATTTTTTTTATTTTTTTTACTTTATTTGTATAAAGGACATTTATATCTAACTTATATCCACAATTCAATACAAACTGATCACTCTAATTTATGTAAAGTATAATTATATATATATTAATTTAAAAAAATTAATTATTTTTTTGAATTATTTTGAAATAAATACTTTATAAAATGGTGTATTTTCTCGAGTTTTAGGAGACATTAATATTGGTAATTTGTAGATATACAAATGAAATATAGATATTATATTAATAATAAATATAAATAATGGTATATATTATATTAATTCATTAAATATAATACAAATACATAATTAATTTTAAATATTAATTTAAATATTTGTAAACATCAAAGATAATAAGATAGCGTCATTACTATTATACATGGAATATTATACATTTTATTTTAAAATAATAATTTATATTTCAAACTTTAAATGCTTCGTGACCAACTAACTATTTTTTTTATAAAAATTGTTAATACATATTATACTAAAATATAGATATGTATTATATTTTATATACAGGATTAAAAATTGATTCGAACGAACCGGTCTACATATAGTATACAACATATATGTATAAACTTAAATAGGAATAAAATATACATAAAGTTTTATTTTTATTTATATATATGTATATGTATTATATATTCTAATATATTTGCATAGATTTATAGTTTACAAAAGTTTGTAAACTATAAATCTATGTATATTTGTCATGAAATATATTAAACTAAATTAAAAAAAAATTAAATCAATTTCCAACAGGAATACATTATATAATAAATGTTACTTTCGATATCGATTTTCTAAAGAATTTAATAAACTTAATTTTATTTAATGTATTTAATTTAACTGTTCTTTATAATCTTCTTTATATATTCTATTTATACTTGTGCATTGGCTTATTTGTATATTACATTTAACTTCTTTTTTACCTCATATTATGTAATTATATAAATAATTTGTATTTATTTTGATATGATATGATTTTAATATATAGGGTTTAATATATTACCTATTGGTGTAATATATTTAATATATTTATAACATTATATATATATATATATATATATATATATATATATATATATATATAGTTACAATATTGTATATATATATATATATTTCTATATATATATATAAATCATATAATATAAATTAGTTATCTTTCTAAATTACTATTTTATCTAGGTATTTTATCGACATATTGTTATGATATACAGTCATTTACTGATGAAATTGCCCTTTCTATATTAATAATATGATAAGTTAGTTTAATGAATATAGTAATGTATGTTAAAATACAAATAAAAATCATTAATGTATCACAATTGCGTGTGTTATTTAATATTATTCTTGATGTGATATCATTGGACTAAACTTGATATAAAGTAACGCCATATAGTGGATTAATTCCACATTTTCAGGTAGCCACATTACCCGCATTAGGTGGCAACATTACCCTCCATGGAGGCCCTCCATTGGAGGGTAATATGGCCACCTTAATCATTACAATTAGATATGCTAAAATGAAAAACTGATTCGGCAGTCCTTTTGCATATCATAAGATGTATCTATATTGAACAAATTATCGTATTAGATATAATATTTATAAAGTTATACAACATTATCTAAAAGTGGCCACATTACCCATCTTTCCCCTATTATTATTGTGATATAATTTATTTACTTCAAAAACACATGGTATTACGGGCGTCATTAGATAATTAAACAAATAAAAAATAAATAGAAAACAAATAACAAAATAGGAAAAAAAGAAAATAGAACGAAAAATATTTACATATACTACATTTAGATTATATTAGGAATTACATTCGGAATTATATTATTATAATTATATACCTATATATAATATATATAATATATAATATATATATATATATTATATATATATATATATATATATATATATATATATATATACATAAACCAATATTTTAATTATATAATTATATATATATATATATATCATTATTATATAAAATTATATAATTTATATGTAGGTATATCATATTACTAATTATTTCTATTACGAATTAAAATAAAACTATGACCAACGGAAGTTCTATATCTATTGAGACCCATATTGGTCGTAGTGAAATTTATATTTAGAAATAATAAATAATAAAACTATGTATTGACTCACGATAAAGTTTATAGGCGTGATATTTATATAAACAAAAAATAAAAATATATGAATAATAGTATATTTTAAAAGAATACATTATAGTGATAACACACAGGAATAATGCGGAAATGTTAAAGTAACAATATACGGTAAATCATCTGGAAGACAGTCACAATACTTCTGAACAAAAATACAATGTATTATATATATATATATATATATATATATATTTAATATACAATTTGTAGGTCCCAAGCTTCTTTAAATATAGGAATAATCTATAGCCTATATACATGGGTATGACTAGCTTCTAACAAGACTAGTCTAACATTTCTTATAGTAATAGAAATAAAACAGAGTCTTTTCTATCGAGCAGCAGCGATAGAAATAGTTGACGAGGCGGATGATCTAGTAAGGACAACGGCAACTTCATATATACTCGAGGGCGTCTGGCAACCCCATTCACGGCTTCAACACTGCGCTGGAGAAAGCAACGGGAAACTACTCCAGTAAAATTCCCACGAAAACAAACATGACAGCAAAAATAGAAGTAAATGCAATAAGGCTAGAAAATGAGCCCCCCAGGTTGGACAGCCTTTCAATTATTACTGGGGATGAGCGAAACTATCGTGTAAGTACAGTCGGTAAGGATGACGAGGCTATCTTAAATCCGCAAGGAAGGATTGTTTCTGAGAAAATAGTCTTGAAACACACAGATATTAATAGCTACCTACAATTTAAAAAAAATATAATTATAGTGACATGTTTTAAAATTATTACAAGGGAAATGGGAAGGAATGGGATAGATTTAATGGGGATAAGTGAAACGAAGTGAAAGGGGATAGGACAAGTAAAATCTGATGACTATTCAGTATATTTTAGTGGAAACGATAACATTTAAAGAAAAGGGGTGGCATTCATATGCACAAAAAAAATAAAAAAATGTGTTCTTGGGTTCAATCCTATAAGTGATAGAATAAGAACAATACGTATCCAAGGTAAACCTATAAATTTCACATTCATACAAGTATACACTCCCACTTCAACAGCAGATGAAGAGGAGATGGATTATTTCTACGATGCCCTACAAAAAGCAATCGATATAACTCCAAAAGGTGACATCATGTATGTCATTGGCGATTGGAATGCTAAAGTGGGTAAACAAAAAACAGCTGGGGTAACTGGTGGTTTTGGACTGGGGACTAGAAATGAAAGAGGTGATACAATGGTAGATTTCTGTAGTAAAAATAGTCTTGTTGTTATGAATACAATGTTCAAGCCACATGCAAGAAGACTATATACTTGGAAGTCACCGGATACAATTACTAGAAACCAGATTGATTATATCTTATGTACAGGTCGATGGAAAATCTCTATAAAAAGAGTAACAACTATCCCTGGAGCAAACTGTGGCACAGATCACAATTTGTTAATAGCTATTGTCAAGATAAAGCTTAAACAAACTAAAAGAAATAAGACTACTCCAAAATATGATCTAGTAAACATTGCTACGAAATATACTGTAGAAGTCAAGAATAGATTCAGTATACAACAAGTAGATGACAAAAATCCTGAAGATTTGTGGATTGATATACGTGATGCTGTGATAGAGACTGCTGAGAAATGGATACCAAAAGTAAAGAAGAGGAAAGTTACAAAATGGTTAACCGAAGAAACAATAAAAATAGCGGAGGAAAGAAGAGAGGCAAAAAGAAAAGGTGAAATAGAAAAATATAAAAAATTAAATGCAGAATTTCAAAAAAAAGCAAGGTATGATAAGGAGATAAATTTAAGAGAGAAATGTAGAAAAATAGAAGAAAACAATAAAAAGGGAAGAACAAGAGATCTATATAAGGAAATAAAATATATAACTGGATCATACACAGCTAGATGCGGAGTAATGAATCTAAGTTCCGGAAAGACCGCTACTGAAGAAAGAGAAGTAAAAATTAGATGGCAACAATACACAGAAGAGCTCTACAGGAGAGATCCTAAAATCACTGATACTTTTCCCGAAACTAGATATGAAGATGAACCTCATATACTAGAGACAGAGGTAAAGGACGCTATCAAGCATATATCAAATCGGAAATCATCTGGATGTGATAGTATACCTATAGAGCTTCTGAAAGCAGGTGGAGATGCATCTATAAAAATACTGTTAATTATTTTCAATAACGTATGGAGGACTAATGAATGGTCAAGAGATTGGAAGAAATCTAGTTATCTCCCGATATACAAGAAAGGAGATAAGAAAGAATGTGGGAACTATCGTACTATTGCTCTGATATCTCATGCTAGCAAGATATTTCTTCGAATTATTCAGAAAAGATTAGAACATTTCCTTATCCCAGAACTACCTATTGAACAAGCAGGTTTTAGAAAAGGAAGAGGAACAAGAGATCATATAGCTAATTTGCGGTGGATGATTGAAACAGTCAAAGAACACAACAGGAATGTGTATATGTGTTTCATCGATTATAAAAAGGGCCTTCGACTGCGTAGATCATGAGAGACTATGGGTGATACTCAAAGAAATGGGAGTTCCTGTTCACCTAATAGTCTTACTGCAAAAGCTCTATACGAAACAAGAAGCCACTATAAGAACATAATTCGGTGAAACTGATACTATAAACATAGGGAAAGGGGTAAGACAAGGATGTATTTTATCCCCCCTACTGTTTAACATATATGCAGAAAACATAATGAGAGAGGCATTAGAAGATTGGGATGGGGGAATCAGTATTGGAGGTAGAATGATTACTAACCTGAGATATGCTGACGACACAACACTGATCGCTGAAACTAAAAACGATCTAATAGCAATTATGGAAAGAGTAAAGTTGGCTAGTGAAAAGGCAGCTCTATATCTAAATATAGGTAAAACTAAAGTAATGATGACTGAAGACCAAGGAGAAATGGTAGTAGATGGAAAGCATATTGAAGTAGTATCGCACTTTATTTTCTTGGGATCTCTAATAACCAAGGATGGATTCTGTGAGAAGGAAATACGCAAAAGGTTAGCAATGGGTAGATCTGCAATGGGAGGACTAACGAAAATCTGGAAAGATAGAGGAATTACCCTCAGAACAAAGATCAGGCTTGTAAAAGCTTTAGTTTTCCCTATAGTATTATACGGAGCAGAATCTTGGACAATGAGAAAGCTTGAGAGAAAGATGATCGATGCTTTTGAGTTATGGTGTTGGAGACGTCTGCTAAGAGTAACATGGATCGACAGAAAAACAAATGTATGGGTTATTGCTAATATAAAACCAGAATGGACGCTTGAGTCAAGGATAGTCAAATCATTATGTTACTTAGGCCATGTTATAAGAGCAGGCGGAATGGAATATGAAGTGATGGTAGGAAGAATGGGGGGTTATAGAAGCAGAGGGAGACCACGGCAAAGATGGCTAGATAGCATAAAGAAAAACTTCCATGGTACTATCGACAATATGATTCGAGCCTCAAGATGTAGGAGGAGTTGGAGAGCTGCTGTCATCGATGTAGCCAGGGGTCGGATACGACTCGACGGCACAGGTTAACAGGTTAAATATATAGATAGATAGATAGATAAGATAGATTAATAGTTTATTATATGTATGAATGCTATGGGTATGTGGGATAGGGTTAGGGATAACGAGTAAGTACATAAATTAGACATGAAACACGGATGAACAAAACAAAAAAGAAAAAATAGAATATATACAATAAAAAACATAATGAATTAATCGTGACTCTAGTCTCGATAACATGTGATATGTTGGTTTAATTGGTTGTAATATCAATGGGGAGACGGCGCTTGTCACACATGATGAGGTATTATATTATATAATTTATATATAGTATATAGTTCATAGCCTATATATATATATATATATATATATATATATATATATATATGGTATATGCATTATTAATTCGCCTGCTCTAAATACTATTAAATCTAATTCTCTCTAAAGTACAATATTCCTGAGCGAAATTACAATATGTCTATGTCCTACAGTTTATACGCAGGTTGTATGTTTATCCATATTTGCTTAGGGGTTCGTTTAAAATTGTTTTCAACATATCATAATGTATATACATTATAAACATACTCCTTTACAACACATGAAATACATTATTATGTAATATGTAATACAACAACATCATAGAAGCTTATATCTCAGTATTTTTCTTAACTCCATTTATGATGTTTGGAAGGTTCCACCGTTTGAACAGTTCGATAAATATTCATAATATTTTCAGAGATTATACAAATTAGATAGAAGATATTAAATAGGTAGCAACTACTATTGAAGATATTAAATAGGTAGCAACTAGTATTGAAGATATTAAATAGGTAGCAACTAGTATTGAAGATATTACATAGGTAGCAACTACTATTGAAGATATTAAATAGGTAGCAACTATTATAGAAGATATTAAATAGGTAGCAACTAGTATTGAAGATATTAAATAAGTAGCAACTACTATTGAAGATATTAAATAGGTAGCAACTAGTATTGAAGATATTACATAGGTAGCAACTACTATTGAAGATATTAAATAGGTAGAAACTAGTATTGAAGATATTAAATAGGTAGCAACTAGTATTGAAGATATTACATAGGTAGCAACTACTATTGAAGATATTAAATATGTAGCAACTATTATAGAAGATATTAAATAGGTAGCAACTAGTATTGAAGATATTAAATAAGTAGCAACTACTATTGAAGATATTAAATAGGTAGCAACTAGTATTGAAGATATTAAATAGGTAGCAACTAGTATTGAAGATATTACATAGGTAGCAACTACTATTGAAGATATTAAATAGGTAGCAACTATTATAGAAGATATTAAATAGGTAGCAACTAGTATTGAAGATATTAAATAAGTAGCAACTACTATTGAAGATATTAAATAGGTAGCAACTAGTATTGAAGATATTACATAGGTAGCAACTACTATTGAAGATATTAAATAGGTAGCAACTAGTATTGAAGATATTAAATAGGTAGCAACTAGTATTGAAGATATTACATAGGTAGCAACTACTATTGAAGATATTAAATAGGTAGCAACTACTATTGAAGATATTACATAGGTAGCCAACTACTTTTGAAGATATAAATAAATAGATTTAATACACTCGTAATAAAAACCAAATATTATTTTGTCATAAAAGTGTAAACATTTATGGTATTTATTATAAGTGTATAAAATCATTATGTACATCTTTAAAAGTACTAATATAATATATTCTATATATTATTTATAAACTTTGAAACTTTTATAAATATTTATCGAACGGTTCAAATAGTGGAACCTTCCAAACATCATACATTATGTAACACTGATATATAAGCTTCTACATTTTGTGTTTAATAAATATTACATAATAATGTGTATTATATGTTTTACAGTAGTATGATTATGATGCATAGTTAATTATTCTGAAATGAAATTGTATACATCATTTTAAAGATAATGAATTATATTGTAATTTTAAAGTGAAACAATTTGTAAACATAATTAAACGCATCCCCCGTTGACTATCTTATTATTACAAACACACATAAACACACACACATACACACACAAACATACACCAAAACGCACTCACAAACACACCCACATACACATACACACACAAATACACACACAAACACACTAGAATTTTACGTAATACAAATTCCACTAAACTACACCAACCGATTACCCAGTGCATCAAATACGAAAGTAAAAAATTCAGCTCTTCATCATCAATTAGATGTAACGAACTACCCCGAAACTTAGAAATACACACACACCTCACAAACACACCCACAAACACACCCACAAACACACACACACGTATTCACTAATTATATAAGTAGGTAGGTACACACGTTCCTACATACATAACGTACCACGTGTGTATTTTATATGTTCTTTGTGAGTTTACTATTCTCAGAAGATTATTTAAAAAATATATGTATATTTTATATTATCCTAGTGAGGGGTGAGGGCGTTTCTCTAATATGTCACTCACTATAATATCCAATAGGTATATCAGTACTCCATGTATATCGAATCTTAGTATTTTAATGTTAGTATACTTATTAATTATTTATATATATATTATATATATATATATATATATATATATTGTTATTGTTATTTTTATTTGTTGGAGTCCATTTATCCCATTTCAGGAACTTAGATGAAGTTTTACTTATAACCATATATGGCTCTAATGTCCCTTCGATGCCGCTATCATGATAATGCATTCAGGGTTTTAATGAGAGCCGATAATTTATGTATACATAATTATATAAGACCACTTCTAAATAATATTTTAAGACCCATTTTATCAAATTGATAAATGATCCGGACGAGGCTCGAACCCGTGTCCTAGCAGTATGCTGCTTGTGCCTTAGCCTAACGCTTTAGCCAACTGAGCCACACAGCCAGTTTTTGAATATAAGGTATAGGCGCTACCTATATATTATTTAGATATTATTAAAATCATCTGAATTTAGAGAATAAATTGTATACTAGATAAACTACAATAAAATACATCATTGCATAACTCGCTTAGGCGTTAAGGGTTAACGCATCTCTCTATCGCTGTCTAATTATTAGCTAAATCGTCATTTAATGTATTTTTCAAATATATTTCACATACGCTCACTCGTATATATATATATATATATTTATATACTGAATTTATTACCTGATAATATTTGTAAGCTCTCTATAAACTCTATAATCCTAGGATAGCTATATCGTACCGAGTACTATATGTGCACATATATGTCTAAATATAGACCTGTATGTCTAAATATAGACCTGTACGTCTAAATATAGACCAGTATGTCTAAATATAGACCTGTATGTCTAAATATATACCTGTATGTCTAAATATAGATCTTTAGGTATACCTACAAGTTGTGGGCTACAACTTCTTATATCATGACATTATTCAATCCTCTAGGAATTGCATACATATATTCATCATATCGTTTATTATTTCGTATACAATCATCCGATTACTATTGTACTTCTGACAAATTAGATTGTTTAAACAATGATTATGTGCTATGAATATTAACATTAACAATTGACAGCGATCATTGTATAGAATTAGTGTTAGATTATTTCTACAAATGTATACCTCGATTCCCCTATATATTTAACAGATTTACTGACTACATGATTAGGTCGAAAGTTTTCTATTAAAGAACTTCATATAGTATTTAAACTATTTCGTCATCCCAAGTTCAGGCTGGCTAAATATGGGAGCCGATATTTTCTACATTCTACAGCCGCGCTATGGAATGGGCTAATACTAGTTTCGATCTATAGAATTCTTAGAAGAAAACTCAAAGATTTATTATTAGTTATTTTTTATATTAGTAAATTAGTATTCGTTCAAATTTGCTAATCTAACACTTATTTATATATGTATTATTTTTGTTAAAAATAAATGAGAAATGTCGTTGTTATATTTGTGTATGTATATAATATACTGTATACCGAAATACACGTATGTATACATATACGCTGCACACAATGTAGGGGAAGCTCCCTTAAGAAGCTAAGGAAGCTTAAGAAGCTAAGGAGGGTATCACTCTGCACGTGTGACCTATATACAGACACCGCTATTGACAGGTATACAAGCTTGCACTTTACTTTAATAGTTCACTTACTAATAGTGACCATTACGAAATCTATTACTTTATCGCTTATCTTTATTGTTCTCTGCTATAGGTTGTGTGTGTGTATGCGCAGTGGATGTTATTAAGACATTGCCCGTGGCTATATTACCCGTTGCTAGTATATGTGGCGTTAGTAGTAGTAGTAGTAGTAGTAGTAGTAGTGGTAGTAGTAGTGGTAATAGTAGTAGTAGTGGTAGTAGTAGTAGTAGTAGTAGTAGTAGTAGTAGTATTATTAGTAGTAGTAGTAGTAGTAGTAGTAGTATATAGTAGTAGTAGTAGTAGTAGTAGTAGTAGTAGTAGTAGTAGTAGTAGTAGTAGTAGTAGTAGTAGTAGTAGTAGTAGTAGTAGTAGTAGTAGTAGTAGTAGTAGTAGTAGTAGTAGTAGTAGTAGTAGTAGTAGTAGTAGTAGTAGTAGTAGTAGTAGTAGTAGTAGTAGTAGTAGTAGTAGTAGTAGTAGTAGTAGTAGTAGTAGTAGTAGTAGTAGTAGTAGTAGTAGTAGTTAATATACTAATATATATACTATTATATTTATTATTATAGATATATAATCAATAACATACATATATTTTGTTATCCTTTATTTATGAATGAACTTTTGATAACTATCTTTCACAATATTTATGCATTTGGATGTTCTTTCTTTAATTATATTCTTTGTATTATTGAGTTTCTTAGTAC
>OZ025242.1:30484601-30502101 GCA_964019155.1 Osedax fenrisi
CATATATGTGTGATTGTTTGTGTACGTTTGCATGTGTAATACACATTTTTTATGTGTGTGTTTTTTTTAAATGCCAACATACACAACCACATTCTAATCGAGCCCATTCAAATAGCATTGTAATCATGTAACGTAAACAATAAATTGACAGTTGGAAAATATCAGAAACATATTCACAAGTAACAGAACACCATTAGATGGTCTGTCTGTCGTATTCAGTTATTTGCAGGCCTCGCTAGCTGAGTGCAAATGAAATTTGAATTTTATGAACTGGCTGAGTGCATGCACACTTTTCAAGATAAAAAGTAAAATATAAGTTTCAGAGACAAGTGAAGAAGAATTTTACACAATATATTACATACTATTATATCTTTATTTATATATAACACATTATTACTTTTAGAATTAAATCAATATACATATATTTAAAAAGCCAATTAAATAAGATAAATATTTTATTATTTATTTATATATTACATAGCTATTACATACCTAGGTTACATATTACCTATTTATTATTTTATCATATTGTTTACGTTGCAAAATGCCTTCCAAAGAGAAATCAGTTAATGCAGATCTATAGTCATTTTTTTTCATATGAAACAATACTAAAATCAGATTCGAAAGGGGCTTGTATATATTTTTGTAGTTTTTGGTCGCTTCTTTTTATTCTCGAAATCTTCACTGCCAAAAGTTATACAAAATTTACATAAAACACTAATTATTTTATCATTATCTCTCTCGTCGATCTTTAATCCGTAGTTGATTAAATGCATTATTATATTTTAATGATTATAATATGGCAATATTACTAATAATTATAAAAATATGTATTGAAATTTATTTATTCTTAACAATTGAATATGTTTGAAATACTCAATAAGTGGCTATTTATCACTGATTATTAATAAACATTGATACATTACATAGATCTAGAGTAGGGGGCGTGAGGGGGTTTTGGGCGATGCGAAGGTTTTGGTCGATGGCAATATAATCACAACGGTAATAGATATGAACATATTTTACATTAACGAACTGTGTATAATGTTAATGTTACATAATATTTTAAGAACAATTGAAGAAAAATTAAATATATTGAATATTATTATCGATTATGTAAAAAGTGCATTTTCTGCTATATTATTGTAATAAATAGCGAAGAGTTAATGGTAAATTAGAACACAATTAATAATATTTTGATGATACATTTTATATTATATTAAACTACTTAATATTCTACATAAAATGAAATAAAAATTAATTAAAAATATTAATTATATAATTTAATAAAGATAACATAATAATACCATATGCGATAAAGGGGTTTTGGTCGATATCATGAGGGGGTTTTGGTCGATGCTAATATAATTACAACGGTAATATATAAGAAATTTGTTTACATTAACTAACTATATATAATTATAATATTACCAAATATGTTAAGAAAAATTAATAAAAATTAAATATATTGCATAATATTATCGATTATGTAAAACGTGCATTTATCTGCTGTATTATTGTAATAAATAGCGTATAATTAATGGTCAAATGTTAATATATAATATATAATTAATTAACATTATGAGTGTATTACATGTTATTATATCATTATAATAAATATTCGAATTAGTTAATTTAACTCACATTTTATTATTTGAGTATATAGGCTATGGCTACACGTATTAACATATTCGGAACTATCGACCAAAACTAACTAATCCCATACATACCATATTTCACCGATATTTATGAGTTATATTATAATTGATAATATATAATTTTATTATCATGATAAAAAAAATCCGAGATAGCTATTTATTAGATTAATATATTTTTAATAAATATTTTAAAATTCAAATACTAATATTCAATATTCACTGAGTACTTGCTATTATAGCGAGTGATACATTTGATCGACCAAAACCCCCTCACGTCCCCTACCTGGTACTCTAGATTTATTATAAATTATTATGATTTGGAGAAATAAAAATATTAGTATTGCGTGCAAAAGTAGAAATATACAAATACTGGCTGCGTGCAAAAGTGTGCATTCGTGCAAATAGCACGCAACTAGTAAGGCTGGTTATATGCCAACCATAGAATGTGATTTTAGCATTGTTTTTTTTATGAAAAAGATAAATATATATAACCTTGTAACCTTGGTCCCTTAGAGTGGGGTAAGGTGGAGTGACAACTATATATTTTCGAAAATTGATATTGACTGGTTATGGTTAATAAGAGGAAGTACTTATAAGTATACATCCGAAGTTTTGTTTAAAACTGATACCTGCAAGGTATTACGATATCACCTAGAAGTTTAACATGGGGTAGATAGCATGTTTTAACATTGAGCACATAGGAATCAAATTCAATCGATTTTTTTGAACGTATACATTATTAAAATGTAATGAAAGTGAAGTATATGGTTAATAAGCATGACTATAGCAGTATTTAACAACAACAAAATTGAAAAAAAAATAATATTTCTATTTTTCCTAGTAAATCTAGGAATAATATTTATAAATAATAATTTAATTAATTATAAATACTTTATATTAATAAAACTACTTCATTATTAATTATTTACTATTTTATATAGTCATATATATATATAATGTTACTATATATATAATATATATATGATATATGTATTGATATACAACAAAAACTTAACTTATTTAACAAAATAACGAATTAATATTATGAAATATGTCCAATTGTATAAATGTGCCTAGAATTTTTTTTTTTTGCATATTTAAAAAAAAAAATTGCTATCGTATGTGGAAATATATTTGTTATGTGATATTAATTTTTTACGCATATCTAGACATTTATAGTAATTTTAACTCATTTGTTAGCGTAAATATTTTCGATATAGCGTTTTATAGTGTATAATATAGTATATTATGGTATAAAAAGCGTACTAGGTTCTAGTTCACCATAAATTATAAAACTTATACCAAAATGTTTGTCATTCAATAAGCTATAGGTTGCAGACCAGGTGTTATACGTTTTTGAAAATTTTTGAAAATCACTCCACCTTAGCGTGGGGGCGCGTCTTCTTCACAACACATATTTTCCATTCCTTCCTGTTGTGGGCCATCCGTTGGGTTTCTCCCATACTTTTGTCCGTCCATTCTTTGATGTTGTCAATCCACATCTTTTTAGGTCGACCACAACGTCTCCGTCCTTCTACATTTCCTTGTAGGATTAGTTTGGCAAGTCCTTCTGACCGTGTTACATGACCATACCATATTAGTTTTCGTCGTTTAACGATTATTAGTAAGTCTGTATAGCGCCTAGCTTGCGATATTCTGGATCTTATTTCGTCATTTGTTATTCTGTCCTTATATGAACAATAAGTAATTTGCGGAAGTTCTTTGTTTCAAATGTTCTTATCCTAGTTTCTAGTTCAGCAGTTAGCGTCCATGTTTCACATGCATATAGAAAGATTGACGTCACTAAAGAGTTCATAAGCCTTAGCTTGTATCCCAGTCTAATGTGTCTGTCATTCCATATTACTTTCAGGTTGCTGCATACTTGATTTGCCTGAGCTGCTCTAGCTAGTATTTCTTTTCTGGAACCTTGTTCATCAATTATTGATCCTAGATACAGTAAAACCTCTCTATAAGAAACCTCTTTATAAGAAAAACCTCTTTATAAGAAAATTGTTCACACATTTGGTTGGAATTCAACCTTTTCCACATTAAAAAACCTCTTTATAAGAAAATCTTATAAGAAAAATATAAGAAAAACCTCTTTATAAGAAACTTATAGTATAAAAATATAAAAAATAATTATATATAAATAGAAGTATTGTATATTGATAACAACTATAGAAATTAATTATTATAAAAGATATTTTGTTTTCTTAAAAATATTTTATATTACATAAATAGCTTGAAATGAATTAAAATTAATTAATAAATGTTATTGTATATCCATAAATTTATTAAAATTAATTAAGTGTTATTACATCCTTAATTATTTCTAATTATTTCTTAAATATTACTTAAATATCCAAGGATATGTACACAAGGTTGTGTATTGGTGATACAATTTAATATATTATACAATTAATTGTTAAATAATAGATTATTATGAATATTATATTCATTATATTATATTCATAAATGATGATTCATAATTTATAATTTCTAATGTAAATCTAATAAAATGTCATTATGTATCATTATGGATTAACATGTATAAGCGTAAACAATACAGTATACATTTAAAAACAGTATACAAAATAAATATACTATATATATATAACCTATAGGTTATATAATGCATTTTCAATTATAAATTAATTCTTAAATTCATTGGAAAAGTAAAAACCTCTTTATAAGAAAACCTCTCTATAAGAAAAAAAGTACTGAAAAAAAATAGTTTCTTATAGAGAGGTTTTACTGTATTTGAAGTGGTTAACTGTCTCAATATATTCGTTCTGGATTATGATATTTGGGTTGCAGGTATTATCATTTAACATCCATTTGGTTTTAGTTTGATTTATTTCCATATCAAATTTACTTGCTGCCTCTGATATTTTATTTGCTAGAGATATCATTTCATCTTCCTAACCAGCAAGACCGTCAATATCATCAGCAAACCTTAGGTTAGTAATTATTATTTCGTTCATTTTAATTGTTCCATTATGACAGCAAAGTGCGTTTTGCATTATATCTTCTAAAAATATATTAAACATAGTTGGTGAGAGTAGACATCCTTGTCTAACACCAGTTTTTGTTGGAAATTCTTCACCAATTACTCCTTTTCTCAGTATTGCACTACTCGCTTTATCGTATAGATTTTTGATAATATCAATTAACTTTCTGTCAATATTAAATGTTTGCATTGAAGACCAAAGTCCCTTTTGCCAAACTCTGTCAAATGCTTTTCGGAAGTCGATGAATAGATGGTACTGCTTTTTTTGTTGAAGATTAATTTTTTCGCAGATGAGACTTATATTGAAAATTTGCTCTATCGTGCTACGGTTCTTTCTAAATCCAGCTTGTTATTCAGATAATAGGCTATATAATAGGCTATAATTATCCTATTTGCTCTACTTGTGGATCTAGACGATTTTTAACTATTTTTAGCATACTTTTACTAGCGTGGTTGATTAGACTAATAGTGCGATAATTAGTGCATTGTGTTAGATTATCTTTTTTCGGGATTGTTACTATTATTGATTTCGTCCATATTTCTTGCCATTTACTTGTTTCCCAAATATTTGAACATATTCTGTGCATTAAATCAATAATTGAATAGCCATCGTTTACTATTGGTTAGATGGAATATTTTCTAGACCAGCCGCTTTACCTTTCTTTAATGACTTTATATCTGCAACAACTTCTTCTCTTAGAATACCGTTTCCGATGTTGACTTCATTTTCTTCTTCACATTGTTGGTGGTTATTTATCAAATTTTCGTCTCCATTCGATTCTAAGTTATATAGTTCAGTACAATATTCAGTCCATCTTTTTAATATGTCACCTTCTTCAGTCAGTAATTTTCCGTTTTTATTTTGAATTGTGTTGTGACTTTCCTGTTTTTTTTTGTGAGTACCTTTACAATGGCATATGCTTTTTTGGAGTTATTACTTACAAATGAACTATTAATACTTTCACATTGTTCGAATATATATATATATTTCACATTGTTCGTTTATCCATGTTTGCTTCGATTCCCTCATAAAAAACGGCACGAGGGAAGCGAAGCAAACATGGATAAACGAACAATGTGAAATATATATATATAGGTAGAAAAAATATATATATATACCTATAGTAGAAAACTTTCTGATTATTCATTATAAGAAATTCCTATTAAGTAAACTATAAACAGTACAGTAGTAAACACGAATCGATGAATGAACGTCGACCGAGGACGAACTGATACTAGCATATACCCACAACTATAGACGTATTTTTTTATTAGTTTGGAACGATTAATGATGACCAATTAGTGAAAGCAAACGGTAATGGTTTCTACAATTTGTGTAGTTATGGGATTTACTTATTGACATTATGTAGGGTATATATCCTATATGCAGGTTATATATAGATATATTATATATATATATATATATATATATATATAATAACGTATAATAGACATAACTAGATATATTCTGAAGCCCATAACCATGACAAATTGCCTACAACCAATAGCCACGTAGATCGTAGGCTTCAGTAAATAACTGTAGTAACAACTGTAGTAACTAGCTACCTGTTTTAATGATGTCAATGATGACTCATCCTTACCAAATCCATCTTTATAGTACTGCTTTTCACAAGTTTTATTGTCAGTGTATATGTACACGTGATACAAACTGATTTGACATATACATATATATATATATATATATATATATATATCCATGACATATCATTATGATGACAATTGCAGTTCGTAAGCTAAGCGCATACATTGGAAGTGACCAGGAACAGATACAGAACACCATATCGTATAGGTGTATAGCTATACTTCTAGTATACGTAGTACATATATGAATGGTTAGCGCGGTGATGCTACGACGTATCGGGTACGACTGCACCTGACACTGCACCCGGTGTATACGCATGCGCTCGTACTCACGTGGTATCGTTACTACGGTGCTGCCCCCTGTGCGGTGGCGGCGGTGGCGGTGGTGGTCTACTTCTGCTGCTGCTGCTGCATATCTACATCCGGAATCGGAGCGGGCGACTGTTCACGTGGAATCTCGCGCCGAATATCACCAAATCTCGCGCCGAATATCATTAAATCTGGCGGGGAATCTCGCGTTATCTCGGCGAATCTCAGCCCGCCTCAGACACAGATACAGATATCTTCTTATCTAGTCATAACTAACCTAGTTAGGCAGCAGTCGTAATAGTAGTAGTAGTAGTAGTAGTAGTAGTAGTTAGGCAGTCTTAATTGTTATATAATTGTTATGCCTAACTTGTTGTGATACGTATACTTGCTCAGTACGCATGTCTAGTATGTAATGCACACGTGATACAAACTTAGTTGACACATATACATACACACACACACACACATATATATATATAACATAATTGTTAGAAGTAATACAATTAATACAGTATTTATTGAATATTATTTCATTACTATATTATTCATTTAATAATGTATTTGATTAGACTATCGTTATTATAATAGGTTGTCATTATAAAATAGTTGTATAACATGGTATATATATATATAGTTAGGTTAATAGTTTAGGTAAACTTACAATAGATATATAATGAATTATTGAAACTCCGAATGAATAAGAATACTACTACAATAGGTAATAGATAATAGATAATAGATAACAGATAATAGATAATAGATAACAGATAATACGCGTCATGTTGTATCATCTACACTTTGATCAAGCATCTTTTTAATTTAATTTACTAAAAATGAATCAATCGAAATAAATGCACAGCATTGTAACCACAATAATTGTAGGCGTATTTATTATTAAACTCATTTATTATCGTATAATTATATTTAGTATACATCTTTATCCACATTAATTTCATTTATTTTATCAATAACATTGATAGCTGGTTATAGTATTAGCGTGCTAATATATAAACACTTTTCTTTCTATATATATGTATATTAGCCTTATATGGCTAATTCCATGTCTTTTTTGATAGTGCGACTACGATTTTTCTTCTCGTGTAGCTGAACCTTCTTTCCCTTTACGGCTTAACTGAATTGCTGCTTTTAGATATGAGATTGTACGTATAGTTTTTATAATGAGAATATGGTGAATTGTGAATTTTGAAAATAAGACTGATACTACATCTATAGGCCGTTTTGCATATGATCATATTCTCGAGACTGGTATTGCATCGATGCTTTTGTATATGATACTAAGACTGCATCGAAGCTTCAATTAGCATAATTAATATTACTATCATATTTACTATGACCATACTACTAGACATACACTACTAGACATACACTACTAGACATACACTACTAGACATACACTACTAGACATACACTACTAGACATACACTACTAGACATACACTACTAGACATATCGCATAGCTGTCACTATAATGGTATACCAACGCGGTAAATTCGTCTACATTGTATTACCATTGTTACTTACCATTGTTACTTACCATTGTTCTCCATGTCGAATATATTCTTACGAGTTAAAGTTATAATAGCTACTTCTTTCATTTTATTTATGTTTTTATCTATATTGTTAATTTTAAAATTTATTTTAATGATGCCTCTTTTTTACCTGAAAACCATCTTACTATTCTACTAAATATGAAAAGCGAGCGGTTTCAGAACATATGAGGTTATTCAGTGAGGTTTTTACTTACTTTATCACGCAGTATAACACTGGTTGACACAATGATGCATATTACAGATATATTTATTTCAACGTGGACGATGAATTAATAAATGAAACTATTAAGGAATAATAACTATACCATAACTTTAACAAATGTAATTTATAATATAAATAATAGTTAATATATATGTTAAGTTAATAGTAGGTAAGATACAAATGTAGATACAATTTTAATTTTAATTGTTGATGATATAAAATTAAATTATATCTATGATTGAATGTGGCTATGTATGAGGAGGAGTTAATATTTCGTTATTTGTACTGCTCTGTAAATATAGTGTAGTTATATTGGGTAGTTATTATATATTAAAATATATTTTAGTATATATATACTATTGAAATAAAGTCATTGCATTTCAGTTAATGTTCTTTATATTTCTTAATTTTGTGATTTTTTAATAAATTTAAAACATAAATAAATAAAAAACTTAATCTGATCTGAAAAAACTAATTATATATTTAAAATCAGTGTGAAAAACTAGCCGTAGAATCAGTTAACAGAACCAATACCTCAGAGAATTGTTTTCAAATGTCGACCAGTTTAATGAATGACAAAGCTTATCAACACAATACTTAATTTATAATGAAGATAATAAACACTAACTAAAATAAACATTTCATTAAGTGTATTCAAATACTAACAGTTTGCATGCATACAAGGGGCGGATATATGGGATTATGGTATCTAACCGCCTTGAAATATTATGAGAAAAAAACATTATAAATGGATCAGACATTTTTCTATTATATAACAATTGTTATGAATAATTTCTCATTGAGATATCAGCAAGAAGAATGACTATACTAGATATACTACAATAACAATTATATATACCTATACATTTATTATTTCAATACATTTTTATAGATTTAAAAAAGGCCGGCCGGCCCTCAATTAAATCATGGATTCATTACTGGTGCATATTAATAGAATGCACAAGTTATACATTAAGATACAGTAACATTTCATTTAACTTACACACATACACACGCCGTATTATAGGATATATCCACCATTGTATAATCTATGATATACCATTATAATATGATGTTGTATATGTACGTATACATACCTATAATATATAAGTTAACTAAATATATAATATATACGTTAACTAAATATATAATATATACGTTAACTAAATATATAATATATACGTTAACTAAATATATAATATATACGTTAACTAAATATATAATATATACGTTAACTAAATATATAATATATACGTTAACTAAAACTAACGAATGAAGTCAATATCTAATCACGTGAACAAACCTTTACAATGTGTTATTCAAAATAGATATAAATACTGTAAATATTTTGTTGCAGCTTTGTCAAATATTTGTTATTAGTAGAATAGTCTAAATAAGTTCTTATAGGTAAATACATTATCCTAGTGAGACTAAAGGTCAGAATAGGGTATTCCCTATAGAGTAATAATAATAATCGATTTAGAATTTGGAATAGGTAATAATATGTAATACTTATAGATATTGATAGGTGGTTCTAGGTTTATAATGGTATCAGTTTTAGTGATATTAAAATAGAGAGGTTTTAATGAAGACCACTAAGCTAAATCATTGATATGATTTTATATATATATATATATATTAGTGTCATAATAGGCTTATTATTATTACCGTTTATTAAGAATATTACTTTATATTTGTATAGCAATATACTGTTATAAGAACACATACTATATTTTGAAACTTATAATGTAATTATTTAAATAATTATATAATAATATAAAATATAAACGACAATATTTATAAGACAATACATTTTAAGAACTAAGATTTAAGATCACTAATATATTTTTTTAAATTAAATAAATAAAATATTATAAATATATAAAAAATAATTCAAATAAATTGATAGATAATTCTTATAATTTAATCTAAATATTATAATAAATACTGTTAATTTAATTTTTTTTTGTAAATCTCTATAAATAATACGTATAATAATATTTATAAACTGTCAATATATAACGATATGTTAAACATCATAATATAATTAATTATATATTTATTTAATATATGTATACATTTATCCTATAGGATAAATAATATAATAAATATATATTAGTAATACAACAATTTATTAAAGAAAATAAAAAAATTTAAATTTATAATCAAATATAAGACATGTATTTTTATTTTGATAAAGTATATCTTATATGATAAGTCAAACATTCATTATTAACGATATAATTATCTTTATATATCAAAGATAGAATACAATACACTAATTTCATAAATAAAATAGGTATTAAATAAACGAAATTAAATATGTGTTTAGGTTTCGTGATTTAATATTATTAATACTCTTTTTTTAAGTGTGAAATATGTGTAATAAATGTATATGAATATCTTGATTATTCTATAAATGTATACATAACAGTCGTACATAATTATATAATTAGAACAAGTATTATTTTTTTTATAACATATTTTAAGCATATTTATATATCATATTTATTCTCATTTTGTTTTAATATATTCATTAAAAATAAGTAAAAACCTCAAACATAGAATCACAAGTCCCCAATCAAACTAAATAGTTGAATTAGAAATATAATTCGATTATTTAAGAATACATATTTTGTGGTGAGCAAATTGTGTTTAGGGGAAAGTAACCGAATAATGACACTCTCGGTATCTCAGAAACCCAAAATCCTACAAAAAAATGTTAATGAATACAATATATATAATTACATAAATAGTAAAAATAAGTATTTTTATTTTGTAATCATTCAAATTAGTGCTGATATATTCAATAAACTGATTGTTTTATTACGTTTTTTAATTTATGAAAAAAAAATCAACTTAAAATCTTCTCAAGCATATACATATGTATCGATATAAAACATAACAATTTATCATTAAAAACTAAAGCATTCTAAATATTATATACATAATTTCTATATTTGTTATAAAATATAAAATAAGTGAAAAATATATATTTATAGGTCATACAAATTCCTACTATATATGTCTTAATACGGACACCCTATAACCAATCAGCGCGAAGCCTATCAATTATTCTGATTTTCATAAAAACCATGTGCGTTATAATATTAATACCACCAATGAAGATAAATCAAAAAATGTTATTATTTAGATACTTAACTTGTATTAATTAATTAAATAATAATAATTAATAAATTAATTACTAATTAAATCATATTATATTATTCATAAAATTAATTATAAATAATGTAATTGTAATTTATCTGATTGGTTCATCAATAATATATAGTTTATCTAGTGGTATACGAGGTGTCCGCATTATAACACAGAGTGTCCGTATTCAGACATGGGTACCGAATACGGAAACCCCCATTATCTATTGAATAAAAAGATTAAATAAAATTATAAAATCACAATAATATCTATAATCATATAATATATTGTAATTTTTGAATACAAATATTGAGTTATAAAATATTATGACCATTTGTTAAAGTGTCCGTATTAGGTTACTTTACCCCAAATATATGGTAATTACCATATATTAATATATACAAGATGTATTACTTTGTATGTATTGCCCAGAAAATAAAATAGTTATTTATATGAGAAAAGAAAACCATATAATTTTACTAAATACTTTGTAAGAAATTAACTAATGTCAATGATTTTTGTACTTTTCAATGATTAGTTTTTTAAACTTAATACGCTATTTCCAAGTTAAAACATTATCAATTATAAGTCCTACACGTGTTGATATGACAAGCTTAACACATTAGGTATATAAGGAATAGTCAGATTGTGTATCTTATTAAATAATATACACCTGGTTTTTATATTAATAATTAAAGATAATGTGTTATATAAAAACCATTAATTTATATCAATCCATTTTTTCATAGATTTACGAATTTTAATTTTAGAAATCTAATCATCACAATATCGTCAATACCTATCGGCTGCATTTCATATTTATAAACTAGCGAAGAATTAATGATATAATATATATATAGGTTACATTATTGTACATTATGTGATAGTTTTGATAAGTAGGTCTGATATTGATGTCCGATTAAAGTAAACTTATTTATCTAATAAATAAGTTGTAGTCCACATTAAGAGTCCTAAGTGAAGGCTGTATTCCACGCTTGTCAGTATGTTTAAGTTTGTTATATAACATATATATCATAATATATATATATATACACACACATATATATTTATCATAATATTATGAATAAATATATTACAATATGTTTTAATTAATAACAATTATTGTGCTAATTTTATTTAAATACAATTTTCTGTATGGAATTACGTATATTTAATTTATACTAAAATGTCATATAAAGTAATTCATTATTTCCTAAGACAGTATAAAATAAAATTAAAATTAAAAAAATTAAAACGATCATAAAATAATCGTTCGAGAATAGCGGCGAATCGACGAGATTAACGATATCGGCTGATAATTATGAAATATATTTATCTGCGCATGCGATTAATATAGCAACATTCGCGTACTACAAAATAAACTAATTACCGAATTAGCCGGCGATGTACTCCAACCACGCACCGCCCACTTAAGCACTCCGGTCTCGAGGACGACAAGAAGCTACCACGTCTAATTGATGGCGTACACTAACCATACGCACACGCACACGCACGCACACGCGCGCGTAGTAAGGAACGTTAATCGATATTCGAGCGGCGGCGGTTAAGTAGTTCGGCAGAGGGGGCGTGGCGATACGGCGGTGCGCAGTCGACCGTGAAAACGACGCACGCAACCCCCGACTCTAGTTAACACGTCACACGCACGCGCAGATGTTCCACTCACTATAGACATGCGCATGACCGCGACATACTAAATCATCGTAACCACATCGCATCATCATCATCATCATCATAGTCATCGTCGTCATTGTCATTGTCATCGATGCTAATAAAGTACTCTATTTATATCAATGGTATATATGTATACATATATATATATGCGTATTTGTGTATTTGTGTATGTGTGTCAATATATATATATATATATATATATGTATATATTGATTGATTAATTGTATATTGTAGTTGACTAAGATAGTAGGTAATACACACATACCTACTAAGTACTAATGTAGTACTACTAAGTATATATACTTATAAGTCATCATTTTGAATATAAAAATGTAATCTAAATATTTATAAAAAGGAACGATGACGTCATCGTACAATAATTTTTATATAAAACATTGTATGTATGTTTATATATATATATATATATATATATATATTAATATATTATATATAGATATAGTATGTGCTAAATAATTGTATGTTTGATATGTGTTACAAGCGAGCTACTGGTGGTGGCGTGCTTACTGAGTTAAGTTGAATTAGTAATATCTTTTATAATAATAATACGTGTTTAATAATCAACTATGTATACCTATTTGTTATATTTTTTGTTTTGGTGCCTCGATAACATATATATATATATATATATATATATAAATATATTTATATAAATAAGTATACACCTATAGGTGTATCTATAAATATATTGCACATGATTGAATACATGCATTGTACAAACTAATCCTATATACTTATATAGGATGCTTTAATTGTATGCCCTGCATTGTAACTGCAGTTTATGTAATGATGGGTAATACATAATATACATATAGTACATTGTATAATGCATATAGTACAATGCATATTGCATATTGCACAATGCATATAGTACATGTATATACTATAGTAAGTATACTCATAGGAAATATGTAATAGGATCTCATCGATATGAGTTATGATATAAGTGTTACGCAAGTATATTATAACTATATTTATGTAACTATATCAACGATTTTGCGAAGCAAAGCTACGACACTCCATATCTACGCAACGTAACCATCGATATAAAGAAATTGGATAAGCAATTGACGCACGCAATGCACGTAAAAGATAGACACGTGAATGACACTTTTATCGATAAATTAACAAAATGGTATCAGTGATTTTGATTGGATATTAGTCATATTATATATGTCAAATCTTAAAACAGTAGGCTTTTCGTCGAAATATATTAAAGTGACTTCTATCTATATCAATGGATCAGATTATAAATATCAATAAAATAGTATGATATATTCAATATAAATACACAAAATTACGAAGAATGTTGATATAATGCATTTTAAATATTAATTTTATTTTTAGTATAGATAGTACATTAAAATTGGTAGTGATTATCAATATATATATGATAAATACATATTATTATAAATAAAAAGTAGTGGGCCAGATAGTGGGTTTCGACTGCAGCGCTCGTAGCGGATAGTGCCATACACTACATTCAATTGCTTATCCACTTTCTCACTATATCGATGAACGTAACTAATACCTACATGTATTAGTATACTCCCTGCCGCTGATAGCAGTATACTGCTATATATAGTATACTGCTATATACCATAGTATCGAAATCACCAAAATAGATTTAGATATCGGGATTTTCATCAAACCCTATTTTAATTTTAATGTTTAATAGTTAACTAACTAACACTATTAGTGCGGTTACCTCACACGGAGCGGGTGGCTTGAGTGCGCATGTCCGCCGTACAAAGAGAGCTACATGCGCAGTGGGGGCCGTGCTAAGAGAGCTACATGCGCAGTGGGGGCCGTGCTAAGAGAGCTACATGCGCAGTGGGGGCCGTGCTAAGAGAGCTACATGCGCAGTGGGGGCCGTGCTAAGAGAGCTACATGCGCAGTGGGGGCCGTGCTAAGAGAGCTACATGCGCAGTGGGGGCCGTGCTAAGAGATCTACATGCGCAGTGGGGGCCGCCCTTCAGTACCCTCGCAATACTATGTAACAGGTATCAACTTTATTTATTATTATTGTTATTATTATTATTATTAAATAGTTTATTGACAACAAAACATCGTATGTTTATCGACGTCATATAATATAATAATAATGAAGGTAATAACAATTTGAACATAAATAAATATAAAATTTTATAGAAATCATAACACTACTAAAAGTAATTTAAGATAACTATATTAGATTTTAATATCGCTAATAACTATCTATTAATAGACATATATATGTTATTATATATTAATAATTGTTGGATCGAGAGCCGGAAGTAATGGGATGTGTTCGGGTTCGAAATAACGGCTGCTGATGACATCGGTTAGTAGCCATCACCATGGCAACAGTACACATGTAGCGTATAACACGTGTATCGTATAACCCGTGTATAACGACATATCGGTGCGACATAACAGTAGACCTTTGTGCGCGATGTGATGACATGTGTTCCTGTAGGACCTCGCTGTAGGGCCTATATGGTGTCAGATGTGCACTGTACGACTTACAGAGAATTCATATACTGTACAGTGTACGCCGTTTGCCGCACCATATACACTATACATTGTGTGGCACTTATAAGTATACTTGTTATAAGTACTGTTTATAGCACAGTTATAAGTATACAATTGTATATATATAAACTACATACACAATATGTACATTGTATACTATATGTATACTATAAAATGTACATATTATGTACGTAGTGTATATATATATATATATACAATTGTATACTTATAACAGTGCTATAAACAGTACTTATAACAAGTATACTTATAAGTGCCGCGATGTTGCCCCCCTCCTATTTACCCGTTTAATATAATGCTATATATTCATACGCTGATAAACATTTATTTAATTAATGATGAAACATTTTTTTCTAGATTACCTATAATTACACACGAATGGTGCTATTCGATAATGACGTAGGTTGCTTATGAAGCCTATAGGCTATATATAGCTTATATAGCTTATGTATTACGATTACTATTACTATAGTAATGTATGCGATATATTGTAATTAAATACTTATATTCGGAAATACACGGAACACAATTAAATAATTATTTATAATAGATTAATATACTTATTAATACACACACACGCACACACACACACGTATGCATACAATGAATTATTATGTAACACGATTGCTATAGATAAAAAACGCGCGCGCCCCTATTACATCATCGCTATTTAATAAGTACCTATAGGTACAACTTTAGTTGTGTTCGTTGTTATGATATTGATTAGCCGAAGATTCCAGCCAATCAGGACATCGGATTAACGCCGTTGTTATCCGCGCGATTATAGGCGACGCCCGAACCCGCACACGTGTGCGAGCGCACCTGTACACGCGCGCGTACGCACTCGCGTGTGTGCGCACCTTCGTTCTGGAGCGCTAATTACGGCCGCCGGTTTTTATAGCGAAGACGACGCGCGGCTTTCGCTAACGATTATTATATAATAAGCGGACGGGTTTACCGTCAAACTGACGCTAGGCTGAATAGGGCCTAACGATTGTGATCTGGTGTGTAAACGGCGGTCATAACAGTGTTCTGGCGACCTAGTTGTAGTAGTGAGGTAATCGCCGAGTGTTATTAAACTGTAATTATATATTTAATTAATATACGTGTGTATATATATATATTATATGTATTTAATTACATATTAAATTAGATGCGACTGGATTATATAACAATTACGTTAGCTGGCTAAGTAATATTATATATAATATTTATAAAAACACATTATAGAAATTATGCGAATATATTCACACATACATATGTATATATATATATATATATATATATATATACATGCACATACACACATATATATATACATCTTAACGTGTATGTTTATATTATAATATAGTAATTTAAAATTAGAAACATGGATATAACAATATCAATAAGTTATGACGTTGTATATATATATCAAACATTATTACTCGAATACATTAAACATGGGTCACTTACAAAGGGGTCACTTAGGGGTTAAGTTCATATTGCTAGTATGTTAATAGTTAGCTACCGTTATGCTTATTAATATGTGAAACATACTCACCATGACATACCATATGCACGGTAAAGCTAAATTAACAATTAATAGTTATTTGTTAGTAATCTATTGATTCTTATTTTAGTGATCTATACCATATATATATATATATATATATATATATATATATATAATATTCTTAAGAATCCTTTGAATAATCATTTCCAAATATACTGATACTTCTATATAAATATATATATATATAGTTATTATT